>VONZ01000462.1:0-586127 GCA_012976165.1 Labeo catla
CAATGTATTCCATTAGCAAGCTATATGCTGCACTTCGCAGATAACTGGAAAAATAAAAAATGAGTATTGATATAGAGTACATATAGCCAATATATTATAGCTGCTCCGTTTTTTTAACTTTTGGTTAAAAATGATCCAAAATCAATTTTTGAGCAAGTACAAGAAGGAACTATTAAAAAGGCATCCATAAAGGAGGCATCCTGGCTAGTAAGCTACATCACATGTGAGGATGCTGCAGGTGGCGGATCATTTATAGTCTTTTCTCACAGCAGATGGAATAATTAAACTTCTCATTTTAATGGCGGATTGTAATCCAGAAAGGATTGTGTGTATTTACTTTTTTTGGAAACAACACCAAGTCTCTCTGTGTGGAAATTATTAGGCCTGCACAATTAATCGAATCTGTAATCGTGATTACAATTACAGATGCCACAATTATGTAATAGTTATGTAATAGTTCAAAGGCACACTTACAAACAAAAAAAAATGATAAAATCCATTTACATTATTCTGCTTTAAGATATGTGTGTGTGTGTGTGTGTGTGTGTGTGTGAGAGAGAGAGAGAGAGAGACCTAACCCTAACTGTCATGAAGCGGAACAAAAACAGTCCAGGCAGAGCAAGACAAGACGAGCATTTGACATTAAAAAGTATATAAATTGTATTATTTTTATGAAAATAACTGATTGTTTCACTAGATAAGACCCTGCTTCCTCAACTGGGACTGTTTACAACCGCATCTGGGATCGTTTGAAGCCGCATTTAAACTGCATTTTGGAAGTTCAAACTCGGGGCACCATATCAATCCATTATATGGAGAAAAATCCTGAAACTTCTCCTTTAAGCATGTTGTGATTTAAAGTAATAAAAAATTTTAGACGCTTGTTTTTTTATTTCTGTTGCATCATGCAGTATTATAAAAACATACTATATGTATTAAACAACGTCCATTGACAGCCATGCAAGCCATTGCCATTTAGCCTAAGCACTGACGAACACAGCATGAGCTGAGCAGAGGTTCAGCCCCTGACAATCCACCTAAAGACTGAACTGACTAAATCTAAGAACTGTATTTCAGAAAATGAGCACAACAAGCTGAAACTGACTTCAGCAACTAGGTCAACACCATCATCTGACACAGTTTCAAAAATACTGACTCCATTTCTTCAAAACAGGCCACAGCAATATTTAATCAAGTGTACTATGTAATGCCCCCTTTCAAACCAACATCTGAAACTCAAATATTCCAATTACATGAATTTGAAATGGATGACTTCTCATTAAGAAGAATTTACTTTAATATTATTAAAGAATAACAGTTGTGTTATACTAGACCTCTCAAAAGCATGACTTTGTTGTCTTTGAAAAATTTTCTTTTGTAAGCCACTTGAATAAAGGCATCTGCTAAATGCATAAATGTAAATGTACTGGCACTATGTATAATCATAATATTTAATAAACCTGTCATAAATTGATCGATATATGGTTGTTTTACTAAAACCTGTGCTGTGTTGAAATAATAAAAGCAATGAAATATTACATTCAAATATGTGATATTTGAGAGACCCAATTTTGATTTATTCATCCAAATTCCAAAATTTATGAATTCCATGCTATAGAGTAAATTTCATTTTTATGAATGGACTCCACGATCCCGTCTGCGTTTTCGCTGAGAAGAAATTGTAGACGCGCATCCATGTAGAGCCGTTGTGTAAACAGGATAAATAACATAGGACCGTTTAGTTCGTTTAATAAAACAACAAGGTATAGACCTGTTCTATAGAAAAGGTAATCTTAAATGACTTTTGTTGTGATCTGGTGCTATATAGAAAATAAAATTAAATAAAATTAACTTGACCTTCAAGGGGGCAGAGGGTGCCCCCTAATATAATGGGAAACACTGATATTTATGCAATAAAATACTAAGTTGTTGACAAGATAAAGTTGATGACAAGATATTAAGTTGACTTACTGAGCTGAAACAATTATCTTGTCGAAATAACATCAACTTACTAAGAAAACCAGCAATAGACTAAGTTGAGACAGCAATATACCAAGTCTACAAAAATATCAAGCTGTTAATTAATTGAAATAATGAGAACTTAAGTCAATTTGCATTATCACAAAGCATTGTGAAGTTTTAAGCCTTCATGACAGCCAAAAAATTCATGTATACTACTCCCATAAGGCCACAGGAAACAACATAGCTCAGAAGCTTCAACCACACAATTGCTCCACTTCTAACCTAATTAATTTAAAATGTAATAAATGGCCAACCAGTGATGAAATTTAGGTTACCTACAGCACAAGATCAGCAGAGAATACAAGCTCCCACCAGTGTTAGCTAGCGTCACATTTTTCAACAAAAATCAGATAAAAACACGATTTACTGGGTGAACAACTGCAAAGCACATTCATTATTCGTGCAGGAGTGGCAAGTGCAAATAAAAAGGCGAAAAACACAAAATGACGGTAATTCGGTGGACTGGGTGTGCAAGATGTGAAAGCAATTCAGCAGCGTAAACAATGTAAAGAATGAACGTAAACCAGCCTGACTGAAAATCTCAGATTTCATTACCTGAAGGCAAGAAACGACAAAGTGGAACTGAAACAAAGCGAATAAAGAAAGGAAAAAACAAAGCTGAGACACTGTTAGCAATGTTGCCCATTTTCCCATGATCCTCTATGGCCTGGTGCAAAGAGGAGGGGTGGGAGGAGATGTTATTGTACACCAGAGCCCATAATTCAATTTCATAGTGGTGAATAAGCTTCATCATCCTCATTCCCCCGTGCATGAGTGAGTGAGTGAGTGAGTTATACTCTGGCCCTGGTACTGTACCGTCCTGCTGCTGCTGCTGTGGCTGCCGCTGCTGCTGCTGGAGCTCCTGCCCCTGCCTGTGCCTGTGCTGCAGGCTTTTACGTTTGATGTAATCGTGGTCGACCGGAGTGACCGCGTACGGGGGAGAACTCGCACCTGCCGCACCGTCGCCAGGCAAAGAAGTTGTTGGAGCCACCACAGACGTGACAGATGAGGTGGCCAAAGCTGCCGGACAGGTACTCACGCCAACCGAGGAGCGCGAGTCTTCATCATTAATGGATGGGAGTTTTTCCCTGTTGGGAGAGAGCTGGGTTAACTTTTAAGTTTGGCTTAGTTTGACCTCTAGGGCCTAAAAGCTTGAAAGGTTTGTGGTCGTACTTGTCGCTGCTGGTTTTGGGTGCGGTCTTCTCCTCTCCACGTGCAAAGGGTCCCACGGCAGCTTCAGAGAGCATGCTGAAGAACAGCTCATATTCCAGAAGCTTCATCTGCTGCTCAGACTGTTCACCATCATCTTCCTCATTCTCCAGCAACTTCAGAATGGTGGCGCTCAGGCGGAAAAAGAGCTGGCCGGTCGGAAGTAAGAGAAGGGTTATATTTAAAGAACAATTCAAATGCAACTTGTGTTCAATTGACATTTTTCATAGTACTGTAGTACTTGCAATACGCTAGCAGGGCTCGACAATAAGGACTGCCCGTTAGCCCGGGGCCAGCGTGAACAATGCTCAGGCCAGCTGACAGAACTGTGACACTTGCCTGATCGGGCCAGTGCACATCGTATGAGTGTGTGATATATTGTCTACCATAATATTGTAGGCTAACTGTTGTTTTAACGATCTGACATTATCGAGTATGTCCCGCACTTTAGGAAAAGCAAACAAAAACACACCCAGTCATTGACTGCATGCACTCATCATGTGATAAAGTAGTAAGTTAAACTTCTGCATGTGCACGTTTAGAGTAGATGCTTTTACTGCGTGATTTAGTCTATTAAAATGTATTTAGAATACCCCCAAAATTCAAAATCGGGACAAAATGCCTCTGTATATCTCTTATATTTATATATAAATTGCATAATTAACCGAAATCACACAAAGAGTACCGTTTTTATCCAAATATCAGCAAGATCACAAAGTGATATTGATTTTACACAACAGTTCAATAAACAAGAAGTAAATAATATTGAGACACCATACTGTTTTAGATGCCATATTGTCCGTTTTTGTTATATTTCGCCAACGAAAATAGCTCCAAATGTTTAAATGTTCAAATGTCCAAATGTTTTGCATTACTGAGCAATACTCGACTCCGTTTCCTACTAAATGAATCAGCTTTTTGAATTAATTTGTTTAAATGAATCGGTTGAATCAACTCACGTAACAACTCAGTCAGTCAAATGCTTCTCTCCTGAATGAATCATCCGTTTCACTGAATCAACTGAATCTCAATGACTCGCTCATTAACAGTGACTTGCTGCCGGTGGTTTTAATTTCACATTTAAAGTGTATTTAATACTTTCCACAATGAATATTCAACATTTCATGTTTGAAAGCATCACAATTTATTTATTTTTTATTTTTTTGCATTTGTAACTGCACTTTACTGAACAACTTTAATAAGGGTTAAATCCATATTTATACAGTAAACACTCACAATATTTAAAATTTAACTGAGTTTAAATGAGTGAAGTTACATAGTTTATGGTGTCATAACCTTATTTGTAAAAATGAATACAACAACTATTTTATTACTTGTTTTTCTTTTTTGTGGGGCCAGTAAAAATTTGGCAGGGCAAGTAAAAATTTGAACCACTGGCCCGAAAAAAAAATCGTAGAAAAAAAAAAATCCTTAGTGTTGAGCCTTTACTAACGTTCAAAAGTCTGGAGTAGGGGTGTATGATAATGACAAAAATAATAACGCTATTTTCTTAAACTTTGTCAATAACAATAATTAGGCGATATTTTTAGTGTTATTTTGCTGGTATTTTGGCAGATTTCGGACTGGCGTGGAGAGCGGACTTCCAAAGCTTTTGATATTCTTCAAATTCTGTGCAGTGGTTAGTTTACAGGAGTAGCAGAAATTAACTTTTCCAATAACTTTTACAACTTTTCCAATAGTTTAAATTCATTTTGTGTTTTAATTTAATTATGGGCATTTTTACATTTATAAGACCCATTTTTTCCTAATCTAGTTAAACATATGCATCATCTTTTGTGTCAAATCCTTAAATTTAAATCTACAAATTCAAATACTAAGACGATATAGGGCCAATCAAATGAAATCAGTATCAACAAAATTTGTGTTTGCAACGCAGAGTTGGCATAGAATCTGCATCTGAAGTAGCATTTAGTTGCATTTAATGCAGGACATGAATGCATTTATACAGTTACAATTGCATAAATAATGTTAAAAAAAAAATAGATAGGGATGCACGATATTATTGGCTCGATACTGTCTTGCCGACATGAGACAAGAGAAATAACTCACATGCTCAGCGTGTGCTAGCAATTAGATCACGTTTTGCTTGAATGATGATTAGATTCACTGTTTTGGATCACTGCATTTAATCTGAGAATGCACGTACAGAATGACTTTTGGGTGTGTGACAGAGTAAACAGTAACAGGACGTGCAGTGGCAGCAGCGGCAGCGCCCCCAGGTCCTAACGGTTGTTCGATAAGGAGTTTTAATTCCATAGAGGGTGCTGTTGACCTACTTCTAATAAAATTAAAGTAAAATACACAAATAATATTTAGACTGTGTTTCTGATTAAATAAAGCAGTAATTGATGTCAAAATCATGCATAGGTTTTGATTTAAAGGTCAGAGGCTATAGCTTACATGAATAAAAATAAATAAATCAAACATGACAGTTGTAAATTAAATCATTTTATATATAGTGATTTATGTATAATACGTTACATTTATTAAACAAATGAGCTCTAAAAGATTTTCAGAATTTTTACAACTCTTTTGCTTTAGACCATCTACAAATGTTAAATCTTAAAATTAAATGTTAAACTTGCAACTGCTTTTTTCTGCAGAAAAAAAAAATGCAGTGATTGATATATTGTCTATTTAAAGGGTTCATCAGATGCCTATTTTCCACAAGTTGATATGATTCTTTAGGATCTTAATGAAAAGTCTCTAATATACTTTAATTAAAAATTCTAAATGGTTTTGTAAAACAACACCCTTTTTACCTTGCCAAAATGAGCTCTACAAAAATCATCTCATTCTAAGTGGATGTCCCTTTAAATGCAAATGAGGTCTGCTCACCCCGCCCCTCTCTTCTCTCTGTGGAAAGACGGTCTTGTTTACATTAGCCACGTTTAGCCGCTAAACTTCCTAACTACCACGCTATAAGAAAAGCCGATCGCAAAGATTCATAATAAAGCGCTTTTACTCACTTCTGCTGTAAGTGAAGCTGGATCATGAATGATTCGTGTGAACATAGATGGATATATGTAGATCGGGAGGCGCATTCCATTCACAAACAAACGTAATCTACTGCATCTTCAGCGGCTCAGATGTCGGGAGTAAATGACGACAACTATGTTCATTATTACATCCAGCAACACAACATCGCAATCGCTCAATCTGAGATATTCTTGTCTAACTTACATCCCTGCTCCGGCATCAAAACAAGGAAAGTTACTGGACTGTTACAGCTGATCTGAGGTAAGACGCTCATGTCAATCAACTATCGTGGGAGCGGCCTCTGTGGGTGTGACGGCACACCGACAGGCATCTGAGAACGGCTCGATTTGAAAAAGGGGATATTATTTTTACAGATTAATTAAAAACCACTACATGGATTTTTATCATTATAGGGTAGATTTGTACATACACTGCCAACACACATTAATGTTCAAACAACATGTAAAAGTGAACTTAGCATCCGATGACCCCTTTAATATTTATTTTCAAAGCTTCAATGTACTGTCATTATAAAAGTATATTACTATCATTATAGTTTATTTAATTCTAATCCGAAATAAAAGATAATTTGCCTATAATTTCCGCACACGCGAGCGTTGTCATATTGAGCCATTCATGCAACAGATTCATTCCAACGGCTCATTGATTCAGTAACGAAACACTGGCTCTGTCCCTAATTGCACCCTAAACCCTCATGGTCTTCCTCTGAGTTCACACTTTCGTGACGCAATGCTGCTTTGAGTGTCGGGTAGAAGTCTGCCACGGAGCTCACCTCAGCACGGGCTCAGCAGAGCTGCGTATCGAGGGCATATAGCCGCTGCAAAGGGGGTGCTCGCAAGCACCCTTATGAAAGCTAAAATGATGAAAGGGACACCTTGGACTTAAAGAACATGCGTACACGGCAGCCACTGTAAGCCTGCGAGAGCGCAAGTGCACATGATGTGCCATTTGGGACAGGGGCACTGTTGCATAGAGACACAACACAGTTCTGCTCTGGCTTTGTTTGAAACTGTTTCTATTGTCGAAATACAGCAAAAACAAGAACAGCTCTGTCTAAAATGTAAGTCACTAATATTAGAGATGCACCGATACTGAATTTCTCTGCCGATACCGGTAGCCGATTATTTAGGATTATATCGGCTGATGCCAATACCGATAGTTTGATTTTCTTAAAGAAAAAAAACCTGTCCTAACTGATGCTGTTAACTACACATGGAACCCTATCAATTGCAGGGCTCTAGACTGCGACAGTTTTTTGAGAATGTGCGAGTTCAAACGTGATTGCATTTGTGCCAGTGCATGTTCTGCTCTGCTCCGACACGTCTGCTGTGCTCCACGCATAAAGGAAATGCTGCAGACAGGAGATTTTTCAGATCACGTGAAGTGAGTGAGAGAAGCGCCTTCAGTGTGAGCGATTTGGAAGCAGAACCTGGTTTATACTCGCCGAAGCAAGAGCGGCAAAAATGACGCGAATACAAAGGATAGCGGAGGGACAGAGGATTTGGTTTTCAAGCTAAAGTAAAATAAAAGATCGCTTCTTAAACCAGAGAAGGTGAACATGTTGGTTTTGTCTTTGAGGTTTATGTCACGCAACACTATGGAGGCTTTCTTTAAATGTAATTTATTCCTCCTTGTTTGCTAAATGTGCCATGCCTCATCTCATTCGTCTTATTTATGTTAATTAACATTATATAAGTTAGTTTGTCTTTCAAGCATTTGTTTTAGTTTTAAACAGTGAATAGATGTAAGCACAACAAACAATTATCTTTTCTTGTAAAAAGTGACAGTCGTGAATTCAAAGACGAAAGTGAAAGTGTCCGAAGCCCGGCTTAAAAGAGGAACTCCTGTTCACAAAATTCAAATCACAAATAATACTTATGAAAAAAAATGGCATAAATGTTTTGTTAACAACTGTTTATTGAATTTTCTTCAAATAACAGTAATATAAAGCAAAAATCACTTGTGCAAATTAAGAACCCACCCCGAACCCATCCCACCCCTGGTAGACTTTAAACAAAACAAAACAAAACAAACAACAACAACAACAACAACCACAACAACAACAAAAAATAGAGATAAAGTAAAATACAATGTCGACCTTAATAATAATAATAAAAATAATAATAATAATAAACAAATAGATAAATAAGATATAATAAAATAATTTTACAATGATTTTAGAAAAGATGACACAACATTAAAAGCTGAATACCATAGATTTACAGTTTTGACATTAGATCCATGTATACGAGAAGTTGAGAGTTCCATTGATATAATGTCCAACAAATACACCGTCCAGGTTCGTCTGTCCATTGTGTGAGGAGGACTCCAACGGTTGACTAGCAATTTTTTTGCTGCTGTGAGAGCGGATAACAGTAAACATCTTTGTTGGCTGGATAAAGTAAGGTCCCAGAAATCATTCATGAAAAAGTGTTGTGAAGTTAAACCTATCTCAGTGCCCAGCAAATATGATAGATCCTGTGAAAGTTGAGCCCAAAAAGGTGAGAGAGAGGGGCACTCCCAGAAAAAATGCAAAAATGTCCCTAAAGATCCTTGTGAACAGAGATTACAGTTAGGAGAAGACGACAGATTCATATAAAAACGTTTCATTGGAGTCAAATAAACCCTATGAAGCAATTTCCAATGAATCATTTGGTGATTAGGGTTTTTCGAAGACAATTTAAACATACCCCATACCTGATCTGAGAATAAAACATTCACATCATCATTAAGATCTTTGGCCCAAACAGTTGTAATAGATAAAGGTTTGTATGAATGCTCAAGAAGAAAGAGATAGATAACTGAAGCAGAGGAGCGAGATTCCTCAGAAGGAAGAATTAGTTTGCGCAGAGGATGAATAGGCAGCTGAGAGTTCCAAGGCACCCCATAGGCCCGTAGGGCCGATCTAATGCGCAAATACATGAAAAAGGAGGTGCCAGGAAGATTATATTGAGTTTTGAGATCCTGAAAGGATTTTAAACCACTGTCATCATAGATGTCTCCCAAAGTGTTTACTGTATTATGAGTCCATTGCGGACAATGAAATGGAATATTACCTGACAAAAGATTATTATTGTGGAAAATAGGCGAATGCTTGTGCCATATTGTAACTTGTTGTGAACGCCTTTCAACATCCCTCCATGTGGAGAGGAGGTGGGTTACAATGGGACCAAACCGAGATTTACACTGCCTAAGCGGAACCCCCGAAAAAACAAGATGCTTCAATATATACGGATGAACGACAGATTCCTCAATTGCTCTCCAAGACACAGAGGCATCAGGATCAAACCAGACTGATAAAGGGCGGAGAGAAAAGGCTTGAGCGTACAGTCTAAAGTTGGGGAAAGAAAGACCTCCATGTAATCTGCATCGTTGTAAGGTAGTCAGTTTAATACGAGGACGTTTCCCATCCCAAATATACCGTGAAACACATGCATCCAGTTTGTTCCAGTAACCGACAGGTGGCGAAATAGGAATCATGGAAGAAAAAAAAATTAATACGTGGGAGAACATTCATTTTAATCACTGATATACGAGCCTGAAAAGAAGTAGGAAGACGAGACCAATTTTCCAAATCTGAAGATACTTTGGCTAGAATACTATTATAGTTTTTTGAGATGATTTCCTGCAGAGTAGGAAAAATATCTATCCCTAAGTACTTAAAATTTTGAACCAAAGGAATAGATATAGAAAGAGGCATTGAATCAATTTTGGAGTTAAGGGGAAGTAAACATGACTTACTCCAATTAATTTTAAACCCAGAAAGAGTTCCAAAATGGTCAAATAAATTTAACACATGAGGAATAGAATATGATGGCTTCTCCAAAAACAATAAGATATCATCAGCAAACAAAGAAATATGATGATGAGTATTCCGTATAATTATGGGAAAAATAGTGTCAGATTGTCGGACCGCTTGAGCTAAGGGTTCCAAAGATAGAGCAAATAACAGAGGAGAAAGAGGGCAACCCTGACGAGTACCTCGATGTATAAAGAATGGTTTAGAGCAAACAGAACCTGTAAGAACAGCAGCTGCTGGGTTGGCATACAGAATTTTTATCATGTTTATAAAACTCGATCCTAGACCCATTTGCTGTAGAACCGCCCATAAGTAGTTCCATTCCAGCTGATCGAACGCTTTCATCGCATCTAAAGATAATACTGCAGAAGGCGAAGACAACATATCAGATGAATTAATAATATGATATAACCTGCGTAAGTTATCCGAAGCAGAGCGAGATTTAATGAATCCAGTTTGGTCGTAATGAACTAACCTATTCATAAATTTCTCTAGACGACGGGATAGTACTTTAGCATATAATTTAACATCAGTCCCGATCAAAGAAAGTGGTCGATAGCTAGAACAGGAAGTTGGATCTTTATCTTTTTTTAACAGGAGAGAAATAACAGCTATATTAATAGATGGGTGAAAAGAGCCTTGAGTAACTGAAAAATTTAACATATCTAACATGAGGGGGCCTAAATCCGACCAAAAAGTAGTATACAATTCGACTGGAATACCATCTATACCTGGGGATTTCCCCTTATTCATAGATCGGATTGCTGACTCCAGCTCCTGAAGAGTGATCGGTTCAGACAAGCATTCTGAATCTGAATCTGACAGTCGCGGTAAATAAATGTTGGACAGTAAAGATACAATAGAATCAGGGTCATCATCAGCAGAAGAAGTATAGAGGTTCGAGTAAAAAGAGTGGAAGGCGATATTAATGTCTTTTGGGTCTGTCATAATGTGGCCAGATTGGGATTTCACTGCTGAAATATTAGCAAACTTTTCACTATTGCGTAGTCTTAGAGCTAAAAGGTGGCTTGGTCTACTCCCTTGAAAATAGTAATTTTGCCTGGATCTTTGAATTAGGAATTCTGCCCTGGATCTCAGTAATGAATTGAGTTCAGACCTAACCGCCATGATTTTGCTGAGTGTATTGTCTGAGAAACAACGTTGATTATCTCTAGTCAGATACTGGAGCTGTGATTCCAGCTCGACTATCTTTTTTTGTCGGTTTTTCTGAAGGAAAGAAGCATATGAAATTGAGTTATTCCTTATAAATCCTTTAACTGCATTCCAAAGAGTTCGCGGATCATCCACTGAACCTCGGTTAATTTCAATAAACTCAGCAAATTTATTTTTGAATTGACTGCAAAAGTTTTCATCTTGTAACAATTTAGGGTTAAATCACCATCTAGTGGCACGAGATGGTCGAGGGATCAAAGATAAACTGCACAAATTTCCATCATGATCCGACAGAGATAAAGAACAGATATCAGCATTACGAACAGCTGACGATAAAGAAGCAGAAATGAAAATATAGTCAATTCGCGAATAGGATTTATGAGTAGCAGAAAAGAATGTGAATGACTTAGCAGAAGGATTTAATAAACGATAAATATCCACCAATGAGGATGAAGTTACACATTGCCGAAGTTTATCAGAACAAAAAGCTTGAGAGTGTGATTCCCTTGGTCCAGATCTATCTAGACTATGGGACATTACAGAATTCATATCTGCACCCAATACAATTTCAGAATCCGAAAATTTCAAGAGATAGGTAGACAAAGCAGAGAAAAAAGTAGGGTCAGGAATACAAGGGGCATAAACTGAAAGAAATACAATATTCCTGTTCTCCACTATTGTTTTTATATATGTAATTCTACCGTCTGTATCAAAACCTTTATCTAGAATAATAATATTTAAATTTCTCCACACCAATATTAATACACCCTTAGTTTTAATATCCGAAGATGAGTGAGATACCACTTCATAAAACTTATTATTACACCTGCGAATATCCTCCTCTTTCAAATGGGATTCTTGAACTAACACTATATCAATCTTTCTTCTTCGCAAAAAATCCAAAAAACCTGTACGTTTGTGAGGGCCATTTAGGCCATTAATATTACAACTCAGAATATTAAGGTCAGTCATTAGTATCAAACAGAATTATAGCATAATAAGACAAAATACAAGTTTGAAAATAAAACCAGTTGAGTCTACCATTAAACCACCCCCCACCCTTCCCATCACTATTCAAAGAAAGATCAACACAGCCCCATGAACTATGGCAGATCAAATCAAGAACAAACCTTAATCTGCCAGCCCCCCTTATTATGATCCGTGGCGTCAACAAAAACCTGCACATCAGTGAAGCACCAACACTGGCCCCGTATACATATATATAATAATAATAAAATAAATAGATATAAAAATAAAAATAAGAAAATAACATACAATTAAAAATAAATAAACAAAACAATAAAAAGTAACGAAACTAGGAGTCTCCAAGCTGCCAGAAACCAGAGTATACAATGCCAGCCATAATCAGTAAAGTTGATGTAAAGTACATGTACATGTAAAGTTTATACTGTGCATAAAGAAAAGAAATGATCATTAAAGTAAACGGTGAAAGACAGTCACCTAACCACTTTTAACATTGCTTCTCCAGCTTTAGTTCACTGAGGGATAGAGGACGAATGGGCCCCGAGAAAAACTCTTGCTTCTTCTGGAGAGTATAGCATCTTAGGTTCACCTTGGTTGAGAATGACCTTCAGTGTTGCAGAATAAAGAAGAAAATTCTGGATGCCAGCTTCCCTCATTTCCTTCCTAATTGGCGCAAATGCACTTCTTCTTTTTGCGGTGACGGGAGAAAAATCTGGAAAGAAGGAGAGTGTTGATCCGTCAGGTGTTTTCACCGGGGCATGAAGTCTGGCGGCCCGCAGAATGAGCTCCCTGTCCGTGTACCGCAGCAGTTTAAAAAGGAAAACCCGAGGTTTAGCTCGATCTGAGGAGAGCCTGGTGTATACGCGATGTGCTCGCTCCACTTCAATCTCTTTGCCCGCCAGGGATGGAAGCCACGTCGGTAACGATCTTTTCAAAAATCCAATAGGGTCGTCTTTTTCGGAACCCTCAGGCAATCCAACCAGCCGCAAATTGCTGCGCCTATTGCGATCCTGCAGATCCACTACCTGTTGCTCCAGCGCGGCTACACGCTTATCGTGATCTGCGACAACTTTCTTTTGTTCTCTCAACTCCCCTGTAAGAAGATCCAGTTTCGAGCATATCGACTGAACAACTGTCATGTGTGAAGCAAACTCGTTCCGCATCGCCGTCAACTCAGTTCTTAGAATGTCCTCAAACTGCGCAACAGTGTTCGCCATCTTATCAACCATATCGCTTGAGTTCGGTGACTTTGATTTCTTCTTAATCGGAGAAGCCGACGGAGACACCTGCTGTTTTCGATTGTATGCCATCTGGCGAAGTACTATTAATGAATAAAACTTAAAATAAAGCGAAAAAAATCAACAAAAAGGGGCCAAACGTATGGAGCTCTACTCAAGTGCGACTAGGTTCATGAGCACGTCACGTCAAAATGGCATAAATGTTAACCACTTTTGTTAATAATAAAATAATGTACGTTTCTAGTAGAATGTCCCAAAAACGTACAATTTACTTTTATTTCTTCATAAATACATTAAGTAAAAAAAAACTCCTCTTTAGTGCTGTTTTATAGCTAACTAATGAACTGTGAACAGCTGATAACTTTGCTGAGGTAAATGTCACATTAAGTGACATACTGTTCACAATCTGTTTTATTGGTACCTTTCCGCGTTTGAAACACTGATTGAGCGATTACCTTAGACATGATACATTTTGGTAAGTCAAATATCTATATCTTTCATCATACCTTATGTGTATTTTGCGCTGTAAGTTTTTTAACTGGAAAAGTCTCACGCTCCGTGCTGCTGCTTAAAATGAGGTGCAAAACGATCCGTCACGTCACATTTAAAAGCGTCAAAACGGCATTAGTTGTTTTCGTGCTAGAATGTACAAGATTTAAAAGCTGAGACGTTGTTTCTTATCAGGAGTAAGAAAGCACAGAGCTCTTTGTCATTATTGGATGCGATGCATGCTACATGCATACAGGCGTGTAGAAAAAAAAAACTGTGGATCTGGCAATGCTGGCTTGAACAACGGGTGAGTCATATAGTCAAATGGCCTGCTTTAATGTTGCTATATAAACTGTTAATGCCTAACTGTCACGGTAATTTTGACACTTTAATAATTCAACAGAGATTTTCTTCACTCACAGTACGAGTTGCAGTCTGCCTTTTCATTGAAAGCCCCTGATCATCAGCTGATTTTGAACAATTGGCCGATGGCCGACAGTGAAATAAATTGCTTCTATCGGCCGATAGCGATTGTTGGCCGATACATTGGTGCATCTCTAACTAATATCCTTATTTATCGAACTGTTCATCAAATCAATATCACATCTGCAATCATGCTGATACTTGGATACTTCATAACTACAGTTTACATCCTCCTTTCAGAATCTGCAAAATGTTAATTATTTTACCAAAATAAGAGGGATCATACAAAATGCTTGTTATTTTTTTTATTCATAACTGACCTGAATGAGATATTTCACATAAAAGATGTTTAAATTTAGTCCAAAGTGAAAATGATAATTTATAATAAAAATCATTAAAATTAGCTTGTTTTAAAAGTTTGTTTGTTTGTTTAGTGATAGTTGTTCATGAGTCCCTTGTTTGTCCTGAACAGTTAAACTGCCTGCTGTTCTTCAGAAAAATCTTTCTGGTCCCACAAATTCTTTGGTTTTTCAGCATTTTTGTGTATTTGAACCCTTTCCAACAATGACTGTATGATTTTGAGATCCATTTATTCGCACTGAGGACAACAGAGAGACTCATATGCAACTATTACAGAAGGTTCAAATGCTCACTGATGCTCCAGAAGGAAAAATTAAGAGCCGGGGGTGTCATTGGTATCATTTTAATGCTTCTTTCAAAAGAATTAAAATTATACCAACCCCAAACTTTTGAACGGTAGTGCACACCACAGTGTAAATTAGCTCTATTTCAGTACATACCTCTAAGGCCTCCATGGCGAGGTCAGGTGGGTTGTGGTAGTGGATTTTGCGTGGGTATCTGGCTGCCTCCTCATGCAGGTAGTGTGCAGACTGGAGAGAGATGACACAAGGGCTTTAATGAGATGTGTGTCTGACTGTTGTGCAATCAGTAGCCAGTTTCATACATAAAACCCCAGCAAAAGCTTTACAAGTTTTGTACATTTTTATCCACCAGTAACTGACTGAATGTTGAAAAATGGGCATTTCATACCAGAACAGAGTCAGACCTGAAGGTGAGTTTGTTACTAAAAGTAGACTTCTGTCTGAATCATTCTCAAACTGTATCACTGAGCTGTTGGCATATTGGATTTAAGTGCTTTCACACCTGGCTGCTTTGGAGCATTTGTTTAGAAACCTGGCAAGTTTTTTCTTTAGTTTAGATCATTTAGGCATAGATGTGACCCTGGACCAGAAAACCAGTCATAAGTTGCACGGGTATATTTGTAGCAATAGCCAAAAATACATTGTATGGGTCAAAATGATCAATGTTTCTTTCATGCCAAAAATCATTAGAATATTAAGATCATGTTCCATGAAGATAAGATGTAAACGTCCTATCATAAATGTTTCAAAACTTAATTTTGAATTTCTAATATGCATTGTTTCGGACTTCATTTGGACAGCTTTAAAGATGATTTTCTCAATATTTTGATATTTTTGCACCCTCAGATTCCAGATTTACAAATAGTTATATCTCGTCCAAATATTGTCATATCCTAACAAACAATACATCAATAGAAAGGTTATTTAGTTAGCATGTATAAATGTATAAACTTCAAAAAGTGACCCTTATGATTGGCGTTGTGGTTCAGGGCCACATATATACCTTGCCGTCGTGCTCAAATCCAGGCCAAAGCAATCGGCCTGAGATTGCCTGAATAAGGTGGTCTCAGCCAAATTGACAAAGAACTCTGAAGTGGTTTGGTTGGGGTGAGAAATCAATCCAATCCAACAGAACAACAAACCAAGCAGTATTACAGTTAATGGGAAATGCATTATCTCTCTCTCTATATATACATAAGCCACTTGTCTAAAAAATGTCCTGGCTCTTCCAAGCTTTATAATAGCAGTGAATAGGTGCCATCATAAAAAGCTAGGACATTTTTTAATTTAACTCTAATTGTATTTGTCTGAAAGAATAAAGTCATATACAGGGGTTGGACAATGAAACTGAAACACTGGCCAATATAGTGTTGGAGGTTTCATGGCTATATTTATGCAGCCTGGTGGCCAGTCTTTACTGATCGCACATTCCACCAATAAGAGCAGAGTGTGAAGGTTGACTTTGTGCACCCAATAGCTCAAACATTGTACCCTGAAGGTGGTGCCGTGTATTAGGATGATAATGCACCAATACACACAGCAAGACTGGTGACAAGAGTGATTTGATGTACATGAAAGTAAAGTTAAACATCTCCCATGGCCTGCACAGTCACCAGATCTGAATATTATTGAGCCACTTTGGGGTGTTTTGGAGGAGCGAGCCAGGAAATGTTTTCATACACCAACATCACATAGTGACCTGGCCACTGTTCTGCGAAAGGAATGGCTCAAAATCCTTCTGGCTACTGTGCAGGACTTGTATTTGTCATTCCCAAGATGAAATAATGCTGTATTGGCTGCAAAAGGAGGCCAAACGGCATACTAATTGTGGTCTAAACCCAGGTGTTTCAGTTTCACTGTCCAACCCCTGTACATCTAGGATGGCTTGAGGTTGAGTAAACCATTGGGTATTTTTTTTTTTGCTGAACTTTTCCTTTAACTTGAGGTGAAACAAGCCAAAAAGAAACTGCAATTTTGTAACAAATTAGGCTCCTGTTTTGGAACAAAGCAAACAATTTACAGGTCTGAAAACGCCATTAAACAACCCTGGTGATGGATGTCGCACATTCCCAATCAGATTATCCACCAGGCCAGCTGTAGCCCAGCTCATCACCTTTTTGTACAGCAGCAGGTAGTCTTTGGGCGGCAGTTTGCGCTTCTCTGCAATCTTTCCCAGCATGTAGTGAATGAGCCACTCCTCCTCATCGCCGTCACAGCGTGAGGCGCTCTGAAAGCACTGCGACGACGTCTCCAACATCGAGTCTCTTCGTTCTTCCATCTTTAAACACAAATCCTAAAACAGTGAGTCTCATTTCTAGTTTTTTTACACACACTTATATATTGTTTTGTACACAATCACATACCTGTTTGATCAAGTCTGGAGGAAGTTCTTGTTTCCACTGTTTGAGCTGTCTGGAAGCGAAGGAGTGCAAGGCATAGGACATGGTACCATACTCTATCCAAAGAGAGAGGTTGGAGCCGTCTATCTCCAGAGCCCTTTTAAAACAGGTCAGCACAGCCAGAGAGTTTTTCCAGATGGGTCCATCACTCCTGAGCTCATTGGAGTTCAGCTTGTCCTGGATGCGACTGGCGCGTGCCAGTGCCATGCCTGCCCATGAGTCAAACCTATCAGAGAGACAGAAAGACAACAGTCACCTACAGCTGAGCTGAATGCTTTCATGTTAAAAATCTCAAATGTAAAACGATCGCAGACCTGTTGGGACACAGGCTGATGTCGTGCATGTAGAACTTGATGGCTTTCGACTGCTCTTTGTTTTTGAAGTGGTAATCCGCTAGCAGGTAGTACAGCTCGTTGACCACAGGGGGCGCCGGGGTAGCTCCTTCTGGAAGCGCTGGCACCTTGAAAAAAGAAAAATGCTTTTAAGTAGCATGAAGATCTAGATGAAGGGATAAAAGACGATGAGCTCGTACCTTGAGAGCACCTCCTTCGATATAGGCAGACACGTCGTCTACAGGGAGCGTGGGGCCATCGTTACGTGGGATTATACCAGAAAGCCTTTTAAGCAGGTTAGCAAGGTCAGCAGAGACAGTGCTGGTTTTATAGCTGTCAAACTCTGGCAAGGTCTTGGGTTTAAAGTACTCAAACATAAAGACAGCATCATCCCAATGGAGCTCCACCTAGATCAGAGATAGACAGATAGAGAGAGAGAGAGAGAAAGACATAGAAAGAGACCAGAAGAAAAGAGGCAAAATAGAAAGGGATAGATGTATCAATCAGGGGGCAACTGATTATCGGCCTGGCCAATTATCGGGGCCAATATTAAAGTCCTCATTAAATCAAAATTGAAGTTTTTTGGCTTTTAGTATGAATATGTTAGCCTTAAGGTTATCTATAAGCTAGTGTGCTCAAAAACAATGACAACATTCGCATTTAGAAGATTCAAGCATTCTAAATTTACAGTCTTTAACTTCCGCCAATATGGATCAACGATTTTGATGACATCGCCCTGCACTTCAGCTTCTCATCAAACTTTCTGTCCAATCAAATGCTCTCTAGAATCCGAAGTGTCCCGCCCCCTACACTATAAATAGCCCCTGAAGCTACGGCTAAAATCGGTCACTTGTTCGCAGAGTTAGTAAATGCGGAGATATAGGTGATAGGGAACGATTCAGACGATTTAGTGTAAATACGCATTCCATTGGGGCGAATGAAGTCTGGTTTCACTTTGTGTTGCACGAACACGACTTTGTGTTCCAGAGACACGATAGCACAGAGCAGATCATATTCGGGCCACAAATGTATCCGACACATTTGAATTCTACTCAGAATGCCATTTTATATATAGATAATGTGATATCGATGAAACTGTGGCTGTCATACGCTGTCAAATGCAGCTTTACCCATCACACTGGCTCTAGCCCAAGCTGTGATATAAACAATACGCTATTGGCTATTAAAAAAAAGCGGCGGGACTGCTTGATATGTCCTGCCCTGTCTTCCTGTTTCAGTTGAAATTACGTCAACACAAAGAATAACACTGCGTCTTTCAAAGCACTTCAGTGGACCTTCAAGCCAACATTTGGTTATCGGTATCGGTCTTTTTAAAAAAGATTTTCCGTTAAAAGCATTTAAAGAATTTTTTATCAGAGCTCTTGTTATTTTGACATAATTTCAACATCATTTCATTTTTATACCAGACAAATAAACATCGGTTCAAAATATCGGTTATCGGTCTATTTGATCAGTAATAATCGGTACTGGCATCGACCCTGAAAAACATATTGGTCGACCCCTAGTGTCAATACCATGTATCACGGTCCAAAAGAGTTTTATTTTAGTATTATTTACATATTACAGTATTTATTCATATTTTGAATTCGCATTTATTTTAATACATTCAGTTTCCACTTTAATTTTAGTTTAAGCTTTAATTTTATTTCTGTGCTTTTATCATTATTATTTGTCATATTTCTATATAGCTTTAATTATTTTTTTTTTTAGTTTTTTAGTCATTTGATTACCTCAAGCATATATTATTTTAGTTAGTTAGTTGCCAACACAATATTTTTAATTTCATTTAAGCTTTAAGTTAAATGAGAAGATAAAAAAATATTCACTAATTATTTAAATTTGACTTATTTTCAGAATTATTTCCATTAACCAATATTATATATAATAGTTTAATCCTAGTTTTAATCAACAATGACAACACATTAACTTTTTGCCCCTAAATTAACCTATTAACCTGTCTGCGAACTAAGATTTACCAGCCATAAATATGTCTTACCCATCACAAAACTGTACTTCTCATATTTTACATACATGTATAAAATAATTTTACTATTACATTTAATTTTTTTCCACATATTTAACATTTTAGTAACACTTTACAATAAGGTTCATTTGTTAACATTAGTTAACAAGAATGAACAACACATCTCCATTTATTAATCTTAATCAATGTTAATTTCATCATTTACTAATGCATTATTAAAATAAAAAAAAAAAGTTGTGTTTGTTAATATTAGTTAATGCACTGTCAACTAACTAAACCAACTAACTAAACAAGGAACGACTAT
Source organism: Labeo catla (assembly GCA_012976165.1). NCBI lineage: Eukaryota > Metazoa > Chordata > Actinopteri > Cypriniformes > Cyprinidae > Labeo > Labeo catla. The sequence goes on from VONZ01000462.1 coordinate 20,061, forward strand.
ATTTTTATTAACTAATATTAACAAAAATTAATAAATAGTGTAATAAATGTATTGCTCATTCTTCATTCATGTTAGTTAAAACATTAATGTTAACAAATGACACCTTACAGTGAAGTGTTAGCAACATTTTTATTAATATGCTTTCTTATTATATTATTTTTATTAGAATTACAATTTTGTTTGAGACAATGGGATTTTAAACATTGCTAATTCTGGTCACTGTGTGTATATCATGGAGATTTTGCAGTACACACATGAATAGTTTTAACTGGGGATTTCTGTCAATCTGTGAGTGAGAATAAACTCTTTTGTCCTCTCAGGAATAACAGTAATATGAACAATGGCAGGTACGCAGTAATATCCTGCACTCTGTGATTTTTTTTCATGACCAGAACTATTTGACTACACTGACGAGTGACAAAAGACAGAATTATCACTTATCCACTTGAACAAAAAGCAATTTCCTCGCTGGCATTACTACAATGTTTTTGGGGAGAAATGATCTAAACGGGCTGTAAAATTGTGCTGATTAGTTTTGATTTATAACACTAACAATGCAGGAGTAGATACATGAATAAAACCTACAAAATGGTTAAGAGAATAAATGCAGGGCGAGTTATGGATTGAAACCAGCTAATTTGTTCAGAAAGCCAGGATTCAGTAATTTGTCCTGGAACTGATTTTAAAAAGTAGGCCGATAGCATCTGTAATTATGCTCGCTTTTAAGATTACACGTATTGTTTGAGGACAACACATTAAATTTCCCTAAAATAAAGAAAGTTAAAAGAAATGTTGATTTTATAACTGTATTAGATTCCCTACTGATTAAAAAAAAAAAAAAGAATGAAAATTGATTATTTAGCTAAGGCGGCAACATTTAATAACCAAAGCTAAAAACCAAAATCACCACCAACACTGACTTGTTTTTTGTTCTCTTTTCTTTCAGTGGTGGTGTATCTCACACAGACTAAGTTCAATATTTGCTAAGTGCCTGCAAAAACACAAGCAGCATCTACACTGCACAATCTGTTTCCTCCAGAGACACAGAAATAAGTGCAGAACACCTCGGTATTGTACTTTGGTGGAGTGTACAGTGTTTCCTGTGCACAGAGCAGTGCTGCATAATGGGTGTGTGTGGGTGGTTAAATGATCAATGTGACTCTTGCTGCCAAAAGATAATCAATCACTGAATTATTGCTGAATCAGACCGCCAACTCATCCTAGCCAACATCCACCTACTCTCATTAGCGCAAGGACAGTTCTTCTTGTTACAGCTTCGTACATAAAATTAGAAACACAGGAAACTTTGGAGTCATGTTAGGAAGTTTGTGAAGTCAAAACCTGTGACTTAAAGGTCAAATGCAGCTTCAAAGGGCTCTAAACGATCCCAGCCAAGGAAGAAGAGTCTTATCTAGTGAAACGATCTGTCATTTTTTTCGAAAAATAAATAGCTGTATACTTTTTAAGGACAAAAGCTTGTGTACAAATTAGTAATGGGTCGTTCTTGAACAATTCGTTCGTTTTGAACAAATCTTTAATGTGACTCGGGAAGAACGAGTCGTCTCAGGGAGTGATTCGTTCAGTCACGCATGCGCAACATCCTATTAGGTTCTGTACTGGAATCAGTTCACCTGTTTCGAGTCTTCGGGTTTTTTCGAGTCGTTATGGGGCTGTCACGTGATGAACGAACGACTTGAACGCAAAGAATCGAGAGATGAAATAATCAATTCTTTTTCCGGCTCACACTGCATTGGTTAAGCTTATGGGGCTGTCACGTGATGAACGAACGACTCAAACCTGAAAACTTGTCAGATAAGAGGTGAGGTGAGCTAATTAATTAATTAATTAATCTCTTCTGTTTCTTATAGCATTATAGTTTTGTCTTGTTTGTAGTGTGATCAACGTTTGTGTAAGCAGTAGATGCATTAGGGAAGTAACGTAACATTTTAATTATATTTTGCTAAAATAACTGAAATGACTCGAAAAAATATTAATTCATTTTGCTGAACGAGATTCAAAGGTCAAAGTCGGTAAAATGATCCGAACTTCCCATCACTACTACCAATCACGTGTAAGTTAATCGTCTGTGTACTGAGAATGGCGAAAAAATCTTATTTTCTGCTACAACTTGAGAGGTGGACATCATTGTACTTTTTTGTTTGTAAACAGTGTTTACAAACTTACTTGCACTTTCTTAGTCTTTGCACGTTCGCTTTGTAAACACTGGGTCTGTAGTTCAATAGTACGTAGCGTCGTGAACGTGCATCCCAGAACCTGTGCTACACAAGCTTTCATGCTTAAAAAGTATAAAAAAAAAACTTTATTTTCCGAAAAAAATGACAGATCGTTTCGCTAGATAAGACCCTTCTTCCTCAGCTAGGATCGTTTAGAGCCTTTTGAAGCTGCATTTAAACTGCATTTTGGAAGTTCAAAATCGGGGCACCAATGAAGTCCATTATATGGAGAAAAATCCTGAAATGCTTTCCTCAAAAACCATAATTTCTTCACAACTGAAGACAGAAAGACATGAACATCTTGGATGACAAGGGAGTGAGTATATTATTTGTAAACTGTTGTTCTGGAAGTGGACTTCTCCTTTAACTACATTTTAAGTTAAACAATCATCAGAAAACATTGACTGATGGCACAAAGTATATTGAGCGAGAAAAGGCACAGAAAAGCAAGTGAATCAAGCACACTCTCCGTGACTGTCTTCACCATCAAGCAGAATTGGGAAGTTGATTCAGTTTAATGAATTGAACCAAATGGATTGATTTTATGTCTGCTTCAGTCTAAATTGTTCCTAAATCAGCAGGGACCAGGCAATATAATATATTAATATCTGGGTCACAAATCCATAATACTGTCTGTGCCAAAGAAAAAAAAAACTATTCAGCCTTTTTTCAATGTGCTTCAGTTTGATAATGACAAAAATTATATTGCCATTTAAGTTGTTTAAGTGTTTTTATGAGTAGTGTGTACTGATGCTAGCTAATTTATTAAAAGGACAGCTTAAACTCTAGCTTAAAAAGCTACAAATTAAAATTCTGTAATCATTTTCATAGTTAGTTCTTGCACATCAAACAAGCACGTCTGTGCTTCTGCTGACCATATTTGATGTTTATATGTGATTAAAAGCCTAAATTAAATCTGTTCAACATATAAAGTGATCACGACTCTTCAGAAAACTAATTAAAGAAGACTGGATTAAATCACTCAAATCACGAGAATTATTCTTATGATTCTTTATAAACTTGTCATTGTTGGTTGCATGGACTTTCAATGGAAGGACAATTTTCACTTCTGGTCAACTACTCCTGTAAGGAGTCTCATTCTGCTAACTCTTTAAAAAAACACTTCTATGCTGTCACTATTTCTTATATCCAAGCTTGTACTATTCTAGACACTTGAATAGTACAACTTTGTAATGCTAGCACTTCTCGCGTTCTCATGCCACCTTAAGATGAATTGCTTGTTGTGCTCCTCATTTGTAAGTCGCTTGGATAAAAGAGATTGCTAAATTAACGAATGTAAATGTAAAACAACATTCAGCTTCTCTGTTATGAGACATATTTTATATTATATTGGGTGGTATTAGTGATGAATGTTATTTTACTTTGTGTGCATGGCCTTGGTTATTTGAATACAAAAGTTGTTTCAGATGCAGAGCGAGCTATTATTTTGATGAAAGATTTTGAAAACAAACATTTATGATCTTGCATGCACTGATGAATTGCGCACATCAGTGACATTCAGCAAGTTAATTGTGTAAAATATACTTGTATTATTTGTTATTGCGACTGTGTTACCTGTGGGGCAGAATGCTCCTCTAGGTATCGGGCTTTGCTTTTCTTGCTCGGGTAAGCGTACAGACAGAAGAAACACTGCTCAAGTGCAGTCTCCAGATCTTCTTTATATGGCAGATTCTCATGTCCTGAGAGTTTCTCCCGCAAAACACGCACCTGAAAACACACACGATCATTAGACAGCAGCAGGTCTTCGTTTTCAGTATTATTTTGACAGGAAATTTTGATTTAGTTTTAGTCATATTTTAGTCATCTAAATTGCTTTAGTCTAAGTCTAGTTTTATTTGACTAAATATCATTAGACTTTAGTTGACTACTAACGTACTAACGATAGTTATTCATGAGTCCCTTGTTTGTCCTGAACAGATAAACTGCCTGCTGTTCTTCAGAAAAATTCTCCAGGTCCCACAAATATGTTGTTTTTTCAGCATTTTGGTGTATTTGAACCCTTTCCAGCAATGACTGTATGATTTTGAGATCCATCTTTCATTACAGAAGGTTCGAACACTCACTGATGCTCCAAAAGGAAAAACAATGCATTAAGAGTTTGAAGTTCAGGGTAAATTTAACTTCTTTTGTCTTCTGGGAAACATGTAAGTATCTTCTGTAGCTTCTGAAGGGCAGTAGTAATTTAAAAAATATAATATTTAGGCAAAATAAGAAAAATGTACACTTCATTTTCATTCTGTTCAAAAGTTTTCACCCCCTGGCTCTTAATGCATCGTTTGTCCTTCTAGAGCAGTGGTTCTCAACCTTTTTTGGGCCAGCACCCCCCACCCATTATCCAGGTCCCTCACCGCCCCCCATCAAATAAATCATAGTCTAATTGTCCTCACTGAATATTAATGTTGATTATTATTATTTTGTGTTTATAATGAGGACTGTTATTATATTTACAGTAATTCAAATGTATGGGGTCATTATGATTTTTAGGAAATTACTTTATTTCAAGGATGCATTGAATTGATCAAAAAAGACAGTGAAGTACTTTTTACAGTAAATTATTTTAAAATAAGTGTAATGACATTCATTTACAGAGTTTTTAAGCATGTTGGTGGTTTTCATTGCTATAGCTTCAGTGTTGTTGAGATGTGGATATATCTTGTTGCCCCAAATTTAAAAAGACTAAATAAAAATGACATAGTGGACATTGTTATTTTGGTGAGTAAATACCACATTTACTCATGCAAATGGAAGAAATGTAAGCCCTACTTTACTATATTTCATAGATTTTGTGAGCATATTTCAAAGTTTACTTTAAAAAAAAAAAAACTAAGTACAACCCTAATTCTAGAAAAGTTGGGACATTTTGTAAAATGATAAAATCTGTAATTTGTTCATTCTATTTAACTTTTATTTAATTGACAAAAGTACAAAGAAAAGATTTCCAAACTTTTCACGGACTTAAATGTATTTTGTAAATATAAACATATTTATTTATAAAATATTTATTTATTTATTTATTTATTTATTTATTTGAAGTATGCATCCCACTCCAAAAAAGTTGGGACAGAGGCAAAATAAAAGTGAAAAGGTTATAGAATAACCAAATAAACTGCTTTGAAACACAGCAAGCAGGTGAATTGAATTTGGCTATAAATTGAGCTTCTCAGTCTTCGCAAGCAGCAAAATTTGTTTATATTAACAAAATAAAACTAAGTTGGCCAGCGAAAACATTGGATTTTTTTCTTGGTACTTAAGTCAATTAAATAAAGGCTAAAGAGAGCAAATGACATATTCTTAATTATAGATTAAAAAATTAAAGATTAAAGATTAAGAAATTAGATTTTTTTATTGAAGGGTTTCACACAGCTCATTTTTTGGTATAACAGTGGTATCTAACCCTTCTCCTGGAGGGCTACCATTCTGCAGTGCTTAGCTCCAACCCTGATCAGACACATCTGAAAACTCTTCAAGATCACATAAAAAATGATACGTTGTTACATAAATTACATTACATTACATTATTGTTTAGGGATGGAGCTAAACCGTGCATGACAGTGGATCTCAAGGGGTGGAACTGCCCACCCCTGAGAATGAAGACGTGACAATTCAGAAATGTAAAACTACAAGAAATGTCCGTGTCTCAATTTTAGGACACTTAGATATGTCATACATGCAGCATATTTTTAATATTAAATATTTGTTAGCATCAAACAAATCATAGAATTATTGATGACTTGGGCTGTTTTTTATACCCTATAAGTGCAAAGTATCCTGGGAGATACAGCTCAAAATCCAATCTATATAAAAAATTAAAACACTTGCCTGTTTTAGGGTTAAGAATCAAGTGTGTGTAAACTTTTGAACAGGGTAATTTCTCTTGTGGACTATATGTAAACATCTATTATGTGAAATATCTTATTCAGGTCAGTACTACATAAAAAATAACATGCATTTTGTATGATCCCTCCTATTTTGGTAAAATAATTAACATTTTGCAAGGTATATGTAAACTTTTCACCTCAATTGTAATATGCATTCTTTATAACAACATGCATACAACATCGGGAAAAGTAATTTTTTTTTTTTTTTTTTTAAAGAAATGATTTTTTTATTAGTGATATTTTTTATTAGTTTTTATTTCAAATTACTGCTGTTTATTAGAATTTTCTATATCAAAAGAATCCTGAACAATGTAACATATTCCACAAAAATATTAAGAAGCACTGTTTTTAGCATTGATAATAATTACAAATGTTTCTTGAACAGCAAATCATCATATTAGAATGATTTCTGAATGATCATGTGACACTGGAGTAATGATGCTGAAAATTCAGCTTTGCATCACAGGAATAAATTACATTACACTAAACTGCAATAAAATTTAAAAATATTACTGTTTCTACTGTACTTTTGATCAAACATGATCAACGCAGCCATAAGAGATTTCATTAAAAACATGACAAAAATCACCCCAAAACTTTGAATATATTAGTTGTGCTTAGAATAAATTATTAAATTAAATAATACCATCTGTTTTTAAAAAGTTAAAGTAAAATGATTAAAATTATTCATAATACACATGACAGAAGTCAGGCCCTGATTACAGTTGCACAGAAACATGTCAGAGAAATGTGTGCCGGCATGATATCGCATGAGACTCACAAAAAATTTGAGTAAAGTGCCATCCGAGTTGCAGCACCAGGAGCGACGGCCCAGACATTCATGCGCCGTGTTCAAAAGCATGAGGGAGGAGGGCAGCAATGGAGTATCATCCTCTACAGCACACAAACACACACAGCTGTGTCAACATCACTATGCACACACTAAGATGATCACTACACTAAAATGTTATCATCTCTCTTTATTCGTACCATCATCATCCTCATCAGTGATGTGCTGCCGCAGCATGCAGTCAAACGCAGCCTCTTCCTGTTTGATGAGGTGGTAGAGCAGAATCCATGGCAAGAGTGATGAGAAATGAGCCTCTTTGGGGTCATCAGGTAAGACCATGCTGCTAGCTATCAACTAGAGAACAAACAAAAACAGTTAATCATGCAAACAGTAATATTGTGAAATATAGCTATTACTCACATGATTCTTCAGAAATCATTCTAATATGCTGACTTGCAGCTCAAGAAACATTTCTTATTATGAACGCATTGAAACAAACACGCTCCCATGAATCCACCCATACCTGTATGAGGTTGTTAGCTAGACGCGGTAGATTTGTGGATCGTGGGGTGTGATTGAGCAGCTCAGGCTTGTCCGTAATGCAGCTTTCGATGCCCTTCAGCAGGGCTGTGATGGTGGACACCCACTCCTCCTTGGCAGTGGGGCTGCTGGGTAATGCAGAGTTCAAGTGCTGTATGGCCTCATTGAGAGACACTTCAGATGTCTCGAGGCAGGAGCTGTAGTCTTTCAGCCGCAGCAGGGAGCTCTGGGGAGAAAGAAAAACAAAGACTGATGTGGGATCAACAGGTTAAGTGTTTGAAAACGCCACACTTTTGTAGAATTGAGGGTTGAGGAAATGTTCGGTCATGCGTGTCACATTTAAGACAAATGGGATATTGCACACTTTGAGTAAAACTAGTCATTATTCCCATAATAACTAGCTTTTACATGCTGGCTCTATCATTTTGAGCTCTGATATGAATCGGACTGATGCACGGATACATGTCTTTGAGAAAAATATGATGTGCTTCAGAGACAATGCAGTAACACTTTACTTGGAAGCCTGTATACAATCCAGCACAAAGGTATTTATAATGCATAATTATATATTTTGCAATGCACTTCTTTTTAAATGTTTGGAGTTGGTAAGAGACTTTTCAAAAATATAAAAAATCTTTTTTTCCCTCATCAAAGCTGCTTTTTTTTTTTATTAAAAATAAAACTGTAACACTGTCAATATTATTACAATATAAAACAATGTTTTCTATTTGAATATACAGTTGAGGTCAAAAGTTTACATACACCTTGCAGAATCTGCAAAATGTTAATTATTTTACCAGAATAAGAAGTATCATACAAAATGCATGTTATTTTTTGTTTAGTACTGACCTGAATAAGATATTTCACATAAAACACATTTACATACAGTACACAAGAGAAAATAATAGCTGAATTTATGAAAATGACCTTTGGTTTTTCAGCATTTTTGTGTATTTGAAACCTTTCCAACAATGACTGTATGATTGATACAATGACTGAGGACAACTGAGGGACACACATGCAACTATGACACAAGGTTCAAACGCTCACTGATGCTCCAGAAGGAAACACAATGCATTAAGAGCCGGGGGTGAAAACTTTTGAACAGAATGAAGATGTGTACATTTTTCTTATTTTGCCTAAATATTATATTTTTTTTTTCAATCAGTACTGCCCCTTAGAAGATACAAAAGATACTAACATGTTTCCCAGAAGATAAAATAAGTCAAATTTACCCTGATCCTCAAATTCTAAAAGTTTTCACCCCCCGGCTCTTAATGCATCATGTCTCCTTCTTGTGCATCAGAAGGCAAAAAGGCTGAAAAACCAAAGAATCTGTGGGGCCTGAAGGATTTTTCTGAAGAACAGCAGACAGTTTTACTGTTCAGGACAAACGAAGGACTCATGAACACCCATCACTAAAAAAAAAAAAAACACAAAAAAAAATAACAGCTGTGGATCATTCAGGCAACAACACAGTATTAAGAATCAAGTGTATGTAAACTTTTAAACGGGATATTTTTTTTATAAATTCAACTATTATTTTCTCTCGTGGACTATATGTAAACATCTTTTATGTGAAATATCTTATTCAGGTCAGTACTAAATAAAAAATAACATGCATTTTGTATGATCCCTCTTATTTTTGGTCAAATAATTAATAGTGTATGTAAACTGACCATATTAAAATGTAATTTTATGCTGAATTTTCAGCACCATTACTCAAGTCTTCAGTGTGACATGACACATGACACTTCAGTGTCTTCCTGACACCAAACTTACAAATAATTGTAAACACAGTTATAATACATGAAAATACTTTACCTACTTATGGTTATATTATTAAATAAAATTGTTCAGACAAAGTTTGAAACTTTTCTGCCTGCATATTTTATTCCTGTTCATGTTTCTTTAAATAACTAATCCTTTAAAGAGCATAACACATAAAATAACACATGAAATTATCATGTTTTTCATTTACCATGCTGTTCACAAGGGATAAAGTACAGTCAGCTGGCCATTATCGTAAAAGTAAACCCTGACAGAGTGATCACAACCACAGATGCCAAGTGGAGGACTCTTGAATTATCATGAAGGGGTTTATTTTGCATTAATGACTGTACATTATGCTACTTATTACAAAGCTAGATAATATATAAATAAATATTAGCCAATATGAATGATTTATTACGCATTTATAAAAACTTTGTGATGTATTATACATACAGCTTTTCCAGAGAGTGGTAATGAGAATGCTTGTGTGATTCACCTGCAGCAGTAGCAGCTGTGCTGGTCTCTCCGGAGCAGAGCTGATGTAATCTAGAGGTTTCAGTCGTGCCGAGCCGTGGCCAAAGCTCAGTGTGGGCTGCAGCAGACGGACCACAGACTGGTAGTCTCCGGTGTCAAACAGTCTCTGGATCTCCTCCAGAGACTGACATCGCTCTAGAGACTTCAGCTTCTTCTCAATCTAAACAGAGCAATGAAAAGAAAACATTTTCAGTTTCTTTATCATACCAATGCCATTCCTTACCATGCCAATATCATGCAAAACTGGGCCTTTTCTTTTGTATCCGAATACACGAGAGATTGACTTGTTGATTCACTGACAAGTGAATTGACTTGTACCTGAACTTTAAAGGGGAACCTTTTTTTTTTTTTTTGACGGAAACTGCAATAGATCTTTTATTTTGACAGAAAACTCCAGCTTCAGTGAAAACTTACAAAAACGCATCTCACTACAAATGTAGTGAAATGCTGTAATCATCTGCCACGAAAATAAAGTATAACTGGTGGCCGTTGTTATTCACAGCACATGCAATAAATGAGTTCACTGCATTCACTGCTCTGAGGTGCGGAAAACACCAGGGGCAATATGTATAACTCTGCTTAGAGTAAAATTTTAGTCTTAAGTGTGTCAAAATTCTAAGAATGACGTAATTTTACTCTTATTCTTAGACTTAAAAATAAGAGTGATTCATAAAGGTTCCTAAGTGTTAAGGCTAGGTCTCAGCTCCTAAATTATTTAAGAGAGCTGAGAGGTCTCCTAACCTAGTTAAGAGTAACGAGATGGCAGCAAAGAGGAGGAGATACACACTCTCCAATGAGCATATGATGTATTGGTGTTATATGATAATATGGAATTGATAAAAAGATACAAACTTAATCATTAAGCAATTAAGCAACTGACAAAGAAAGAAAGTTAATAAAGTAAACTTCTAAACTTATTCTACTCTACTGTCACACGTACCAGATCACGTGAGGTCACGAGGACCCGGAAGTAACTTCATGCAGGTATTTAAGCAGGAAGCAGGTGTTGTTTTGCACCAGACATTGAGTTCATGCTCGACTCCACGTCAGGTCCCTTCGTCGCTTCAACTCACGTGAGTAAACTCTCTGCTCTACGGAGCGCTTATCTACCTGTCTGTGTGCGTGTGAGAACGCGGATTTCTTGGTGGAAATCTCAACTCCTTAACGGAGCGTTCTCAGACCAACTGCGTGATTTACCTGCTCACTCGTGCACTTCCGCGTTTGAGTTTTCCGTCACGCTACAAGGGGACTAATCTCGATCATTCATTTCTCGTCCAGCCTCCGTGACATCTACAAATCAATGATCTAACTGCAGAAATACATTTTTTTGCTGGAAAATTGAAAAAAAAAAAATGCAGCAATGTACCGATGATGACAGTGTAAGCAGGGCCTTAAATATCATTACACTAACCCCAACAAACACAACAGTGGCCAAAAGTGATGTGTGGAGGGGTTTAATGACCTCACATATCACTTAAACCATCAAAAAAAAAATACAAACACTGATCAGTGTTGCTAACTGCTTTCAATTGAAAGTAGCTAAAACAGTCGCTAAATGCAGCTGATGAGGATGAGGTCATAATAGTGAGTTCATTGATATATAAATATATCAGTGGGAGAGTGTTGTAATCTAAATAAAGTTTGTCCAAGAAATTGATTTTGTTGCTAGGCTTTTGAATAAAGTCTTGAAAGAAGTGAGAAAGTCACTAAACACATATCACTAAATTGACATTGACATTGACTAAAACATAATCAGTTTTTAATATTTTGTTGGTCCTCTCTTTTTTGGCATGTGATCATAATTTCTTTGTATGACAGCATGGCCAAAAATCATGACCACACAATGTGCCATGTTTGACTGCATTATTATCAGAAATGAAACAATTGACTCCAAGCAAATATGCAATATGCTTACAAAATTATTAACACGTTTTTTTTTTTTTTTTGGATCGCCTGAACGAAGTGCAGCCGTGGCTTTGAAACGTGCAGTGAAAACAGATTTGATGAAGGAATTAAGCCATATTGTGCTTTCAGTTTGAGTTCATATGACAGATACTGTGCCAAAGCATAATGGCCCAAAACACAACGTTAAGATTTTTTATGTTAGAATAAGAAGTTTAAATATATTTTAAAAATACACTTTTTGCCCAGAAGACCTCATTTCATATCATCATGTGACCATGTGTGTTTTCTACAGCAATACCACAATATTAATAATAGGGCAAATCCAGTGTTATGGATGTAATATTTTGTGTTATGGATGTCACATATGCATGTTTAAGAGAATGTATGTGTTAATAAACCCTTGTTGATAGAGTCTAAACATCAGAAAAAATAACAGTCTATGCACAAGTTTTTTGGGTTAAAAAAGGGAAATAATTATGCGTTATGGATGTGACAAAAAGAGACTCAATTTTTGAGAGACTACATATTTTGTAGGATTTCTGCAAATTAAATGCACTAATCAGATGCAATAATACCCAACCAACAGAGAAGTTATGGCTCTTCACAGAACATATAATTGTTACTTTTAATTTTGATGTGTCTATGAGGAATATGTACTGATATGGATGTGACAAACCTGAAAATAGCACTTACCAGATTATGGAAAATCATTCACTAAAAAAAAAAATGCTTTAAAAACTTTAATAGAGACCTCACATGGGTATTTGACCCACCAAACGTTGACATCTGTGCTGCTAGTACAGTAAAAACCATTGGTAACCTTTGTTTTTTTTTCATGGTAAGGTTGACATTTGCATGAAATTACCCAATACTGTTACATCCCTATTTAATTATTAATACTTTTTTTTATTTGATACCCCTGATTCCAATTTTAAACCCATGTTAAAGTTTCTAATCTTTTCTTGCATGTTCAAGGATGAATCCGCATATACATATATATATATATATATATATATATATATTTATTTATTTATTTTAGAGAGAGTCATAGCTTGACTTACTTTACTACAAAGTTAATTAATTAAAGGGTTCTCTCTTTCTTTTTCTCAGTCGTTCTCAGCCGTCATCTTTAATAGAACCATTAACAAGATCAAACGTGTGGAAATACCATGTTGCTGTTTCCACTCCAGTAGTTAATGACTAAATATCTGAACAGCACTTGAGGTCTCCAAGAGTGACTCTTCAATAAACTCTCTAACAGAGGTGACAGTGTCTTGAGACATTGATTTCTTTCATACTGTACCTCCTCTATAGAGATGGCATTGTCCACGCTGAGGTTGCGCAGGAGGATGGTGATTTTTTCCATCTCACTCGTCTGACCTCTTAGCAGACCGACGCACATGTCGTAACACTCCAGTGCCTCCTCCATGTCACCCTAGAGCATCACATTAGCATTCATATATTCATGTGTACAGGGCAAAAACTTCACACAAGTATTAAAACTTCAATACTTCTTTAATTCAAGATAATCAAAAGTGTTTTAATATGATACAATTGGTGATGCTGTGTTTAGAAACTGAGCTCTGTTACCTGAAAGGCAAGGTATCGTGCTTTGAGCCAGTGAACTCTGACAGCAAAAGAGAGCCAGTCGTCCTCAAACAGATCTCTCTGAGAGGCAGCCATGGTCAGGAGGAATATATCGGTCTGAAAGCGAGTCTCTGGACCGTCAGCGTCTTCACAATTCCTTCCTGAACCAGACATGGTCTTCCTCTGAGACACTGTAAGTACACGCACATTACATTAGTGTGATTCTTTTTCATGATTTAGGTGCCTGTTGTCAAACACAACACAAATGTCAGACTGATTGTGATGTTCTTACTGTTCTTGCCCTTCATCATGGACTTCTGCTCCAACTGTAGCTCCAGACAGCAGAGACACATCAGCATCATTTCCTGTTACATCAGACAATACAACATGTTTTAGTAGATGTATTGGTCAGACCTGCAAACATCTATTACATGCATCTGATATGTACATACTGATATGTTATAGTTAGACAAAGTGACATTCTTCTGGGAAATAAAAAAAGTGAAGTGCAGTTGACAAGGATAGAAAAATATAATTATCAGGCACATCTACTACCATTTTAAATGAAATATTAGCAATATGCACTACAAAAGGTTTAAAGGTTTGAGGTCAATAAGACTTAATTTCATTTTTGTTTTGTTTTTATTGTTTTTTTTTTAAAAAAAAAAAACAACACATGAATACTTCACCAAAGATGCATTAAATTGACACTAACCTACCAAAGTTTCAGGGTGTAAGATATTTATTTTATTTTATATTTTTAAAGAAATAAATACTTTTATTTACCAAGAACTCATTAAATTGACATTAAAAAGACTTTAACGCTGTCACAAAAGATTTCTATTTCAAATAAATGCTGTTTTTACTATGTATATCAAAGAAAAATGTACCACAAAAACACTAAGCAACTGTTTTTTAACATTGATAATAAGAAGAATTATTTTCCAAGCAGCAAATTGGCATCTGAGACTGATTTCTGAAGAATCATGTGACACTGAAGACTGGAGTAATGATCCTGAAAATTCAGATATTTTTTTAATTACACTTAAAACATTATAAATCGTTATAATCGTGTTTGCTCAAGATAAACTGTTTTCTCCATTCATTTTATGTTTTATATTTGGTCTTGTATGTTAACTGTGTAGGTTGATTTACATAACAGAGAGTGTCTGTGACCTAGTTTTTGCTAAAAACACTCATTAAGTTATCTGCCTCTGCCTGATTTTCAGTAGACCCACTGGGAGAAATACAGCAAGCTCAGGTGGCATGATGAATAGAGTTTTGTATCCAGCCAGGTGTGAGCAGTATATGTGCCAAATGATCTTCCGCTGAGGAAAAAACTCCTTTAAGAGAACACGTGTAGCCATTTCCTCCTATGCACTGATGAATAAACACGCTTCTTAGTCATTCTTTTGTTCCTACAACAATTTTCTTTCAGTCATTCCCACATATTCAGACCACTGGAATAAAATTGTTCATCAAATTATGTTTAGTTAAAGCAGTGGTTCCCAAACTGGGGGGCGCGGAGTTATGATAAGGGGGGCGCGGCAAGGCTAGTGTACAGCCGATTCTTATAGAAATTCTAAAGAGATAAACAGCCGGAAATATCTGCCGCACAGTCCGGCAGTATTCAGCGCACACCACTTAATGTGTGACGCTCCGCTCAATATTCCGCTCTATGAACGTGCGTTCCACTGAGTTGCTCACGGCCCATATGAATGCTCCACTCGTGTACCACTTATGCTCAACAGAAATACAAAGGCCGCTCAAATAACGCGCCGACAGAAAATGTCTATGTATACTTGTTCCTGTTTGCAATAGCATCGCATACTGTTCTGTAACATGCTGTAGTACTGCTGTACTGGACAACGCTGGTAAAATGATGCTACCCTCTCGTGACGGTATGCTCTGCTCACATGCTCTGATAATAATAGCTTTGTAGGACTATACATTATTTTGATAATTAGTCAAAAATATCTGTGGCTTATAAAAGTTGGCTTGTGATTTTTTTTTTAAATTCAGTATCATTAATATTATTGAGTTAAATTAAAAAGTCTTACAAAATGACTGTATTAATTAATAAAATAATAAATAATTATTACAAAGCAGTTTCAGTTTCAGCCAATAATTTACATTTCGGTACATCCCTAGATTTTTATCTAAAAAGAAACATTTTCAGGGTGATACAAGACCCCACTGTGAAATGATCTTGCTTATTATATGGCTACTTGCCACATATGTAAATAATTTAACACAAAATATGAATTTCATCATATTTTATTACCTCAAGACGACTCGCAGTAGCCGCTGCAGCTGTCTGTTATCAGTTGTAGCGGGTTTTGTCGTAAAATAACAGACCACTAGATGGTGCAATTGATATCAGAAATGAGAATTGCTGTTAGCAGAGTAAAATTATGAATGAATGACGCAGAGTAGTTCTGATCTAAGCATGGACAAGTTTTTGAAAAGACAACAAGTGCCAGGTAAACGTAAAGTAGATGATGAATCTAGAAGAAAATATGAGAAAATCTGTTTAAAAAACAATGAATGCTGTTACAAAGTACAAAAAAATAGTACATAGTAAAGCTGGATGCTTTACTTTTAATGTTTCTACTCTAAAAGTGACTAGTTACTTGTTTAGTTTTTTTCAGTAAGTTGTCACACACTGAATTTTAATTGTTACGTTTCAAATAAATCCTTCTGAAGTTGTGTTTATGTTTATGTGTAAATTGCGGGGGGGTGGGGCTTGAATTTTTTTTATTCTGCAAAAGGGGGGCCCGGCAGAAAAAGTTTGGGAACCACTGAGTTAAAGGCACAACATGTAAGTTTTTGCCACTAGAGGACGCATATTCAAAACAAACAAAGAACGAAATGTGTAGTTTGATGATGCCGTGATTGTATGTGCAATCGTGGGAGTTGTTGCCTTCATCCCCACAGCCGATGCAATCTGTTGGCACTTGGGCAGATATCATGTTCATGGATGAGCTAATGTATTAAAGACTTATTAAGGTCACTGTAGTATGAAGCAGGACGGGGCTGAAAGTTGTGGAAGCGAAACAAGGACGCAGGAGTTATTTCTAATGGAGGATGAGTGCAATACACAACTCAAAAGCAGCAGACCTTTTATTATGCCACAGTCTACCACTTCCACTCCTTCCGTTCATGCGCATTTGAGGTAAAACAGCACGGTTTTATCATACTATATTTGAGTATGTTGAAAGTTGTGTTATAATGCTATTCTGTGCATTCATCACCTGTCTAATAAAATGCATAACATATTAAAGTGTCTTTGGGGTTTCCATGTTTTCTACAAAATAAAACCGGAAAATCGAGGGTATATGATGATACTGGCAGGCGACGCAATGAAACGGTCTGTTACACTAGTTGAAATTGCTTATTTCACTGGATTTGAACATTCTTTGAAACATTTGGGAAAATGTAAGTACATAAGACAGCTAAATATATAACACTGTTGTAGTGTTTTTTTTAGATATTTTAATTTAAAAAAAAAATCTTGCATATTGTGCCTTTAAGGATTTTAAAAGCATAACTGAATAAGTAAAAAGAAAAATACATCTTTTCACACTGAGGACAACTGAGGGACTCATATGCAACTATTACAAAAGGTTCAAACGCTCACTGATGCTCCAGAAGGAAAAATGATGCACTAAGTGAGTGGGTGAAAAATTTGGAAAGGAATGAAAATGTGTACATTTTTCTTATTTTGCCAAAAAAATTTTTGTTTCATTTAGTACTGGCCTTCAGAAGCTACAGAAGATACTTACATGTTTCCCAGTAGACAAAATAAGTGAAATTTACCCTGATCTTAAAATTCGAAAAGTTTACACCGCTGGCTCTTAAAGGGGTCATCAGATGCCCATTTTCCACAAGTTGATATGATTCTTTAGGGTCTTAATGAAAAGTCTCTAATATACTTTGATTTAAAATTCTCAATCGTTTTGTAAAACAACACCCTTTTTACCTTGCCAAAATCAGCTCTGCAAAAATCATCTCATTCTAAGGGATTGTTCCTTTAAATGCAAATGAGCTCTGCTCGCCCCGCCCCTCTCTTCTCGCTGTGAGAAGACGATCTTGTTTACATTAGCCGCATTTAGCCGCTAAACTTCTTAACTACCACGTTATAAGGAAAGGCGATCGCAAAGATTCATAAAAAACGCTTATACTCACTTCTGCTGTAAGTGAAGCTGGATCATGAATGATTCGTGTGAACATAGACAGATATATGTAGATCGGGAGGAGCATTCCCTTCACAAGCAAATGTAAACCACTGCATCTTCAGCGGCTCAGATGTCGGCAGTAAATGACGACCACCATGTTCATTATTACATCCAGCAACACAACACCTCAATCGCTCAATCTGAGATATTCTTGTCTAACTTAACATCCCTGCTCTGGCATCAAACCATGGAAAGTTACTGGACTGTGACAGCTGATCTAAGGTACGAGCTCATGTCAATCAACTATCGTGGGAGCAGCCTCTGTGGGTGTGACGCCACACCGACAGGCATCTGAGAACGGCTCAATTTGAAAAAGGGGATATTATTTTTACAGATTAATTAAAAACCACTGCATGGATTTTTATCATTATAAGGTAGATTTGTACATACACTGCCAACACACATTAATGTTCAAACAACATGAAAAAGTGAACTTAGCATCCGATGACCCCTTTAATGCATAATTTTTCCTTCTGAATCATCAGTGAGCATTTGAACCTTCAGTAATAGTTGCATACGAGTCCCTCAGTTGTCCTCAGTGTGAAAAGATGGATCAAAGGATCAAATACACAAAAATGCTAAAAAAAAAAAAATAATAATAATAATTTGTGGGACCTAAGTGACTCATGAAAACCAATCAATAAACAAAACAAACAAACAAAAAAAAACTGTGGATCATTCAGGTAACAACACAGAACTAAGAATCAAGTGTGCGTAAACTTTTGAACAGGGTCATTTTTTTTTTTTTTTAGAAATTCAACTATTATTTTCTCTTGTGGACTATATGTAAACGTCTTTTATGTGAAATATCTTATTGAGGTCAGTACTAAATAAAAAAGTAACATGCATTTTGTATGATCCGTCTTATTTTGGTAAAATAATTAACATTTTGCAGATTCTGCAAGGTGTATGTAAACTTTTGAATTCAATTGTGTACAATTTTTTGCACAAGTATTTACTAAAGTGCATAGAAGAATTATAATTCCAACAATGAAAATACAATGAAAAGCACTTTTTTTGCAAACAAAACCATGAATATCTTTCAAAGCTGTACTGGCATGAACCTCACAAAGTGTCAAATCCATCGACTAGTCGGCTCACCTTTATGTGCTGGTTGCTGGAGTCTCTAAGTAGTGGGTTAGGCAGCCCAGCGCTGTGTTTCCTCCAGCAGTTGAACAGATCCAACACCACTGTGCCAAGGCCAGATGGCCACTCCTCCAGAAACTTCTGCCCCACCGCCTTCAGATAGCGCATCATCAGCTCAAGGATGCCTCCATTTTGCATGTTCGCCAGCAGGAATGCATGGACCTCCTTCCGCTCTGAGAAACCATGAAGAACATAGAAAAAAAAAAAATCAAAGAAATGCAGAAAGAAATTAAATAGGTACTAATAAGAAAACTTCAGTTTCTGTACCTGACTCCATAGACCCAATATACTCAGACGAGTTGGATCCACGGTTCAACTGGGAATCAGGTTTGCTGTCACATTGTGAGTCCATGTTACTCAGACTCTCCTCATCTTCATCATCTTCAAACTTTTTTAGTCTGTAAAAAAAAAATCTCAAGTCAATGTGGCTTTCTAAGGATGTCTAATATACAACTACGTTGCAGCAAGATTTCATCTAATGTGTTTTTACTGCTAGGATTCACTCAGCATGACAAAACAAAAATAGAAACCACATGACCAACAAAATGTCTTATAGTGCATTGCTTGATATGGTCACAGCAGTTTGAAACAAAACCCCTGAATAGATTAATATTAAAATAATCACCTGGAGGGGAGGAATTTGAGCAGGAGCTCCTGGAAGTCTATCTTCTCTTCTTTCTTGCATTTGGTGTTGCGGACACGTGCGGAACGCCTCTTCGCCGTCTCGACGGTGTCCTCTACCACACGTTTTCTCTTGGTGCCTTTTTTCACTTTGTCATTCAAGGCAGCGTCCAAAGCTGTAGGGTGAAAAGCCATGACATCAGTGTAAGTTATGCATCAAAACAAATGCTAAAATGCTCTTGAATTCAGTTTTTTTACAGCTGCTGTAACCGTATGTGTCAAAACCGATTTTTAGAGCAGCCTCTAAAAAAATACAAGGTTGGCTGTCTTCAGTGTTGTCTGTATGAACACTTTCAATAAAAAAATCTAAGTCATCATATGCACTACTGTTCAAAAGTTTGGGTTTGGCAAGATGTTCTAATGCTTTTAAAAGAAGTCTCTTATGCTCTCCAAGGCTGCACGTATTTGATTAAAATTACATTAAAAGCAGTAATATTGTGAAATCTTATTACAGTTTTAAATAACCGCTTTCTACTGTAATATATTTTAAAATGCAAGTTATTCCTGTGATCAAAGCTGAATTTTCAGCATCATTACTCCAGTCTTCAGTGTCATGTGATCCTTCAGAAATCATTATAATATGCCGATTTGCTGCTCAAGAAACATTTTTTAATCAAATGTTGAAAACATTTTTGCCGTTTAATATTTTTCATACTTTTTTTGGGGTTCTCCAATGAACAGAAGCATTTTTTAAAGAATTTTTGTAACATTATAAATGTCTTTACTGTAAACTTTGATCAGTTTAATGCATCTGTGCTGTATTAAGGTATTAATTTCTTTAAAAAGTATCAGTAGTGTTCATACGATTTGAGTGACAAAATTTCAAACAGCAAAATTAGTGTGAACTTAATGTGTGTTTGGTCGCTCAGTCACAATGACAAATATAGTACAATGACAAATGACAAAATACAGCAACAATGTATACAGTAATAAATGCTTGAAAAAAAAAGTGAAAATAGCATATTTTCTTAACGACAGATGCTATTTATACTGTTAAAATAGCAGCATTTTATGCTATTTATAATACTGCAAAAAGTGGCAATAATCTGCACCTCAGTATTGTAGTACATTATAAAACAGTATGTAATAATATTGTTGTAAATTAGTGTAAATTATAAATTTTATTAAAATTACATAATAGATGGCACTTTATTAAGACAAAAATCCCTCCCTACACCTACCCTAACCCAATACTTTTTTTTTTCCATTATTTACTTGATTTTTATTGAAAAATGCCTTTCCGCTTTAATACGAGATTTGAAAAAGGATTTACAAAAAAGCGTGGCAAAAGGCGAATTTGAACCCGGGTCGATAGCGTCAAAAAGACTATGACACGCACTTTACCATCTGCACCACTGGAGCTGTTATTTGACAATCGTCTTTTGTAGTGCTGACTAGCCCAATCACGCATTGGTGGGTGGAGTTAGCGTAAATGGCCTCTGCCAACAAGGTGGGCTATTTGCACTTCAGGGCTCTAAACCAGTACAAGGAACGAAAACGAATACCGGAAACGAACAAAATTTTGACAGGAACAGAACCAGAAACAGAAAATCAAATTTTATAGTTCCGAACAGAATCGTAAATCTAAAATGGCCATTAACCTGTTAATAACGTTATTTTATTGTTCCATTTAATATTTTCAATTTGCTGTAAATTCAAGTACAGCCTATGCAAATGTAAACTGAAGTATCCACCGAGTGAAATGGTCACGCTCAGCTGTGAACTCATCATAGGTATGTCACAATAGCAATGCACCGGCGTTAGAGTTTATCCAAGGATAGTGTACGATGGATTCAGCAGATCACACACATCTGCAGCGCTTCTGTGAACGAAGAAAACCATAGGCTTACATAAAAAGGAATATATAGGCCTATACACAAAAATATTCCACTTAAATCATTGATATTAACAAAATGAAAGGAAAAAAAATCTTTTGAGTTCAGTTTATTGTGACGCGATCCAAAGTTCACAGTAAGGAAAACGAGATGGCAGAAAATTGGTTTTTTTTATATATACGTTTTTTATAATTTTGCAAAAGTTTGACAGTTTAAATGATGTCTTGCTTCTATCTGTATGACCAACCAGTGTTGGTATGACAATCACGTCGGTGTCTCACGGCTCACGTGCACACCATATTTTTGCGACATTGCAGCCTGTTCATTATCAAAATAAGACACAGTGAAAAAAACATAAAAGTTACAGTGCTCCATTGTACAATCGGTTGCGTTCAGCATAACCACCGCCTCACTGTGCTGATAAAACCGATATGAAGGATGATTTTTTTATGTCGATGTGAGTGAAGTACAAAGCCTATTACATAATAAATAATATTTTAGCATCCAGATGCATCGCGAATATGGAAACATTTCGATTCGTGCCGAATGAAAGAGGAAGGCGTCACCTTAATTAGAATTTTTTTTATAGACATTAAATTTTTTTTTTCTTCTCAATTTTATAGCCTAAATGCATAGCCTTAACTCCAGAGGATTTGTTGTGGAGAGAAGGAAACTATTAACTGTTTATAATGTTTGTAAACAATTTGCTTCTCCGGCATTTTAGCCTACATTATTTTTGAATGTACATTTTTTTTTAAACGCAATTATTATTATTATTGGCAAAGGATTAAAAAATAATAATAATGTTATTTTTTTTACTCAAACCAGTTTCAGAACAATAATAATACAGAGGAACGGAAACGTTAAAATATCGATTCAGCTCGGAGTGAACTGACTGAATTTTTTTTCCTGTTGTCAAGCCCTAAACAGCATCACAACTGACACATTTTTCTGTGAACTATCTCTTTAAGACACTGTCTTAAAGGGGTCATCGGATGCCCATTTTCCACAAGTTGATATGATTCTTTAGGGTCTTAATGAAAAGTCTATAACATACTTTGGTTAAAAATTCTCAATCATAGTGTAAAACAACACCCTTTTTACCTTGCCAAAATCAGCTCTGCAAAAATCATCTCATTCTAAGGGGTTGTTCCTTTAAATGCAAATGAGCTCTGCTCACCCCGCCCCTCTCTTCTCTCTGTGGAGCGAGGAGCCTATTTATTTTAGCCACGTTTAGCCGCTAAACTTGCTAACTAGCATGTTATTAGGAAAGGTGATCGCAAAGATTCATAAAAAACCCTCATACTCACTTCTGCTGTAGGTGAAGCTGGATCTCGAGTGATTTGCACGAACATAGACGGATATATGTAGATCGGGAGGCGCATTCCCTTCACAAACAAACGTAATCCACTGCATCTTCAGCGGCTCAGATGTCGGCAGTAAATGACGATCACTATGTTCATTATTACATCCAGCAACACAACACCGCAATCAGAGATATTCTTGTCTAACTTACATCCCTGCTCCAGCATCAAAACAATGGAGGTGGGACTGTTACAGCTGATTTAAGGCGGGTCTGAGGTAAGACGCTCATGTCAATCAACTATCGTGGGAGGGCCTCTGTGGGTGTGACGGCACACCAACAGGCATCTGAGAATGGCTCGATTTGAAAAAGGGGATATTATTTTTACAGATTAATTAAAAACCACTACATGGATTTTTATCATTATAGGGTAGATTTGTACATACACTGACAACACACATTAATGTTCAAACAACATGTAAAAGTGAACTTTGCATCCGATGACTCCTTTTTCTGATAGGAATCCTCACATTCAAAGCTCTGTAACATTGCAGGTACAAGATTGCATATACGTGTATGCGTCAAGTCTACATTCACACTGACCTGTGGTAGTAACCGTGGTAACAGCAGCATCCTCAGTTCCATTGGAAGCAGTAGTGGTGACCGTGGTTGTAGTGGTGATCTCAATGACGTTCTGGCTTTGCGGCACTCCTGCAGCAGCGCAGGGCTGGGCCTGCGGCTGGATAATGAGCTCGATGGATGGGGGCAGACTGGCACTTGGGCTACTGGGACCCGGGGTAGGGGCAGGGGGGGTCTGAGGTATGCTGACGGGTACAGGGGGCTGAGGGGGATCTGAAGCAGCAATGGCGGGTGTTGGAGCGCTGATGGGCGTTTGCACGAGGCAGTCCGGGTCGCGGTACATTGACAGGTCGATGCGGCGACCAAAGTCAGGACGCGGGACTAGACAAGCGTTCTGGTGTTTGTACATGGCCAAGAAACTCTCCCCAACACTCTTCCACCTGTATGGATAAAATACAACTGTTTTTAACATTGATTAAAAAAATAATAAATGTTTCTTGGGTAGCAAATCTGCATATTAGAATGATTTCTGAAAGATCATGTGACTCATGTGAAAAATCAGCTTTAAGAATAAATTACATTTTACAATATATTCACACAGAAAACAGTTGTTTTAAACTGTAATAATAATCTCTGTGGGTTAACAGTGGTGTGTACTCACGTGAAGTATTTGATGGGCTGAACCAGTTGCAGGTCAGCTACAGGATGCCGTGTGAGTTTCGCCTGCCTCTGTCTCCTCAGTTCCAGCGCTTCCTCTACAATGCTGTGGGCTTCCTCCTCATCTACATCCACATACTGCACTGACACATCACTGCATCCAAATTATACACAAACACAAACTCAGGAGGATGAACATTACAGCGTTTCTTTTTCAAGAGCATAAATGGTGGATGCCACATTATAAGCTCAGCTGAACGAGTAGGAAAAGGTACATACAGTTTGGAGAACATCTTCATGGAGTCTCGTCTGAGGCAGGGCTGCTCTTCAAAGATCTTCTCTTTGAGCACTCGCCCCTTACTGTAGCCCGTGTCCTTCTCTAGAGCCTTACAGATGTAGTACAGACAACCTACAGGACAAACCGATCAGAACATAACGCTGTGACCACTAACAGAGAATATGATGAAAGAGCTAGCAGGAGAAAATCAAGGTAAAGCACTTTAAACCTTGACACCTGAAAAGACGACACAAAACAGCATTCACAACAGTAATCGCCTACTTGTTCACTGGCTTTCAGTGGCTCCAGAAGTAATTTTCCCATTACATATAGTATATTGTCAATATATACAGAATTTTTCAGATTTTTCCCAAATATGGGAAATATGGGCCATTCTACAGAACTGGTGCAAGCTTCTGTCACAGAATTGAAAAAACACATTTAAAAAACATTTAAGTATTCAAAGAGATGTTTACCAAGATCCTTTTATTATCTATAGTATATCTATTATCTAAAATCATCATTTATTGGGTACTTTCAATTGGGAGGTGGCTGAGCCAGACCCTCCCCCCTAAATTTCTACTTGATATTGAAATAATTTTTCTATTTTTTGCATTGTTGTTTTTATTTTTTATTTATTTATTTATTTATTTATTTTTGGATTCTTTAAAAAAAAAAAAAGTGAAGTTCAAAGAAATATTTATTTTATATTTTCTTTGTAAATTATGAAACTTTACGTAAAAAAAAAAAAGAAAAAAAATCCACCATTTTTATGTCACTACCGAAACACTGTATGTTTTAGTCCATTGGCTGAGATTTTAACTACACCCCTACATTTATGATCAGGAAATATTCATGAGTCACTCTCTCTCATTCAAAAGTATGAAGAATCTGTGTGTAACATCACTACCGAACACCTTTTTTCTGCAAATAAGCACACTTTTTTGAAAGTTATTCCATAACATTTAGTTTTTATATAAGTACAACTGTTCAGAACTGTGCTAGCTAACCATGTGCTAATTAGCATCTTTGAGCTAGGTTCAAAAGTATTTAAAATTGTCACTAGCGAGACATGTCATTGTTTCGGTAGTGACAAAAGGGAGGTTGTTTTTTTGTATTTTAGTATGTTTTAGTAGTGTTTTAGTATGCAAGTTAAAATTTTTTAATGCAATGTGGTCGCTACTAAAATATCAGTTACTGAAAATGTGCTGTCACTACTGAAACATGGGATGTTTTGTCAAAAACAAAGTATTGAATTATCACCTAAGATGTTGTGATAGTGTTTGGTTCAATATATTTTTTTATAATGAAATCCTTAACTTTGAAATCAGTATGACCAACTTGCCGTTTACATAGAAAACTTGAATTCAAAATACAACAAATTTCATAAATTACACTTGAAATACTGTTCAAAATGTAATTATTATTGATTTACCTCTGAAAAAGTTTTAATAAAATAGCAAAAATATATATTTACAATGTAGATGTAAGCAAAATCTTAAGTCTATATAACCCATTTTATTAAATTATATATAACTGCGTTTCAGTAGTGACAAATTTGGGGAGAGGACAAATATTTCAAAATTTTCTGAAAATACACTATGAGAACTAACTGTATAATTACTAGAATGTGTACCTTGGATATACAATTTGCATAAATACGTTTTTTTTTTTTTTTTTGGAAAAAGACATTTTTTCAAGTTGTTTCCAACTCTGACTTTGGACCAATTCTGTAGAATAGCCCAAATATTACACTGAATTATTTGGGAATTCACTTATAATGAATATTTATCTTTACAAGAACCTCACAAACCTAACAACAACTTAAGTTATTACAGGCAACAAAACCATTATTGACCCATTTATTGACTATAAAAGAAAATTTTATATATATATATATATATATATATATAACATTATAACATATACATATACATATACATATACATATATATATATATGTTATAATGTTATTATTATTATTATTATATTTGTGATTTTGTTATCTTAAATTAAAATCCTGTTATATATATAGGCTGTAAAAAGATTTATTGTGATTAATGGCATGCAAAATAAAAGTTTGAGTTTGCCTAATATGCATGTGTACTGTGTGTAATTATTATGTATATATAAATACACACAAATTACTGCATATATTTAAACGTTATGTGCAAAATATTTTTATTTTTATACATATAACATAATATTACATATATTATTATCTTATATAAAAACATACGTGCATTCATACATATATACTTGTAAATATTTCTTAAACATATACATGAACGTATTTAATAATATTTACATAATTACAAACAGTACACACATATATATTAGGCAAACTCACACTTTTATTTTGTATACGATTAATCTACGATTATATAATCTACGATTCATATATATATACACACGATAATATATATATAAAAAGATAATATATATAAAAATATATATTTTGTTAGGAAATTCTATTAACTATAGACTAAATATATTAATTCTACATTATTTTTATATAATTTTAAATCTTACATTATAAATTATATAAAATATAAAATATTAATTTATATTTTTAAATATGTAATTTACATTTTTTTTCCTCTTTATTACAATTTTTCTATCTTCGATTTCTTAATTTCTTATTCAAACATTAAACCATCAACTTGTTTTGGTGAAAAATTATATATACACTATATATTCAGTGTATTCATTCCTTAATTTATAAATTATTACTATTAGTATTGTTGCTGCAGTAATAAATGAATATGAAATAACACTGCCTTATGTAGAGAAGCATATACCACTGCTTTTAAAATCAAGGTCCTTATGGAAAAAAAAAAATTAATTGGATTGTATTATTATTATTATGAAGTGTATTATTTTTCCTTGCCTATACAGACTTGGTTGCATAAGCAGAAAACTCATTTCAGAGTGGAAACTTCAGAGAACCTTTGATTAAAAATTATAAATCTCTTTTTCTGAGCACTAATGAATCATGCAGGGCCTATTTGGATTTTGCATCAAAAAGTAATAATGAATATTTATTGAATTAAATCCGATGACTGCAATAGCTATGACCTGATTTTACAAGATCACAGTTTCTAAAATCAAAACCATTTTGGACAAAACTACAGCATGTTGCACAGGTTGTGCAAAGGTTTCTGACTCACAGCTGTAGTCACTGAGAGCGTAGAGAACCGTGATGAGACTGTCCAGGCAGGGCCAGTGGTCCGGGTTACAGCGCAAGCCCACCTCAAAGGCATGACGGGCCAAAGGCATGCTGGCCTTCCTCAAAGCCAACTTTCCCATCTTATACCACATATTCACATCTGTGGAGTCCAGCATGACAGCCTGCAAGACACAGACAAACAGAGACTCAACTGTGTTCTAAGTGTCTGGTTAATGGATCCTTCTGTAACACTGGAGGAGTTAGTATCATGTTAACATTACATGTAAATGTGGGACAAATTACACACCTTAAACTGTTTAAAGTATGCATTTACCTGCACATAGAAATCCATGGCGGTGTCTAAATCATCTCTGAGCACAGCAAGACTGGCCAGGTTTTTGTAGGTGGAGTACTTCAACATCAGTCCAGGATGCTTGAGTCCAACTTTCTCATCTTCAGATGCCACAGCCTGGCGCAAGACGAAAAAAAAAGACAATCATTAACAACTAATCAAACAGCTGTTAAGCAAAGCTAAACCTAAATAATGTGAAAGATATTTTGGATTTCATATTAAGATGTAGTAATGATCAGAGCCGAAGGAGTCTGCTGTACCTCCTTGAGCAGCGGGGTCTTGAGGAGCTCATGGTAGGCTTTGGCAGACTCATCAAACTTGTCGTGTTTCTGGAGATCAAGAGCTTTATGATACAAAGCAAACGCTTCCGCCTCCTGCAATAGAAATGAAAAGGAAATGAGTTATACTGGATCGAACAATTTTATTTCAACCATATAAAGCCTACTGTATCATATTTGATACACAAAAAGGGCTCTAAAAGACCAAACTGATGAAAAGCCTGTTGTCAAAGGTCTTTTAGTAGCTGTAATAGTAAAAACGTGGTTCATATAGTCTTTCATGATTTACATAAATTAAAATCAGAACTTTATCACAACTGTTTAGTCATATAAATATACATTTTGCACCTCTGAATTCTTCTGTATAATACTATATGGGCCATAAAAGCCTGATGTACTTCTGAGGATCTGTTCGAAAGCATCTGACTCACCTGGGCTTCCTTCGTTTGACCTGGTTTTGTGCTTCTGAAGGCATCTTCATGCTCATCCGCAGCCTGAGACGCTGCATTCAGAGCAGCTATTCGGATCTGTGATTTTTAGAAGATACATGAGCACAGTGAACAAATTAAATAAATAATATGACAGAACAGTTCAAACATTGATATGAGGTAGTTCAGATCAATGTAACAAAGCATGAAACATATAGAGTGACTTACCATGTTTCTTATTTATTAAGGATCATTCACTCAGCCTCTGTTGTGGTGCAACATAATTTAAAAAAAATAAGAGAATTAAAATAAATTGGTTAACTGTATCAGAAGCCCAAATTATTACATGACTATAAGCAAAAAATGGAAATTAAATTAACATTGAATTGATTTGAGCAGCACTAGTCTATAATGTCTCCATCCTCTCGTTTTTATATAGAAAAAGACTTGACCACAGACACTGACATATCATATTACTGTATATCATTACATCTCAACACATTTATTGATGTTCTTCTGGATTGTCAATACAATTACAATGCCGTGCTATAACAACCAAATTAGCCAGTGTTTCCAATTCCTCAGACAGTATGTTGCATATGCTAAACTCCCAGTGACATGCCAACAAAAGTACATTGTTCTTGAGGGAGCATTTTCTCCCCATGGCATTAATAGGAATCATGGCAGATTTTACTGTTCGCTTGATAAACAAATACAAAAACATTCATCGAATGCTTCGCAAACATCAACACAACGGTGTTTTTGCACACATTGGTTGTGTTATTGTTAACAGCGCTTGTTATCAACCCCATACAATAACAACAACATGCTAACAATGCTAGCAGCAGAAGCACAGCTGACCTTACAATAGAACTGGGTTACCACAGAAAACGCACAACTTCCTAATACTTCATGAATGCAGGATACTTCTGCAGTGAGTCCAGATGCAAACTTGTGTTTTGTGTTTGCATGTATGTTGTTTTGATGGAGAGCTGCTACTTACCAGCTGCATGCATGATCTTCTGCTCGGTGGAGAGTCACTGAAGTCAGTGTCGAGCGCTCCGATTGGACGAGTGAGTACACGCGCGGCAGCAAACAACCAATCACGTGTCAGATCTCAGTTTTTAATGTTCAGGTTTCTCACATTGTCCGAGATACTCATTAGTCTGAAAAAAATAAATAAATAAAATAAAATAAAATGAAACGTAATAAATAAAATGAAATAAAATGTAATAAAAAATAGTGAAATGTAATAACAATAAAATGCAATAATGAAATGTAATAAAATGAAATGAAATACTATGTACAATAAAACTAAATAATGAAATGAAATTAAAATGAAATTACATTAAATTAAATTAAACGTAATAAAATGAAATTAAATTAAATTAAACGTAATAAAATTAAATTCAATAATGAGATATAAAATAAAATAAATTGAAATGAAATGAAATAAAACAAAATAATGAAATTAAATTAAAATGAAATGACATTAAATGCAATTAAACGTAATCAAATGAAATGAAATGAAATTAAACATAATGAAATAAAATAAAATAATGAAATATAATAAAATAAAATAAATTGAAATAAAACGAACTATAATAAAAATAAATGAAATTAAATGTAATGAAATAAAATAAAATAATGAAATATAATAAAATAAAATAAATTGAAATAAAACGAAATATAATAAAAATAAATGAAATTAAACGTAATAAAATGAAATAAAATGGAATAAATGTAATAAAAAAGTGAAATGTCATAAAATAAAATGAAATACTATGTAAAATAAAACAAAATAATAAATTAAATTAAAATTAAATTAAACATAATAAAATTAAATGAAATTAAACAATGAAATAAAATAAAATAAAATAATGAAATGTAATTACAATTAGAATAAAATAAAACAAGTTAAATTAATGAAGTTAAATAAAATGCAATAAAATAAAAAATAATTAAATTAAATTAAATAATATTAATATTAATTATATAAATATAAATTATATATTTAAATAAAGTAGAAAATAAAATAAACTAAATAAAATAGAAATATAAAAATTAAATAAATGTATACATATAAAAATAAGTAAAATAATGCATTACCTTTAAATATACAACAAAAAATACTTGATTTATTTTTTTTAAATAAAACAATTTCCCATTTATTCACTGACATCTCTCCTCACACCATGTTGAATGAGAGGTGCAGAGGCATTTCCTTTATTTCATTTTTGGTGTGAAAGGCCCTTTACAGTTGCCAAAAATATAACTTTTGTTTTTTTTTTTTTTGTTATTGTACAAATGCAATAAATGAGCAAGCATAAATAAACAAAAATGAACACAATG
This sequence comes from Labeo catla, assembly GCA_012976165.1. Taxonomy (NCBI): domain Eukaryota; kingdom Metazoa; phylum Chordata; class Actinopteri; order Cypriniformes; family Cyprinidae; genus Labeo; species Labeo catla. Next base: position 50,618 of record VONZ01000462.1, read on the forward strand.
CATTACTTTCCATAAAAAGTAACTAAGTACCGCAATTAGTTATTTTTTATGACGCAATATTGTAATGCACTACTTTTAAAAGTAACTTTCCCCAACTACTAAAATTTAACTAGTTTAAAATATTAATAAACTATTTAAAGTTTCAAATAATTTCTGTTATTTATTTTCATGTTCTATCAATACATAGAAATGCATTAATGTTTTTAATTGTCAAATATCTAATATGCATGACATATAAATATATATATATATATATATATAAATTAAAAATGTGAATAATATTTCTGAATCAAATAGGAAAGACTCAAAGACTCCATTTAACAAATTTCTTTCTGCAAAAACAATTATTGCACTAGACAGGTCATATGGTATATTCAAAAACTGGTTTATTTTCAAATTAAAAATTATTTAAAGAAAAATCAGGACAACAATTAGTAGATTTTACTGTTTTTAATCAATCAGAAAAATCTATCAATTCAGCAATTACACAAAAATCTTCTAAAAAGTCTTATAATAAGCTTAGTGTCATGGAACTGCAAACATACTATAAATAAAACTTCATAGTCTATAAAACTAAACTAAACTTAATATCCATGAATAAAACCACATACTGCACCTTGAATGCATAACAGGATCATAACAGGTCATTTACAGTTTCAGCATAACTCTTAATATACACTGGACAGGGCAAGATAACAGCAGCAACAGATATTCAGACTGTTCCGGAGAAGCTTTATTACATTAACCACGATCTCTCCAGCTGATTAAGCTCTAAAGCCCAACCAGCCCAAAAGCACTTCCTTGGCTTCCTGAAGCACTCTGTCTTCCTGAACCCAGCTGAGACAGACTAGAGGCTCTCGAGTCAAGAGCCGAGCACACGGATCCGTTCGCTCTGGAGGACTTCGAGGCTTTGGACTGAAGACTGACGCCACTGGCTGAAATGTCTGAGCGAGAGCCTCCACCGGCCCTCTGGTGGTTTGACGGGGCTGAGGACACTCGGCTCCTCTCAGAGGCCTCAAACTCAAGTGGCTCCTGTAACGAGGGGGAGGCACGACACAAGCTCACTGGACTTAGAGGAACTTCCTGTTGGGAATGAAGCCGGAGAATGTCTTCAGCGTTAGCAGGAGGTTCTGAATGAGCCCCCGATTCAGGTTGAAGGATGTCTGCCATCTGTGTAGTGATTAGAGCAATAATAATAACAATGCAATTAAATGTAAAAGCAAATAAATAAATACACTACCATTCAAAAGTTTGGAGTTTTTAACATTTTCCAAAATAAATAAATAAATTTAAATAATTAATTAATTATTAAATTAATATTTTAATTAGATAAATAAATATGTATTTATTTATTTATACATTTATTTATGCTTTCAATCATTTAATTTTGCATTTAACAATTTATTTATATATTCCAACATTTCTTTAATTATTTAATTTTGAGTAATTTGGCCGTCCATAAAAATAAAATAAAATAATAAAATAAAATAGAATAAAACAAAAAACAAAACTAAACTAAACTAAATAAATAAAATAAATAAATAAATAAAATAAAAAGATACAGATAGATAGATAGATAGATAGATAGATAGATAGACAGATAGATAATGTAGCAAAGTAAAAAAAAGTAAAATAAAATAGCATAAAAATAAAATGTAAAAAAATAATGTAATAAAATAAAATAAATAAATAAATAAAATAAAAATGAATAATTAATAATAAAATAACAAAATAACAAAAAAATATGTATAGATACATAGATGACAGATAGATAGATAGACAGATAGATAGACAGACAGACAGACACACAGATAGATAATGTAACAGTAAAAAAAAAGTAAAATAAAATAAAAAATAAAATGTAATAAAATAAAAAATAAAATAAAAATGATAAATAAACAATAAAACAACAAAAATATATTTATAGATAGTTTGACAGACAGACAGATAGAACAAAGTTAAAAAAATAGTAAAATAAAATAAATAAAAGGTAATAAAACGTAATAAAATAAATTAAATAAAAAATTAAATAAAAATGATAAATAAACAATAAAATAACAAAAAAATATATTTTAGATAGATAGATAGATAGATTGATCGATAGATAGATAGTAAAGCAAAATAAATAAAAGAAAATGAAATGAAATAAAAGTAAATAAAATGTAATAAAATAAAAAGTAATAAAATAACATAAAGTAAATATAAAATGAAAAATAAATAAAAATGACAATAAAATAAAAAATACATTAAATATATATTTTAAATAGATAAAGAAAGTAAAAAATAAAATAAAAACAAAATAAAATAAAAATAAAATAATAACTGTTACATGTATTTCTTTAAATAAATTAGTAACTTTTTTCAAATAAGTAACGAAATAAGTTCATTTTCCCATTTATTCACTGACATCTCTCCTCATGCCGTGTTATTTATATATATATATATTTTTTTTTTTTTGACCCCAAACTTTTAAAAGGTAGTTCATATATCATAAAATATAAAATAATACAAATGAAAAAATTAAATAAATAGAAAAAAAAATTAATTAAATATTGTATGCTTGTATTATTTCTACTCACTACTAAACTCTCCCTCCTCTCCTCATTTCTCTGGTTTTCTCGGCTGGCGTGCGTCCTTGTCCTCTCTGTTGAGGAAAGCTGAGGATGTCCAAGAAGACCAAAGTCTGACTGGTCTATTCCAGCCATAGACGCAAACTGGCCAAGCCTAACAGGCAGCAAGAAATTCCCAATTAAGTCTTAACTAATTCAACATTTTAAAAATACTAATTTGTCATCAAAACTTCTAAAGGAAAAAGGCAAAGAACTTTATGCATTAATCATTCAGTAGATGTAAAATGTGAGATCAGACAGACCCAGCGTCTTTCAGCAGGTCTAGGAATGCGTGAAATTTCTGGAAGGAGGATTCGATGCTTTCCAGCACATGCTCGTCCTCCAGCACAGAAGCGCTGAGGTGGGCTTCAGACAGGGATTGATTCAGACTACGCAAACGCTCATTCTCCAATTCCAGCTGCAGGAAGAAACATATGGCCAAATATCTTAGTTTCTGACATGTTATTATTAATAATACAGCCAGAATAATTGAGGATACTTGCACCTCCACCAGGCGAGAGTTGGTTTTCAGCCTGTTGTTCCTCTCCTCTGCCAGCCTCAGACGACACTCTTCCAGCTCCACCTGTGGGCCAAGAGAGGAACTGCACTGCATTATCCTTTTCCATACACAGAAGCACCAAAACATTTAACATCTACATTTCATGGATTGAATTTGTTATTTTCTTGCTGTGCTAGACTTTCAGTTTTCAAACTATCGAAAAAGTAATCATAAACATGAAAATTATTACATAATTGTTATTATTACATATTTACATTTAATCATTTAGCTGCACTTCTGTTCAAAGCAGCTTACAAATGAGGGCAATCAAACCACTAAAAGAGCAACAATATATAAGTGTTGTGACAAGTCCCGGTTATTCTAAAGCAATACATGTAGCAAGGGTTTTTTTATATATATATATATAAAATGAATAAAAAGTAATAAAAGAGATAGAATAGATATAATTAAGTGTTATAAGGTCAAGTATACTTTTTTCATAATAATTAAAAAGAAAACGTATACTAAAAATAAAATAGAGAGTTCTATAGTAATTTATGAATTATTCATATTTAACTATTATAATCTAAACAGAAGGAAATAAACATAAGCAATTACAATATTACATTATATATATTTTCAAAACTTTTGACAGCTCAGTCATTCCCCATCAATCTGAGCAATTTTTTTAGTTAGTGTACTTGTTTACAGCAGTGTGATTGAAGAGCTTGAGATGAAGTATCCAATCAACTGTAATTTCGCCAAATGACGCAAAGTGTTTTTTATTACTTAAATGCGTGCATTCAGAATACATCCAATGCAAACTGTCAAATGAGCAATTTATGTAAAAAAAGTTTTAAAAAAGTTTTTTAACCCACTATAATTTCCTTCCCTAAATGGTTTTAAACTTTACAAATACATCATATATATGAGAAGCAGTGGAAATGTTCATGATGTCCATTACTGAAAAAAAAATCATGTGATAATGTTGAAAAATGTTATGGATACATTAAATAAACAGCCTGAAAAGAGTGTTTTAAAGGGATAGTTCACTCAGTTAAAACTTGCTGGTAATTTACTTACTGAGACCATCCAAGATGTAAATTATTTTTCTTCAGCAGAACAGTAAAGAAGATTTTTAGTCTTCAGTTATTCATAAAATGCAAGGCCACAGCCTAAAAATCTAAAAATCTACCGGCGCTTTAAGAATCCAAAAAAAAAAAAAAAGCATATCAGGCAACACAAAAATGTCCGGTTCACAAACAAATTGTTGGTTCTTTTTAGTGAACTGGATGAACCCGTTTAACAAATCACATTGATCCGACTGATGAAACAGTTCACAGCTTAAGCAACACAGATCTACAAGTTACTCAGTCAAAACTTGCAATAATAAAGTTGTAATTAAATCTGAAAGCAGCGTTGACAGGGCCCTTGCACTGGGGCTCACCGCTATCTGGTGGCTTTAGAAAAACATATATGTCAAACTTCCTGCTGCCAGCTGGTGGCGCCATGACTATAACTGAGTATTGGCATGTAGCGATCTTTAGGCCAGGACTTTTATAAAACATGAAATTTGGCACTATGACTATAACTGAATATGAGCATGTGTTCAGGACAGGACTCTTATCAAACGTGAACTTTGGTGCAGATTAAACACTGTATGCCTGAATTATAACAACTTCCTTTTCCATGGCAAAACATCAAAATTTGTCAGGCCACTACAGACGCTCAAGATCTTTCCAGGGCTTTAGATTAGACTGACCAAATTTGTTGTTGATCTGTTTAAATCTATATGACGAGTTTGTTTAAATACAACGCCTGAAAATGGCAAAAATTCAAAATAACAGACTTCCTATTGGGTTTCAGATTTCACACCTGGGGCTTTTTTGTAGGTTTTGCTGTGTTACATGGGTTTTACCCAATTTCATACATGTAAGTGAAATGCAGCTCGAGGGGCACTTAGTTGAAAACTTCATCAAGCTATTTTGCAACACCCACTTCTGAAACACATATCAGATGTAAATTTTCACCACTTTTGGCGTGTGTGCAAAGTTTCATGAGTTTTCAAGCATGTTTAGAGCCCTCTTAACAAGCTTCCTCATTTAACATATACATGACAGAGACAAACTGGCCAGGCTGTTGCTGCGGTACCTGTAATCGATTGTTCTCTCTCTGTAGTCGTCTGAACTGGTAGCTTGTGATTTTCTCTTGAGGACTCGGTACATATGCACCATCCACCTCCTCTGATTCTGACTCCGTCTCAACGGTTACCCGCACAGAGGTGGCGTTCTGATGAAGAAACCATCATGACATCCTCAACACACTCCACACTAACAACAAAAACTAAACAGCTCAAAATATGCAACTCATTTTTAACTGAAAACTACTGCGTGCGACTATGAAAAAATATTTAGGAGCACCAGTGCGACTGACCCGATCAGCATATTTGTGTTTGCACTGAGGGGAGCTTCAAAGGTTTCAAAGTTTTTTTGCAACGTTGAGTAATGTCACAGACATATCTCACAAACCCTTTCATAAACAAAGTGTAGAGAGAGTGTAAATAAGAGATTCATTGTGCAGTGTAGAGAGCTTCATTGAAAATTAGATACTTGTTCGTAAATGTGATATTGACTTAATACAACAGTTAAATAATCAAGAAGTTAATATAAAGTGACGCACATTGTCTGATTATAACACTGTTGCCTGATTTTGCTCTATTTCGTCATCAAAAATAGTTTGAAACAAGTCACAACTGAGCCGCTGCACATCTCAAACACAGCAGTGTTTAGTTTATAAATGAACATGCACTTTTAAGCAAATCTAGCGAGTCAATGATTCAATTTCCCATTCATCTAGACAGTCTCTTACTTTATTCCTAAAGGAATCAGCCATTTGAACAAATCAAATGAATGAATGATTCAGTAATTAAATCACTGACTTGCCGCCACCTACTGGCAGATTTATTTTCATTTTTAAAGTATATTTTCATTTATTTAAATCATTTAATATTTCTGTATTCAAACTTTTACATTTAAAACTTTAATCTCAACATGATTTTATGAATTTGATTGCACTCATGCCACCTCTGAGCCTCATTAAACATAAGAAAATACACCTACAAAGGTAAAAACTAAATTCCCCTGTAAATCACTTTAAGGAGTCAAATATCACCTCGTAAGGGAAGGCTGATTTTTGATCAGGTTTTTTGATTATTGATTAGAAGGTGCTCCTAAAATTTTGACTGTGCTCCTAAAGTTGACGTTTTTTAAAGGGGTCATCGGATGCCCATTTTCCACAAGTTGATATGATTCTTTAGGGTCTTAATGAAAAGTCTCTAATATACTTTGATTTAAAATTCTTAATGGTTTTGTAAAACAACACCCTTTTTACCTTGTCAAAATGAGCTCTGCAAAAATCATCTCATTCTAAGGGGTTGTTCCTTTAAATGCAAATGAGCTCTGCTCGCCCCGCCCCTCTCTTCTCTCTGTGAAAAGACGATCTTGTTTACTTTAGCCGCATTTAGCCACTAAACTTCCTAACTACCACATTATAAGGAAAGGCAACGCAAAGATTCATAAAAAAAAAAAACACTTATACACACTTCTGCTGTAAGTGAAGCTGGATCATGAATGATTTGCGCGAACATAGACGCATTTATGTAGATCGGGAGGCCCATTCCATTCACAAACAAACGTAATCCACTGCATCTTCATTGGCTCAGATGTCGGAAGTAAATGACGACCACTATGTTCATTATTATATCCAGCAACACAACACCTCAATCGCTCAATCTGAGATATTCTTGTCTAACTTACATCCCTGCTCCAGCATCCAAACAAGGAAAGTTACTGGACTGTGACAGTTGGTCTATGGTAAGAGCTCATGTCAATCAACTATCGTGGGAGCGGCCTCTGTGGGTGTGACGCCACACCGACAGGCATCTGAGAACGGCTCAATTTGAAAAAGGGGATATTATTTTTACAGATTAATTAAAAACCACTGCATGGATTTTTATCATTATAGGGTAGATTTGTACATACACTGACAACACACATTAATGTTCAAACAACATGAAAAAGTGAACTTAGCATCCAATGACCCCTTTAAGTAAAGAAAAGTAAGCGTAGAGCCCTGCTCTATATGAAAGCATTGCCTAAACAAATATAAATAGCACTAAAAGCTTACTTGAAAACTCTGGTCTGTCATCCCATCAGCCTGTGATGCACCTCTTTATGGAGAGACAAAGAGAGACACGTTTATGCATCTTATTGTTTTGAATGGAAAAGCAGAACTGAATTGCTTCTCACACATCTGAATGTATTCTAGAAGAGTTCCTGTTCTACCTGTCTGAAATCTATCCCAGGAGTCATTTCACTAACATACCTTTGTAGGTCAGCCCGTGCAGCAGTGCGCCATGGGACGTACCCCACCGAACCAGGCCGAGGAGGCCTCCACGCAGAGTTTACGGATGAGGACCGGCGAGATCCTGCAGAGAACAATGTTAAATTGTCAAAAAGAACAAAAAGAACAGAAAAAATAGCCAAAATACTACACATACCAATTCGATATGTAGCTTTTCCTGCATTCTTCCTCCTTGATTGCCGTGACTGATCAAGAGTGCTTTTGGGAGAAGGAGGTTTAAGCCAAAGATACTGAAACACAACACATTGACAATTAACTTCATGCAGCCAAGAAAAACAGATTAATTATATAAAATAGATATAAAATATTTAAAACCTGCAAAAGTTTTATCTGACCTGTGAGTCATGGCTTTTAGTGTTCATGAGAACTTTTTTAAGCACAGCCTTCACCATATTATTATCTAAAAGACAAATGATAAAACAATGTGATCTGGAGCAAAAATGAAAATGATGTCAACATAAAAAAGCATTCACAACCCATTTTACATCTGTAATGTGATGTATTTCTAAATGCATCAACATATTCAATGAGAAAAGAGTATAATAATACCGTTCAAAAGCTTGTAAGAATTTAGTAACATTTTTTGAAAAACTTTATTTGGCAATGATTGGACTTAACTTGAAATCAAATGACATTAAAGAGTTACAAAAGATTTTTACAAAAAATATAAAAACACAGTAACAGCCCAACCGTTAAAGCCCATAAACTAACACATAATAGATAGGTGTGCAGCGGATCGTGGTTGATCCGTGATCCGTGTGGACCCATGGTTCGGAACGCACGTGACCCGCGGATTAACTAATTTTTAAAACTTGTAGATTACAGTGTTTCCCCTGCCATTATATTAGGGGGCGGCCCAACAAACGAAATAGCCTTACGTTATTTATCTTATTTACACAACGGCATGTCATTTCTCTCTCTAACGTTACGTTACGTGGTCACGCTCTTCAATTTCTCCTCCGCTAAAACGCGGACGGGATCGCGGAGTCCATTCATGAAAACCGATTTACTCTATAGCACGAAATGCCGCAGAATTCGTCAATTTTTGGATTAATAAATCAAAAGTAGGTCTCTCACTTAATTCGAATCGCGATATGGACTAATGTCTGTGAATATTAAAACGCAATAGACGGTTTAAATATGAATCCTCCATGTTCCGCTTGGCTCTGTATGAATGAATGGCGGAGACGCGGCTTTGTTTACTACATAAATAATACACAAAGAGAAAAAAAAGATTGTAGGGCCCTATTGTTTAAAATGTTGAAATTGAGATTTTGACTTATTTTTTATATAAATGTTTGTTATTACACAGAGAGTAACATACCAAAAAAAAAAAGTACCGTGCTGTACCGTACCGTATCCCCCGCAAATTTGTCGTTATAAGGTTTGGTCGGTTTTCAGGTCTCAAGTTGTTCTTCAGTTGTTGCACTGAAGTATTGAAAATTGTATTTAAAAATTTTATATATTCAGCTGGTTATTTCTTGATTTTATTTTTGTATTTATTTTATTTAAGTTATTTTTGATAAAACCAAAAGTTTCTTGCCATACTGTTCTTGTAATAAATGGAAAGCAAATTACATTTGACTCCTCCCCTTTTTTGCTGATCCGAGAAATGTGAGTTTTGTAATCCATTGCACCACTAATAATAGATATTTAAAATGTACTAATAAAACAGTAATGCTGTAAATTCAGCTTTGACATCACAGAAATAAATATATTAAAAATAAAAATATCTTCTGCTCATCAAGCCTGCATTTATTTGATCCAAAGTACAGTAAAAACAGTAAAATTGTGAAATAGTTTTACCATTTAAAATAACTGTTTTCTATTTATATATATTTTAAAATGTAATCTATTTGTGTGATTTCAAAGCTGAATTTTCAGCATCACTACTCCAGTCTTTAGAAATCATTCTAATATGTTGATTTGCTGCTTAAAAAAATATTTCTATTCATCAAAGAATCCTGAAAAATAAATGTACTCAACTGTTTTAAATATTGATAATAATAATAATACTGCTAAAAAATGTTTCTTGAACAGCAAATCATCATATTAGTGATTTCTGAAAGATCATGTGACACTGAAGACTGGAGTAATGATGCTGAAAATTATATTCAATATATTGAAATATATATTCAACTTTCAAACAGTAGTTATCAATGCTTTGAATCAATTACCAACTAGCGGGTTTCTCCTGATGTCAAGCACACACAGAGTGGAATTGGACTGAAGCATCTGCTCTAGAACTTGAGCTCCTTCATTCGAGATCCCACACCGCTGCAGGTCCACCGCTGTGGGAATATAGCATGGAAATTTGATTGTGTATGTGCTTCTGAAACACGTGTGTGTGCGTGCACGTGCTGAATAGTGACTGATCAAACCTTTGACCCACAGGTCCTCTGCGAGCTCACGAGCGAGTGCCATCACTCCTCTGTCTCCAATCAGGATGTTGTCATTGAGAGTAATTCTGCGCAGTCCGCTCATGGCTTCAAACTCCGCCTTCCTGTAGCGCAAAGTCTCCACCCACGCTGTGCTATGACGTTTCATTGCCTGGTGCTAAAAAACAGATGAGCCTCATGAATTTGAGAAGCTTTAAAACATCATGACATTTAAAGCATACCATTTTTTATTTTTACAAATGCTAACAAATGTTCAATTGTACCTTTATGATATTGGCCATATGCTCCGCTCCCTGCCACGTGATATTACAGGAAGTGAAATCCACTGTCTTAATCATTGAAGAATATTTGACACTCTGACAGATGACTGAATGACAGAACCATGTAACAAAAAAAAGGTTTTGCATTAATAACTCATATACATACAATACTTCAGTACATTCAAACATACATGTATACAACATCTGCACATGTACAAGCATCTCACATTTAATGAATGACTAAGTCCTGATGCAAAGCAAAAAAAAAAAACATTCAAATTTCAATCTGTCTGATGACTCACCTTCCAAACCTTGATCGGCAATTGGACAGTGTGCTAAAGACAGATGCTCCAGTGACACACTCTTAGCTAAACCCTGAAGGGAAATTACAATGTTAATTGAACAAGTTCTCAAACAATACATAAAAAAATAAATAAATATAAACTGATACAAGAAAAATTAAACAATTAACAAATTTAATTAAATTAAATCAAATTAAACAAATGGAAAATGAATAATAGAAAATAAAAACAAATTTAAACATAAATCAATAAAAATATATCATAAATAAAAATAAATTAACCAATAACTTTTACCAAAACAAACAAAACATTACAAAAATTAATGAATGAGGCATCTATATAAAATAAAATCAAAATAAAATAACAAAATAAAATACATAAAAAGTACACCATAAAAATTAAATGAAATCAAATTAAATAAATAAATAATTGTATAATAAATATAAATAAATACATAAATATAATAAATCAATAAAAATATATCATAAATAAAATAAATTATTAAATAACTTTTACCAAAAAAATAAAACATTAAAACAATAATGAATGAATGAATGAATGAATGAATAAATGAATGAGGCATTTATATAAAATCAAATCAAAATAATAAAATAAAATACAAACACCATAAATAAATAAAACAAACAAAATAGACAAATAATTTAAACAAAAAATAAAACAAATAAATAAAATAAACAAAAGTACAAAAAATATTAATATATTAACTGATTAAATAAATAAATAAAACAAACAAAATAAATAATTTCAACAAAAAAGAAAACAAATAAATGAACTAAAAAAAGTACAAACATATTAATATATTAACTGATTAAATAAATAAAACAAACTAAATAAACAAATAATTTAAACAAAAATTAAAACAAATAAATAAAATAAACCAAAAAATATTAATATATTAACTGATTAAAAAATGAATACATGCATTTATACAAACATTCACACATTAAATACTAGTTTCAAAGACAGAGGCTAAATATCTCACTTCACCTTTGTGAGAATCGTGAGGTCTTTTTCTCTCAATGGCAAACCATGTAGCTGAAGAGTCTTTAGGCTGCTTGACTCACACAGGCACTTTTGCACAGCCTTACACAACTGAACAGTCATATTCTTGGAGTGAATCACAGGGGTCTTCTTCTTACTATGAGACCTGTAAAAACCTGAGAAGATACAGACACTCCATCATAATAAGATTCCTCAGCAAAAACACTGCTACACAATAAGTTTCACTGCCTTATAACTTACTTTGTCATTTTAGTCATTTTAATTTGACTATCATTAGTGCTAGGCTGTGCAGATGTTCTAGATGCCATGCTGTACACTACATAATGTGCTGTATAATATGTTTACAACAAATGTTTTTTAAACACTGTGCACTATTATAACAGATAAAACAGATACGGTGTGTTTGTCTGTTAACTAACTTTGAGCTCCAGTGCTGGTGAGGTGGCAGCTCTTGATAGCAACATGCTGGAGGTGTTTGTTGATGGCCAGGGCTGACAGGATGGGCGTCCAGTCCGCTAGACTGATGTGATCAGGGTTAAACTCCAACATCCCCCGACTCAGGCTGGCTTTCACCGCACGGACAGGAGCTGATCCCTGCGCCGCACACACATGATCATAGTAGCCTTCAAAATCCTGAGCGCCTCTCCGACGGATCTGCGCTGGTTCCAACATCGTGCAACCTAACTTAGGACAAATAATGGAAAAAAAAAGTAAGATCTGGTGTCGGAAAGCTGTAGGCGCCCACAAGTAATGATGCATAAACTATGGCCACTGTGTGCTAGAGAAAGGCAGGGAAAGTGCTAATAAACAGCCAATATGTTAATAATAGGCATGCTAATAAGTAACTAGGTAATAGTGAGAATTGTTCCCTATACTAAAGTGTTACCAAAAGTGCACTTTGTAAAAGTGCACAATCAAATTAAAAGTTATAGTTTTAAGTAGATTATAAATTAGGTTTTAATAATCATTTTCATGCTTTAAAGTAGTACACTTATTTTGATTTGTTGACTAACATACTGAAGTACATGTAGAGTATGACTGTAGTGTATTATATTATATTATATTATATATTTACTAAGGTGTAATTACACATTTAAATACACAACATACAAGTATCAATAGAAATGACATTAAAGTATATTTTAGTTTAGCATAAACACTTGTCAGACCATTCAGCAGTTACACTTAACTATATTTCAAATACAATAGAATTATTAAATTACATACACTACCAGTCAAAAGTTTTTGAACCGTAAGATTTTGTTTTTTGTTTTTTTAAGAAATCTCTTCCGCTCACCAAGCCTGCATTTATTTGATCCAAAATACAGCAAAAGCAGTAATACTGTGAAACATTTTTACTATTTAAAATAACTGCTTTCTATTTAAATCAATTGTAAAATGTAATTTATTCCTGTGATCAAAGCTAAATTTTCACCATCATTACTCCAGTCTTCAGTGTCACATGACACTGAAATCAGAAATCATTCTAATATACTGATTTGCTGCTCAAGAAACAATATTATTAGTAGCAGTATCAAGATTTTTAAAAACGTTGTGTACATTTTTTCAGGTTTCTTTGATGAATAGAAAGATCTAAAGATCAGCATTTATCTGAAATAAAAAGTTTATGTAACATTATACACTATACCATCCAAAAGCTTGGAGTCAGTATGTTTTTTTTATTTTTTAAAGTGGGGGTTACAGAAATGAATACTATAATTTTACTATTATTAATACTATTATTTAGCAAGGACACTTTAAAATCGAACAAAAGTGATGATAAAGACATTTATAATGTTACAAAAGATTTGTATTTCAGACATTGTTCTTCTGAACTTTCTATTCATCAAGGAAACCTGAAAAAAGTATCAACATAATAATAAAAGTTTGTTTGAGCAGCAAATCAGAATATTCGAATGATTTCTGAGGATTACGTGATTGAAGTAATGATGCTAAAAATTCAGCTTTGAAATCACAGGAACACATAACATGTTAAAATACAGTCAGATAGAAAGCAGTTATTTTAAATAGTAAGAATATTACAAAAATTGTACTGTTTTTGCTGTATTTTGGATCAAATAAATGCAGGCTTGGTGAGCAGAAGAGACTTCTTTAAAAAGCTTACTGTTAAAAAACTTTTGGTAGTGCATAAAAATCTACTTAAGTGGTTCATAATAAGCTAAACAGCTAAACAGCTAACTGTATTTAACATAAATGTAAGCACAATACATTTTCATTTCCAGTTACATTAGCACAAACAAAGTGAAAGTGAACAGTTAGAATTAAAATATAATTAAATGAGTGCAGAATGTATCCACACTAACCTCTGGATACACCATGAAGAGTTTAACTGTAATGAATCTAACGTTACTGTAAATCACGTCAAGAGTGAAACCATCGGCTAAACGAAATATTAGCAATACAGAAGATGTCTATGCTGACAAGAAAACAATTCATACTTACTCTTTAGATCCTATTAGCCGAAGCCTTAACTCAAATCAATATACAAATACACGCCAAAATAACGTGTATATAACTAAATTGGTCAGGGTATTCGTCTAATCTCTATCTGTGATAGGTTTATATGCATGTGCATCTGTATTAACAATCCTGAATTTGATGTTGTCTAAGCTACAGCAAGCGGTTTAAAGCTGATTTGACTTTTTCGTTTCAGTGTTAAAAGCTTGTTACCTGTTTGTTAGTGCTGTTGTCCTGGTTTCCACTCTAGAGACTGATAACCCACCCAGCGTGTCAAAACAAACCGCGGTGGTTTAAAAGAGAAACAGCGTCTCACTCTGCGCGTGAAACTCCATCTGCGCTTCTGCGCTCAGCGCCTCCCGCTGGCGGGAGTTGCAACAGCGCTTCTTAAAGGGGCCACGTTATATAAAAAAAGGATTTTCCTTGCTTTTCTGTTGTTGTTTGATTGTTCTGTTGAGTATGACGTACTCTAACAGTCCACACTGATCATTTATGAAAACTAAAATGCAAAATTATTCACATAATAATGGTTTTAACATCACAACAATATGCTATTGTAGAAATTTGAATGGCCACGTAGCTAAATTATGCTTGTTGGTGGTGCAAGAAATCTTGACTATCATTTTAATTGAATGTGAGGGAATCATACAATTAGAAATAATGAAATTTAATTCATTTGTATTTATTTATTGCTCTCTCTCTCTCTCTCTCTCTCTCTCTCTCTGATGAAAGTCTTAAGGGAACAGCTTTTGATTTCTATTCAACAATGAAATGTTTTTCATGGTTTTAGTTCTTGGAGTGAATGTGCTGATTTAAAAGCATGGAAATAAGATGCCATATTCCTGACTCTCTCCATGAGTCCCTTCTTTTTTACTTGGAAAGCAGTTGCAAATGTTTTCCTTGCTTACTTTGAATGCAGTCAGCAAAAAGGACAAAGTTTTGCCTAAATCCAGATCTTTCTACAGAGAAACCTCTCTTAATTGTGTCCAGCATGGTTTGCCCTTTTAGTGCTTCCAAGCAAACAGGAGTTTTTTCATTTTAAATATTCTAATAATCTCAGAATCAGAGAGAAATCTTTCCTCTCTGCGCCTGGAAAACCCATGTCATCTACACTCATATTACAATATGCTGCGATGTGAGTTGGGTCAGTTTACATTTAAATATAATCTATGGTAAAACAGAAATTAGGTTCCATCATGAAATCTATAACTGGATTATGTCTCTCAGTAATGCAAACTGAACTGATCTTACCGTCATAAATCAATGAAAAATGTATAAAGTAATATTGAAGAAACATATTAGACTCTAATGCAAAGAACTAAATTCGGGATTGAGACTGAACATTGAGACTGAAATAAACAATTATGGTTATGATTACGACTATATCAACTTGTCCTCTCACACTAGAACAAATTACACTATAAAATTTGTTTTCCACTTGCGTATAGTGTGTATTATAAATATATTATCTACAAAAACTGAGTTTTTTTTACTAGGTTCATTTATGATGTTATATCCATTTATTTATCTATTTATTTATTGAACACAATATATTGGCATATATTCATAGTTGAATGTGTTTTCATAAATGCCAGGTCAGGGCGGATCTGAGTTGCCATATTTGTATTGGGGCAAGTTGTCACAAATGTATTAAATGTGCTAGTCAAGTTAGCTCGTGTAGATTTATTTGTACAGCACTTTTCATAATACCATAATATCATTTCTAAGCAGCTTTACAGAAAATAATAATTATTGTCTTTGAGCAAGGACTCTGTTGCAGTTTATTAATTTCAATATTTATTGACCAAAACAGTGGTGTGATATGCTAAGTTTTACATTTTTATGGTTCAAAAATTGTTTAGTGCTTCATAATTTTTACTTGCTAAAAAGCATGCCTGTAATTTTGTTACAGTGAGTGAAGTTTGGGGTCAGTAAGATATTTTGAGGTTTTTTAGAAAGAAATTAATGCTTTTATTGAGAGAGGATGGATTAAACTAATCAAATGTGACAGAAAAGACATTTATAATGTTACAAAAACAATTTATTTCAAATAAATGCTGTTCTTTCGAACTTTGTTCATCAAGTATTCCTTAGAATGATTTCTGAAGGATCATGTGACACTGAAGACTGGAGAAAAGATGATGATAATTCAGCTTTGCATCACAGGAATAAATTATATATTAAAATATATTAAAATAGAAGTTAGTTATTTTAAATTGTAATACTATTTTACAATATTACTGTTTTTACTTTATTTTTAAATACTTTTTAAAGTAATGAATAAGGTGAGAATAAGGAAGCTAAAAAATCAGTGACTTTTAATTTAGAATAATATAATATAATATAATATAATATAACATAATATAATATAATATAGGGTTGTCAAATGATTAATCAAGATTAATCATGATTAATCACTTCCAAAATAATTTAGTTTATTATATGTGTGTAGTACCATGTATATTTATTATGTATACATAAATACACTCACATACATATTAAGAAAAAATATGTTAGATTTATATATATATAATATTTATACTTATATATAATCTAAAATATATAAAAATAAATATATAAATATACATAATAAATATACCCAGTACACACACATATGTAAACATAAACTTTTATTTTGAATGTGATTAGTCACGATTAATCGTTAGACAGCCCTAAATATAATATAATATAAAATAATATAATAAAACATAATATAATATAATATAATATAATGTAATGTAATGTAATGTAATGTAATATAATATAATATAATAAAACGTAATATAATATAATATCATGTAATGTAATATAATATAATATAATATAATATAATATAATATAAATTGCCTTATCCTCCTGAGAACCAGGGAAAAAAATAGCAAAAAAATAGTATTTTTCATGTCTTATCATTATTTAGAGCATTAAAAAAAAATAATAATAATAATGATTTTTCATTCATAAGTTATGCCATGCTGAAAAAAATCTGCTTTGCATCACAGAAATAAATGATATATTCAAATATATTCAAATATAACATAGTTATTTTAAATTGTAATAATATTTCAGGCTCAATTAAAAAAAAAAATAATAAAATAAAAAGACATGAATGAACATGCAAAGGCCAAAAAAAGAAAAAACTATGTTAACTATGTTAACTAGCTCTTAACTATGTTATAACAGAATGATTTTATATACCATTTTTCTTTATGCAAAATGTGTGTAAAATGGCCATAAACAGGTTTTCTCATTTTATATGTAATTTTTATTTCTCATTGTATCTATAAACTAAATCCAATTGGCATATTAATGTGTTTGTGGGGCGACATGTACTGAAAAAAGAAGTGTAATAATGGGAGTAATAATTGACAAGATTTTCACAACAATATATAATATTACAAAGGAATATTAAAATAAATAATTTCTTTCTCTATTCATTTATTGTGTCTCCCAAAATGTGTTACAAACATGTTTTTAGTCCCGGTGTCCTCATATGAGGACATGTATAAAATCAACATCCTGTTTGGTAACAAAAAGTCATATTTTGATTTGAAACCTCATAACATTTTCCTGAGATGCTGATTAATGACACACAGTTTAAAATGCTAATTACAAAATATTATAATATTTCCAAAAGAGTGTAACTAAATAATATTAGACATTTTTGAAGATCAAGGAGAGTATCTCTGAAAAGCCCTGTACGGGACATCCTTAAAACTATGGCATGTAGAGTCAAGAGAGAAATTCACTAAAATATAATGTCCTCATATGAGGATGCAGGGTCTCAGGAGGTGAAATATATTTTAAATCTTTATATGATTCTTATCAAATAAAGAAGGAAGTGGAATTTATCTATTTATCTATCTATCTAAAATACCTGGACATCCTACTTCCCTATTTGTGCAGGTGCAGGTGTGTCAGGAGGCCCCGCCCTGCCCGAGTGACAGCCGCACAGATGCCCATGAGTGACACGAGGATGTTCTGCTGCTCTCGCGTCGCCTGAGACTCCAGCTCTGTCATTCCTCCCTCAGGACTGATAAAACATCACTTCTGTTGCCGCCGGACTCCAAGACAGAAGTTCTGCTAAATAGCTGGAGATTATGTTCAGTGGACTTTTAAAGGAGGAGCCCATTCATGAACTGTCAGACTGCGGTGTGGAGCAGATGAGAACAAAATAGCCTACATTTAACCCAAGCTGTTCTAGCGTGCTGAAGATCGTGCTCTTTTAAACGGGACGGGGCTCTGAGAAAGAGAGAGAGAGAGAGACAGATCATGGCTGGATGTTGCATGTCTGCGGAGGAGAAGGAACGGCAGAGGATAAATCAGGAGATAGACAAACAACTGAGGAAAGACAAGAAAGACTCGCGGAGAGAACTCAAACTTCTGCTGCTAGGTAAGACATGTGCTTCATATTCTGTCGTAAACGTGAAAAAGACGTTATAAAAAGCTTTTCTAATAGATAGATAGGAAGATAGATGTTTGATTAGTTCGTTAGGAGTTTAAAATGACAGAACAGTATATATACCGTTCAAAATGACGACTAAAACGTGTTGTTTACATGTTTATAGTTAGTGTAATGATAACTAAACTTGTTACTCTTCTAAATGAAAGGTCACTTAAGTGTCTATTTTAAGTAAAAATTAAAATTAAAAAAATTTAAGTTTAAGTTTGCCTAATATATGTGTGTGTACTGTGTATAATTAGTATTTATTTATAAATACAATGTATATATTGTAAATGTATATTTTTATATAAAATATTTACAAGTATATGTATTTATTATAATTTTTATATAATTTATATTAATATTTTGTACATAATTTACATCTTTCTCGTAAATATATATATTTATTTGTGTGTATTTATATATACATAACAATTACACACAGTACAAACACATATATTAGGCAAACTCAAATGTTTATTTTGTATACGATTAATCACAGTTAATCGTTTGACAGCCCTAATAGACTTTTATCACTATGTTTCTTGACATACTTTTAAAAAGTGCATTTTGTAATAACGTTAAATTAAAAGTTTTACTTTTAAGGACGTTTTAAAGAATTGTTTTAATAATCCTTTAAAGAAGTAAACATTTGGATGTGTTGACTAACATACTAAATCACAAAGTTAATATATTTTTAAATGTACTAAATTGTAACCTGAAGTAACTGAAGTTAGAAAAACCCTAGCAAGATTTGATGATGTTTTGGGGGGTCTGTACATGTATGCATTTCTAAAAAGAAATGAATATGTGGTTTCGCTGCAGTAGCACAGTTTTATACAGCAGTTCCTGGCCGCACGGCCACTGTCTCTGTCCTTGCTATGCAAAAGCATGCAAAGCAGAACCTTCAGTGAACTCTAAACAAACTTTCCTAAACAGCGCTCCCACCACAGCAGATACTGTACACACACAGGAGAATAGGCTTTGTCATATGTCATATGCAGTGTTGGGGAGTAACTAGTTACATGTAACGGAATTACGTAATTTAATTACAAAATAAATGTAATTGTAATTAGTTACAGTTACTGAGAAAAAATATGTAACTAAATTACAGTTACTTTTGAAAAATGCCAGTGATTACAAAGGGGATTACATCTGAATTTTTTCACACACCCACCCCCACTTACAGATTTAATTGACTTCTTTTAAATTGCATTGACTGCTCTAAAATGAGAGACAAATGTTTCAGGAGTTTAGGACACAGAATAGGACACATGCTTATTCGATAACTGTTTTATTTCCTATTTTTGGTTTATGCATAAACTTTATTTTTTAAGATAGTTTTTTCCAAGGCATTGTTAGATGCTAGTGTTTTCTGTCATAACTATGCAATCATTTGATTTCAAACCCAGTATCATAGCTATTAAACTATTTCTTGTTATGATGTTATTTATGTTATGATCTTGTTATGACATATAGCGCACCTGCGCTCACTATGACCCGAGTCCTATCACAATAAAAGGCATAAAAAGCCCAAAAATATAAGTAAAAAAAAAAAAAAAAAGTCTGAAATTGTGGTGGCTGTGCTTTAAATTAAATTATTACACAGCTCAGACTCATTCGGGGCAACTTAAGTCAGTGCTATATGCTTGATAATTTTTCTTGGCGGAAACTTTGCGTTTGGTTAGCTAATAAGATATTAAAGCTTAATTCAATATTATGTGGACAATTTCTTAATTCTGTCATCCTGGTATCGTGGACTTGCTCTATTGTTTCATACAAACGCAGCTGCTGCCATTTTTTTTTTTGTACATTGTAATGGATTATAAGATAACTAACAAACTAGTACTACTACTTAATTATTTATGTGGTGAAATGTTGTGTAAGAAAACTGGTATGACTGCACTGTATCCCTAAAATGTCTAGTTTGAACTTGCCGTTTGCTAGCAACTGATTTCTTCATGGAAGCTTTGCATTCAAATATTTCAACTCAGATCAGTGTTTTGTGTCTAAATATTTGACACGAAACATCTAAATAATCTATCAAGCAGCTGTGTAATAAGTGAGATAATGTACATTCAGCCAGTTGTTATTGCAAAATAAAGATGTATGTTATGCCTTACTTATTATAATCTTAATTCAAGTGATAAAGGATTTTGAAAATCTGACAGTAATCAGTGTTGAGTGCTACTGTAAGGTTAACTCTGCCTGATTTAAATGTTTCAAAATGATTAACAGTTGAAAATATTAGAAATTTAGAAAAGCAATCAAAAAGTAATTAAAAGTAATGAGTTACATTACTTTAATAAAGTAATTGAAAAGTTACACTACGTATTACATTTTAAATCAAGTAACTTGTAATCTGTAACCTATTACATTTCCAAAGTAACCTTCCCAGCACTGGTCATATGTGTGCGTGCGTGTGTGGTTTGAGTGTCATTTACTCGTAACAGTGTAGTGTAGTTCGTACACATGTGTGCAGAGTGTGTGAACTGAATTGGTCTCCCAGTAGATTCATTATTACACTGACCACATTAAGAGCTCGGCCCTTGAGACAGGCTGAACGGAAAGGTCAAAATAAGCATCACGTTTACAATACTGCTTTTAACTGTAACTGGTGAGCAACAACTTGGGTTTTTTTAATAAATGTCAAATGTGGGAATGATATAACAACATGTTTTACTGTATGTAAAACTAAATATTTGCATTGTGCTTTCCTGTGTGTGTGTGTGTGTGTGCGTGCATGTATTTGGGATGTTTTTGTGCTCCATAAATGATGTAATTTCAGGTGTGACCAGTGCAAAACAATTGCAGCCTTTATAAATGTTATATTTTAAAAAAGCTTTGTTTTTGTTGAATGGGAGTATCGTAATATAAAACACATTCTGTTCATATGTTTGTGACAAAATATTGTCATACACACTACGTTTTAAGAAACTGTTGTTGGGAAAAGATATTTAATGGCATATGTACATCTCTGTAGTCAAAGGTTTCGAAAAATTATGATTTTTTAATGTTTTGAAAGCTCACCAGGTTTGAGGTAATTTTAAATCACATGATCAAAAAGATTAATTATTACTTAGTATTTAATTATTATTCTTACACAATTATTATTTATAGTTCCTATTAAAAAAAAATCTGTTTTTGCTTATAATAATCAGAAATGTTTCTTGAGCAGTAAATCAGCATATTAGAATGATTTCTGATGGATCATGTGACACAGAAGACTGGAATAATAATGCTGAAAATTCAGCTTTACTTCAAAAACTTATGTTTTAAAATATTTTACAATAGAAAACAATTTAAAAAAAGTATAATAATATTTCACTATATTATTGTTTTTACTGTATTTTTGATCAAATAATTGCAGCCTTGATGAGCATTTTCTTTCAAAAACATTAAAAAATATTGTAATTATTCCAAATGTTTAAAAATTACTATATATATATATATATATATATATATATATATTTATATATGTGTGTGTGTGTGTGTGTGACATTATATTTAACATTAGTCACTTTGGCTTTTATGTAATAGAGTTGTTACTTTTATTATTATTATTATTATTATTAAAAGTTTCAAAATCAGTATCATCTGTAATCACTATGTAAAATCTAGCTGAATAAACATAATTATGAAATGCATTTCTGTCATTCATTTGAAAAAGCTGTTACATAAATCTCAGGACACTTGGTTTCGGAATGAACGCATTCAAATCTGGTCATTTTCATTTGTGTAAAAAATTGCAATGTCGCTAGGACATTCTCAAGATGCTAATTAATGCAAAGTGAAGAATGGTGGAATGGAAAACCACAGAAGAAATTTTCATTTCAAATTTGAAATCCTATAAGCTGGACCCAAAATGAACTTTTTGCCACACCTGAGTGAACTCAGAAAATCTAGTGGCCATAAATATTTCTTACCAGCAAATCTGTGCTATTACATAATGAATTATTTAATATTATTATTTTTTAATATTATTAATTTATTTAAATATTATTAATATTATTTTAAAATGTTATTAACTGCAAAAGTGTAATAAAAAATAACAATTAATTTATTATTAATAAATAATAATTAATTTAATCTTTATTGCTTAATGACTGATGATAAATTTTGAGGTAAAGTTTAGTAAAAGACAGTATCTGATCTTTTCTTTAGTTGCAGAACATGTTAATTTCTTTGTATTTTTTGCAATTCAAATTCATATTTTAATTTATTTTAATCATTATAAATGTAATTACTGCAAAAATGTTCTGTCCTGCAGCAGTCAGCAAGGACAATTTTCCTCACATTTGGCACTGCATAAGTGTTAATTTTTCTGTTAAATTATTCAAGATAATTCAAGATGTATTTTTGCTCTCAAAAATAGAATCATTCTTTGAAGAAAACAGTTTACTGACGCTGGTAAAACCGAAGGAAATATGAGGAAATAAGAGTGATTACTGAGCTTTATGTAATGCGTACTGTCTGAGTACTGTCTGATTGATGTACTCATTACATTACAGCAGTGCACACTAACCAACAGTGTTTGTACACATGAGCCATCCAGAAAGTGAACTTCTCTCAGACAGCTGTAAAAGTGTCAAACAACAGGGGCCAGCATGTCTGTCGTTCACTTCCAGCAGAAAACACACCTTAATATCATGCCTCACTGTCTGACTGCAGAGGGCATTATTGTGAGCTCTTAGTATGTTCAAGAAGCATGTGGCTATAAGACAATACCTCGAAAGTTAATGCTCTGCCAAAGTCGGTAAATCAACCTAAGAAGTCTCAATTTACTCTACATCTGACTTGAAGTATACATACAAAGTCTGCGTTCAGTCAAATCATGATGCAACAGTTCTGTAAAATGAAATATGATTTGTAAGTGAGTTTCTAGTGAAGCTGAGCTGTGCGTTTGCTTTAACACATGAAGTGGGCTTGAATAATGGCTGTAGTGTGGAGACTCTCACTCCACTCAGGGAGTGTTTATTGGCCAAGTACAAGACAGATATTCTGCCACACGGCACTTTAAACAAAACTCACTGAAACACATACCCCTACTCAACCATTCTCTCCTCTCCATCTCTATCTTTCACCCCTTTGTTTGCTCTGATTTTTGTGTCTCTCTGCAGGGTGAAACAACTGCAAGTATAGGTATTATTTTTCTCAAGTATACATTTTCATTTCTTGTTCATTTCATCACATACAGTATATATACTGCTGTCAAATTGATTATTTCGTGATTAACTGCATCCAAGCCGAAGGTTTGTGTTAAGGTTAGGTTAGAGTTATATATACATGTATGTGTGTGTGTTTAAATATGCATATAAATATACAAAGTACACACATATTTATTGTGTAAACACTTTTGTTTTGGATGCGATTAATCATGATTAACTGATTTGACAGCACATGTATTTAGCTATATTTACAAAGACTCTTCAAAGGTGGCATGAATGCATTTACACTGCAGTGTGTGTGTATATTAGGGCTGTCAAAATGTGTAATCTAATTAATTAATTACATGATTTGCTGATTAATTAATCTAATTAATCACAAATAAATCACACATCAATTTGGGGTGAGGAATTACCACCCAAAAGATAATTTAAAGTCATTATTATGTTAAATGAGATAAGCATTGAATAAACACAAAAATGAGATTTATAAATAAAAATATGAATTTTGATTCAACTTTGAGAATTTAGTACTTATAAACTTATGGCTGCAATGTGGCTATAACATTGTTTTCAGAAGCTGCGGTGTATTTACAATAACTGCTCGAAGGTGGCATGAATGCATTTACACTGCAATTACAATTGCATAAATAATGCTGTAAGATTAATGGATTTTAAATGGGCATTATTTGTCAGGGTTACTGCTACTGAAAGGAATGAGGAATGAGGAGATGTGGATAAAGCACAAACAACAGTCTTTAGTAATCCAAAATGGATTAACACAGAGCAGGCAGGAACACACATGTAGCACAGCATAGACGTTTGAACACCGGACAGGAAACAAGGGGCAGACCACACTATAAATACACAACTAAAAGAGTTAATTAACGAGACACACTTAAAATCAATGAGAACATCAAACAAGGGAGAAACTAGGTCACGGGGAGCACATGGGGAGAAAAACACACACAAAACGTCCATGGGTGTGACATATCAGCCCCCTTCCGGAAGGCACGTCCTCGCTCCGCAGGAACAACATGGGGAGGGACAGGAGGGAACTTGGGAGGAGGCTCGGGAGGTAGACGGTGATCCAGGAGGGAGCCGGCAGACAGAGTACAGGGTGGAGATGATGGAGGGAGGAGACAGGAGGGACTTGGAGCAGGAAAAGCCAGGTGGGACCCAGGTGGGACCTAGGCCATAGCCGGAAAAGCGACCCATGTTGGAGACCCATGTTTCCTCCATGAGGAGGAAGGGCTGATGACTCCAGGGGGCCGACTGACAGCGGCAGAGCAGGTGGTGGAGGAGCCCAAGGCAGAGATGGAAGGCCAGGGTGACGAGGAGGATCCGGAAGGCCAAGGCGGAACAGGCGACCGAGGCGGAGGTGGGGATCCAAAAGGCCATAGTGGAGCCGAGGCCATGGAGGAGCCTGACGGAGCATGACGGAGCCGGAGGTACAAGGTGAAGCCGGAGGAGTCCTGAGGCAAAGGATGGTCAACGACAGACCAGGGCGGAGCTGGAGGGACGAGGGAGCCTGGTGGAGCCAGTGAACTGCTGGGTCACGGCAGAGAGGAGGGAGCTAGGAGCCATGGTGGAGGCGCTGGGTGGATGGGTCAAGGTGGAGTCCTGCACTCTGAGGTGGGAGGGGGAGACAGGGGATCCTCCAGCCATGGCGCTGATGGAGACTGGCAGACCCGTGGTGAGCCCACCGCACAGATGGTGGGCCGAGGTGAGCAGAAGGTCTGCTAGACGACAGCGGTGGAGGAGGCAGGAGCGGGAGGGTGGGTGGGTATTTGTCAGCCTCCGGGCATTCAAGGCTGGCAGACAGCTCACAACCAGCCTCCATGGCCAAAACAAGGCTGACAGGGGGCTCAGACGAAGGTGGGAGGAGAGGGGGCACTTCAGCATATAAGTCCATATCAAAAACCCTCTCAACTTCCAACAGTCCCAGATCTATCAATAGCTCACTCTCAGCCATGGTGCAGTGGGTGGAGCTCCTCAGCGATCTCGCTGACCATGGCTTCCTCCCTTGTGGCGGGCATTGTAGCTGGCTTTCGCACTTGGTCTGACGTCACTTGCTTCGAGCTTCGGCTCTGTTGCTCCATGCGGCAATGGATTGTTGGCCACAGTGAGCTCGGGCTCTCCGTCATTGGTGGGCTTGGGCTTAAGCGCCGTACAGTGGGGGGATGGTGGTCTGGGCTCTGGGTCTGGAGTGGAACTGGCAAGATCATCCTCAGAACCGACTGTGAATGGAGATCCGTGTCTCGCCAGTTTCCACTCCACAAAGGAGGCGAAATCTGCTCAAGGACCATCTTCGGATAACGGCACTCTGCAAGCGGGGGTCAGGCTGGCGTCATAGAACGTGCAGAGCGCATCATCCAGGTAGCTGAGATGAGCAATGTCCAGGAATCCAGGAACAGTCTGGTATTGTCCTCAAGCGATCTTTCCCCCTGCTCCAGCAGGAGGAAGAGGTATCCAGGATGGGATAAAGGGTTGAAGGTGAAACATGGGATCCATGGGGGCACAACAGAAAGAAGAAACACTGAACGAAACAGAAACAAATCACGCCAATAAACTATTTTTGTTGGTCTAGTGTTCTGTCAGGGTTACTGCTACTGCGAGGAGCAAGGAACGAGGAGACATGGATAAAACACAAACAACAGTCTTTAATAATCCAAAACGGGGTAACACAGGACATGCAGAAACACACATGTAGCACAACATATACGTTCAACTCTCTCTTTCTCTTTGTAGAAAAATTATAAATAACTTTTTGTAACCCAATTAAATCACCTTTTGCCATTAATTTAAATCTAGAGTTTGTAATTTCATCAAAGGAATGTCAGAACACACCCCCATCTTCCGTTGGTCAGGAAAACTAGTAGCCATGCCCCAAACTCATGCCATTTGTTGGGATGATCAAACAAAAAGTAATGTTTTGTTAGCGGCTCAGAGTCACAGTATTTACACTTTTCAGGGAATCAACCTACAATAAGATGGAATATGAGAAAATGTTATTTAAAAAAATTACATAACAACAGAATGAGAAAATAAAGTAGTTCAGAATGGAGTGTGTCATGTCACTCTTGATTATTTTGGTAATAGGTCAATTATTCTGACCATTAATGGCATATTCTGACAAGAATAAAGATTGGATAATTGTAATCAGTTTTTTGTAGTAATAAAAATAGTCCTAAGTGAACGATAACCTTTAAAATGAGTTCAAATACATATACAGGTGCTGGTCATATAATTAGAATATCTTCAAAAAGTTGATTTATTTAACTAATTCCATTCAAGAAGTGAAACTTGTATAATGTATACATTCATTCCACACAGACTGATATATTTCAAGTGTTTATTTCTTTTAATTTTGATGATTATAACTGACAACTAATGAAAACCCCAAATTCAGTATCTCAGTAAAATTAGAATATTGTGAAAAGGTTCAGTATTGAAGACACCTGGTGCCACACTCTAATCAGCTAATTTCCTCAAAACACCTGCAAAGGCCTTTAAATGGTCTCTCAGTCTAGTTCTGTAGGCTACACAATCATGGGGAAGACTGCTGATTTGACAGTTGTACAAAAGACGACCACTGACACCTTGCACAAGGAGGGCAAGACACAAAAGGTCATTGCAAAAGAGGCTGGCTGTTCACAGAGCTCTGTGTCTAAGCACATTAATAGAGAGGCGAAGGAAAGGAAAAGATGTGGTAGAAAAAAGTGTACAAGCAATAGGGATAACCGCACCCTGGAGAGAATTATGAAACAAAACCCATTCTGAAATGTGGGGGAGATTCACAAAGAGTGGACTGCAGCTGGAGTCAGTGCTTCAAGAACCACTACGCATAGACATATGCAAGACATGGGTTTCAGCTGTCGCATTCCTTGTGTCAAGCCACTCTTGAACAACAGACAGCGTCAGAGGCGTCTCGCCTGGGCTAAAGACAAAAAGGACTGGACTGCTGCTGAGTGGTCCAAAGTTATGTTCTCTGATGAAAGTAAATTTTGCATTTCCTTTGGAAATCAGGGTCCCAGAGTCTGGAGGAAGAGAGGAGAGGCACAGAATCCACGTTGCTTGAGGTCCAGTGTAAAGTTTCCACAGTCAGTGATGGTTTGGGGTGCCATGTCATCTGCTGGTGTTGGTCCACTGTGTTTTCTGAGGTCCAAGGTCAACGCAGCTGTATACCAGGACGTTTTAGAGCACTTCATGCTTCCTGCTGCTGACCAACTGTATGGAGATGCAGATTTCATCTTCCAACAGGACTTGGCACCTGCACACAGTGCCAAAACCACCAGTACCTGGTTTAAGGACCATGGTATCCCTGTTCTTAATTGGCCAGCAAACCCGCCTGCCCTTAACCCCATAGAAAATCTATGGGGTATTGTGAAGAGGAAGATGCGATATGCCAGACCCAACAATGCAGAAGAGTTGAAGGCCACTATCAGAGCAACCTTGGCTCTCATAACACCTGAGCGGTGCCACAGACTGATCGACTCCATGCCACGCCGCATTGCTGCAGTAATTCAGGCAAAAGGAGCCCCAACTAAGTATTGAGTGCTGTACATAATCATACTTTTCATGTTCATACTTTTCAGTTGGCCAAGATTTCTAAAAATCCTTTCTTTGTATTGGTCTTAAGTAATATTCTAATTTTCTGAGATACTGAATTTGGGGTTTTCATTAGTTGTCAGTTATAATCATCAAAATTAAAAGAAATAAACACTTAAAATATATCAGTCTGTGTGGAATGAATGTATACATTATACAAGTTTCACTTCTTGAATGGAATTAGTAAAATAAATCAACTTTTTGAAGATATTCTAATTATATGACCAGCACCTATATAATTGCAACAAGGCTATAATAATTTGTTCGAATTCAAAAGCAAATAATCAAATGGTTTGATTGAAAAAAACTGTTAAAATACATAATGTAATATAGAGCTAACGTACTTTACGCAGTATAACACATGCCTGGAGAGGGCGCTAACGCCCTGACGATTGTTTTTACACTTTACTGCGCAATCTAATACGAGTTTAATATTGGCTAAACAACATTTAATTCAAATGTCCACTCAATCTTTAATATTTGACCAATTCTTTACGACAGAAATGCTATAGCCACTGTAATTTCTTAAATATGTGGACATCAGAATATGTAACTCAGAGTGAGGGTTTGAGCTTTTCTTTTGAAAGTGTAATGAACAGTTAGCATATTAGATAACCTTAGTCATGTATTCTCCTGTGTTTGCATAAGTTTATAAATGATTTACCTTACAAATCTGATAAAAATGGCAGCTGTATTGTTCCCAGATGAATGTTACAATAAACCCAAAGTCACAACAACATGCAGAGATGGAGTTTGAGATGCTCCACACATGTAAAAGATAACAGTTTGTGAGGAGCAGCATTTACTGTGAACAGAGCCGCTCTGAGATGCACATAAAGCACATATAATAAACCTGCATCGCATATATTTATTTAACTAAATTGTAGCATTTGTGAATTCACAATAGCATTATGCTTTATTATGATTTTTTAATAGGTTTAATATATCCTGCGCCACTTCTGGTTTTTGCTGGTTACTCGACACTAGCAAAATGCAGTTGAGGGTTTTTTTTTAAATCGAGTACTCGAATTGAGGAATTGTGATAGCCCTAATGTCATGCTGCAGGCCTGCACATATATCCCCTTCTCCTCGCTATATTCCATTCAAAATTATCCTCAGCCATGTACATCTTACAGCTATCCTGAGTAAAGACACAGCAGCTGGAGAATATAAACACGGCTCTGGCAAGCCGCGCGTTCAGTCTTTCAAACATAATCGTCTCATTCTTGTCTTGCAGCAGTAGCCAAACACTAAGCAGATTTACTTTTTGTTCATCTTTGGGAAAAATAGACAAATAAGAAGTGGCCATATTCACCCAACTAGTCATTTGAGTGGACAAATTTTTTGTAATGTCTCTTATGCTCACCAAACATAGTAAAAACACTTATATTGTGAAATATTATTACAATTTAAAATAACTGTTTCCTAAGTGAATATATTGTGAAATGTAATTTATTCCATTGATGCAAAGCTGAATTTTCAGCATCATTACTCCAGTCTTCTGTGTCACATGATCCTTCAGAAATCATTCTAATATTCTGACACATTTCTTACTTTTATCATTGTTGGAAACATTCATATTCAGTGGTAGAAACTAAAGGATGTATTTGTCTTTTCTCTCTTGCAGGCACAGGTGAGAGTGGCAAGAGTACGTTCATTAAACAGATGAGAATCATTCATGGTTCAGGTTATACTGATGAAGATAAGAAGGGCTTCATAAAGCTTGTCCACCAGAACACGATCAGCGCCATGCAGTCCATGGTCAGAGCTATGGAAATGCTCAAGATCGCTTATGCCAACTCAGACAACCAGGTAGCACTCACACACATAACAATTTTTGCATTCTTGATCACATCTGAGCAGTTCTGGGGTTACAAAAATACAAATGTAGCTGTTACAGCACCACCTAGTGTTGGAAGAATGGGCCTAAATGGTCGAATTTGACACCATACTGCCACGTATTTTTGATTACTCTATAATCATGCTTTTTATGTCACCTGTTTATTTCCTTCCAGACGGTTTTACGTCCTGTTTATCTGCTCTGCTTCACTTACATTAATTGGCTGTTTTCTCCACTCTGGCTCTTGACCACACACTCTCATTGGTCCCCTGGGGAGATGCTGGTCAGTCCTGATTGGCTGTGCTTGTCTCTGCAGGCAAATGCTACACTGGTGAATGATATTGAGGTGGATAAGATCATGAGTTTGGACGAGCCCCAAGTCAACGCCATCCGGAGTCTATGGAACGACACTGGGATTCAGGAATGCTACGACCGCCGCCGAGAGTACCAGCTAACTGACTCTGCCAAATAGTCAGTCCTGTCACTTTCAACCTATTAAAACTATAATCCAGTGCAGAACTTTTATTCCGATAATATTACAGTTGAGGTCAAAAGTTTACATACACATTGCAGAATCTGCAAAATGTTAATTGTTTTACCAAAACAAGAGGGATCATACAAAATGGATCTTATTTTTATTTATTACTGACCTGAATAAGATATTTCACATAAGAGATATTTACATATAGTCCACAAGAGAAAATAATAGTTGAAATTACCCAGTTCAAACGTTTATATACACTTGATTCTTAATACTGTGTTGTTACCTGAATGATTCACAGCTGTGTTTTTGTTTACTGATAGTTGTTCATGAGTCCCTTGTTTGTCTTGAACAGTTAAACTGCCTGCTGTTCTTCAGAAAAATCCTTCAGGTCCCACAAATTCTGTGTTTTTTCAGCTTTTTTGTGTATTTAAACCCTTTCCATCAATGACTGTATGATTTTGAGATCCATCTTTTCACACTGAGGACAGCTGAGAGACTCATATGCAACTATTACAGAAGGTTCAAACACTCACTGATGCTTCAGAAGGAAACACAATGCATTAAGAGGCGGGGGGTGAAAACTTTTGGAATTTGAAGATCAGGGTAAATTTAACTTATTTTGTCTTCTGGGAAACATGTAAGTACCTTCTGTAGCTTCTGAAGGGCAGAACTAAATGAAAAAAAAAGTGATATTTAGGCAAAATAAAAAAAATTACACATGCAAACATTCTGTTCAAAAGTTTACGCCCCTGGCACTTAATGCATGTTTGTTCCTTCTGGAGCATCAGTGAGTGTTTGAACCTTCTGTAATAGTTGCATATGAGTCCCTCAGTTGTCCTCAGTGTTAAAAAAAATGGATGTCAAAGTCATACAGTCATTGTTGAAGAGGGTTCAAATGACACAAAAATGCTGAAAAACTGAAGGATTTGTGGGACCTGAAGGACTTTTCTGAAGAACAGCAGGCAGTTTAACTGTTCAGGACAAACAAGGGACTCATGAACAACTATCACTAAACAAAAAAACACAGCTGCGGATCATTAAGGTAACAACACAGTATTAAGAATCAAGTGTATGTAAACTTTGAACTTTTATGTGAAATATCTTATTGAGGTCAGTGCTAAATAAAAAATAACATGCATTTTGTATGATCCCTCTTATTTTGTTTAAATAATTAACATTTTGCAGATTCTGCAATGTGTATGTAAACTTTTAACCTCAACTGTATATTATCTTAAAGCATAATTTTTTGAAAAATATACTTTTAGGATTTTAAGAATGCTGCAAGTGCACATTAAGTGCGCTTAATTTTTTTACAAAGTGAGGTCCAGTATTAGAAGTGTATTTTCTCTAATCATATTAGTTTTTCTAAATGCCCAGCATATTTGTCAACAGAATGTGTGGTATTGCGGTGTAAAACTCTCAGTGTGCCACCTTTATGTCCACATAACTACTGTAAAACCTGTTTCAGCAGCTCTGGCCATGCTGACCACAGTATTTGTTTTCACCCGTAACAGCTACCTAAGTGATCTGGATCGAATTTCAGACGCTGCGTACGTCCCCACAGAGCAGGACATTCTGAGAGTCCGGGTCCCCACCACAGGTATCATTGAGTACCCCTTCGACCTGGAGAACGTCATCTTCAGGTGAGCCCACACGCGTGTTTCATCATGCATCAACACACACATTGAGCAGAAAGAGTTTCCAAGAGTGAAAATTGTTTAAAAATGCACATGCCAAATTTACTCTTTGTACTTTCATTGGTTCCGTGATTTTGAACAAGTTTTAAATAATTTTCAACCAAAGTTTAAATGTAATGAAAAAATAATGTGGTAAAAAACATCAGGTATAAAGTAAAATAACATGCGTTCTTACCACTGTTGGGCATTAACTAGTTACTAGTAACGCATTACAGTAATAATATTAATTTCCCTGGTAGCTAGTAGTGTAACTGATTACTAATAAAATTTAAGTAGTAATAACCAAACAAATGGCTAGTTATTAGTTACGTTTTGATTTAAAATTCAAAAATAATCCCTATTAAATTTCATAATTGTTGTCGTGCATGTACGCGCATGACATCAAGCTAGCTTCATCGGAAGATGGAGAAGACCACAACTGGGGCTTTGAGCCAGCCACTTTTCATTTATCTGTACAGTAACTTTAATGGGTTCACACTCACATGCTGCAAAAATTACGCAATTCTTTTTTTTTTTTTTTTTTTTTTTTATTATAAGTAAACTTACAACTTAACCAGAGTCACACATCAATTCAACTTCCCCCCACCCTCCCAACCCACCCTTCCCTTGCGGTCTCTTTAAAATGGGGTACCTAAAGAGAAAAAGATAAC
The DNA here is from genome assembly GCA_012976165.1 of Labeo catla. Classification (NCBI taxonomy): domain Eukaryota; kingdom Metazoa; phylum Chordata; class Actinopteri; order Cypriniformes; family Cyprinidae; genus Labeo; species Labeo catla. Next base: position 83,498 of record VONZ01000462.1, read on the forward strand.
AGAAAATCAAAGCCACAGGAATCATAAAACATAAAATTCAGCAATCAAAAATGCAAACTAAAAATACATACATAAAATAAAAACTACAGCGTTAAGACATTCTTTCTGAGCCCTGGTCACTGTTTTGTGCAATGAACTTGGATATCTTCTCAGCAGCTATAGTCCAGATCTTTAATGTAGACATTTGTGCCAGGTTCACCCGAGCTGTGGATATTTCAAGCATTATAATGTCCTGAAGTTGTATCAACCATTTGTACATATCCAAGCTATGTGGTGGAAGCCAGTGTTGAGCTAACAGTTTCTTAGCTGATGTTAACCCGGCCAGCCAAACAGTTTTTTGTAGCTTAGAGAGATTCAACAGAGAATCGTCACTCAGTAATAATATAGACGGGTTCACCGGTATAGGATATTCAATAATTTTTGATAAGATGGCACACACCTCATTCCAAAATTTTTTAACTTTATCACATTCCCACATCATATGAAAAAAGGATCCGAGTTGTTGGTCTGGACATTTATCACAGAAGGGACTAAAGGAGGAATCAATACGATGTCTTTTAAGTGGGGTCCAATAAGTTCTGTGACAGAAATTATAGTGAATCAGTTGGTGATTGGGATTTTTAGATGAAGAAAAAATATTCAACCATACTCTTTCCCAGTCCGTAACAGCTTCCTCTTGTTGACAGTCTCTTTCCCAAGTGCGCTGTATAGCTAAACGTTTTGTTGTAGCCACTAAAGCCTTTCTGTACATCCATGAAGTGAAATGGCTAGAAGAAGACAGATCAAACCAGGCAACGATAGGATGCACGGGTAGATTTTCCCCCCAGGGAACCCCATAGGCCTTCATGGCCGACCTTAGACGCAAATATAAGAACAGAGAGGAGGGTTCAGGTCCATACCGCTCACACAATTCCTGAAAACTTAACATGCAGTTGGAACCAGAAATATCTTTCAGTGTATAAATGCCTTTCTGCATCCAATCTCTTGAAAAAAATGGTGCACCACCAGAACGAATATCATTATTATACCAAATAGGAGTATGGGTGTGCCAATTATGTGAGTGTTGAATGCATTTTTCCATCAGTTTAAAATTGGCTATTGTATTGGCAATGATTGGGCCAAAAGCTTGCATACATTGTTTGTTGTTTAGTCCAGAGAACAGTATATCTTGTAACCTATATTTATGTGCTAAACTCATTTCAATCTCTCTCCAAGAAACCCTAGAAAGCGGGTTGAGCCAAACATAGATGCATCTTATTTGAAAAGCCCTATGATATAATTCAAAATTCGGAAGAGCTAATCCCCCATTGTCTTTTGTACGCTGCAGAGTTTCAAATTTTAATCTAGGCTGTTTCCCATTCCAGATGAATTTACGAATCATAGAATTAAGTTTGAGCCAAAACTTTTTAGGAGCAGGTAAAGGAATCATAGAACTAAGGAAATTGATTCGCGGCAAAACATTCATTTTAACACTCGCTATTCTGGCATGAAGTGATAAGGGCATCGAGGTCCATCTTTGGAGATCTTGCTCCACCTTAGTTAGAGTTTGAGGATAGTTGGCATCTGGAATAGCCTGCAGGGATGATTGAACAACAATGCCTAAATAACTCATGGACGTTTGTATGGGAACACTACATGGTAGTTTGACTTTTTTAGCCATGCAATTAAGTGGAAGCAAAGCGGATTTATCCCAATTGATTTTGTACCCGGAAAGCAAACTGAACATTCCAAATACCTTCAGTATCCGAGGAAATGACGCTTGTAGATCTGAAATAAACAGTAATATATCATCCGCATAGAGAGATATATGTTGTTTGTAGGACTTAACTGAAATTGAACAAATGTTTTCCTGTCTTATCAGCTGGGCTAGTGGCTCAAGCGACAGAGCAAATAACATGGGGGATAACGGGCATCCTTGTCTGGTGCCACGTTTTAAATGAAAAGGTAGAGAATGTACCCCGTTGGTTATAACAGAAGCCATTGGATTTTTATATAATACCTTTATCATGTTCACAAAATTTGTTCCAAGGCCAAAGGCATCCAAAACAGACCAGAGGAAGTCCCACTCCAGCCTGTCGAATGCCTTCTCCGCATCCAAGGAAAGAACTGCAGCTGGAGTGGGACAAACTCGGGATTTGTGTATAACATGCAGTAACCTACGGATGTTATCAGCCGCCAATCTGCCTGGCATAAAGCCGGTCTGATCTGGATGAACTAATTTGTTTATATATCGTTGCAATCGCAAGGCCAAAATTCTGGCATACATTTTAATATCCGTATTTAACAAACTAATGGGTCTGTAATTTGCACACTCTAAGTGATCCTTCCCTTTTTTGGGTATCAACGATATAAGTGCTGTATTCAACTGTGGGTGAAAGGCCCCAGCTTCTACTGCCGCATGAATGGCCGTCAGGAAGACAGGACCGAGTAAATCAAAGTATTTAAGAAATAACTCTGTAGGGATCCCGTCTAAACCTGGCGCCTTGCCTTTTTTAGCACCCTGTAACGCCTCTTTAAGTTCCTCCAAGGTAACAGGCTGACCTAATTGATCCGCTTCCACATGACTAAGACGAGGTAAAGTAAGAGAATGCAAGAAAGTGGTACAGCTTGGACTTGACGGATTAAGTTCAGAAATATAAAGTTTAGAAAAGTAATCAAAAAAAGCAGAGTTTATTTCTTTGCCATTCCTAACCAGTCCTTTGGATGGGTGATTAATTATATCAATGTACGCTCTCGCTTGACTTTGTTTCAATCTAAGGGCTAAAAGTTTGCTAGGTCTAGCACCACTAAAATAATAGTTCTGTCTGGTCCTGTGAAGTACAAATTCTGCTTTCCTTCTCAGAAGATCATTCAGTTCAGCCTTAAGGATTTGAAGCGTCTTAAATACCGAGTTGGAAAATGCTGATTTTAACGAACGTTCAAGTGATTGACATTCTTTCTCTAAATAGTCAATTCTCTGATTTTGCATCTTTTTTAAATTTGTAGCGAAGGATATCGAAAAATCTTTAATAAAACCTTTCGTAGCTTCCCACACAAATATAGGATCTTCAACGGAACCAATATTAAAAGAAAGAAATTCAGACAGACCGGCCTTAAAATCTGCATCGAACTGGTTATTCAGTAAAAGAGAAATGTTAAAACGCCACCGCTGAGATCTTTCAGCAAACAAATTACAATTGAAATCTGCCATTATAGGATTATGATCCGCAAGAATAGCTGGAAGTATCAACGTCTGATCAAAAGAAATCGAAAGTTCCTTGGAGCACAGTAGATAATCTATTCTTGAATATGAGAGATGCCGTGTCGAGAAAAATGTATAATCTCTACTCAGGGGGTTTCCAGATCTCCAAACATCGATCAAATTTAGCGCTTTTACAAAATTATTAAGCGCGGCAGAAGAATTGAGCTGAACTTGATTGCACAAGGAAGATCTATCCAATACTGGATCTATAACCGCATTCATATCCCCCCCAATAATCAGAGAATAGTCTATCAACGAGATCAAGTGGTTAGTAATTTGTGGAAAAAAATTTGCCTCAAATATTGTAGGGGCATAGATTGATACAAATGCTATTTTCTTCCCTTTAATGTTTGTGCAAACATAGGCAAGTCTACCAGATTGATCTCTCTATCAATCTTGAGGTTACATCTACGAGAGATCAAAACAATAGTACCTTTAGTTTTAGTATTGTCAGTAGAGAAAGCCGCTACTCTATAAAATTTATTCTGTAACCTCTGAACATCTGCTGTCTTAAGATGGGTTTCCTGAATTAAAGCGATATCAACCGCTTTCCTGCGCAGGTAAATCAAAAGTTTGGCTCTTTTGTTAGGACTATTAAGTCCTCTGATATTAAGCGATATAACTTTGAATTTATCCATAATCTATTGGAAAAATGGTGCGAATTTTAAGAAGTTTAGCACAACCAAAATATATCTGCCTGACCTGTGACAAAACCAAAATAATGCAATAAATACATAGAAATAACATGAACAAATACCCCCTATCTGAGACCGCAAAATCCCCTAACATTATAAGGGCCCGTGGCAACATCCACCTTCGTACACCAGAAAGTCAACGTCAACCCCCCTCTTCCATTGAACATGAAATATGAAGTAAAACAGCATGCATAATGTAAACAGTAATGACAGTCAAAATATATGTAGGCTACAAATTAAATTAACAGAGGGCAACTACCTCACCACATAAATAAATAATAATAATAAATAAATAAAAATGTGTATAAACAATTATACAATAATAAAATGAATATAAAAAATACAATCAAATGGGGAAATAGAAAAAAAAAAGGGGGTGTGCAAATATATATATATTAATAAATAAACTAACAAAAATCTCAGGACTCAAATCCTCTGAAACAGATCTTTACATTGTTCGCACTTTACGTGGCTAAACAGAGGCACTTACTCCTAACCCGTTGATGGACTCTTTACCCTTCCATAGACTCTGCAGACGGCGATGGGCCATGAAAGGCCAGTTTACGTCTGGCACCGGATGCGTGCCCATTACGGGCTTCCACTAAGAATTGCTCCGCTTTTTTAACTGAATCGAATGAGTGTTGATTCCCACCAGAACTAACGCGAAGAATGGCAGGGTAAATGAGGAAGTTTGGAATTCCCAGCGCATGCAACTCCTTTTGAATACTTCCGAAGGCCTGTCGTCTACGGGAAGTGAAACCGCTATAGTCGGCGAAGAAACGCAGCAGGTGATCCTGATCACGAATCGGTTCAGTTTTCATCACTTCCCTGGCTCCCTGCAGAATCGCTTGCCGGTCTTGGTACCGTAACACGCGAAATATCAAAGTGCGGGATTTACCAGAGCTGTAAACTCTGTGCGCTCGGTCGATCTCGATCGGTCCCTTCTTCTTCAGCGCTGGTATCCAGGTAGGGAGCATCTTTTGAAGAAAACCTATTGGGTCATCTCCTTCACGGTTCTGAGGGAGCCCCACCAGACGCACATTATTACGGCGAGACCTGTCCTCCAACTCCGCAATTTTCAAAGTGAGGCTCTGCTGCTCTGTTGTGCACATGTTTAAATCTTTCTTCATCTGTCGCGTCTCACCCTGGATCTTGTCAACCTTTGATATCAAGTCTCGTACCGTGTTCGTTTGAGATTGTACTTCTTGGCGGAGCTCTATCAGAGATGATTTAACATCTTCCATGGCCACTCGTATAGCTTTCTGAACCGTTGTTTCAAGCGATATTTGCTGTTTCGAAAGCGCCTCCGCAATGGCGTCGGTCAAATTAGCTTCGGAGCTCGCTAGCTTCATCTTTTTGTTCCCTGAGGGGGTTGTGGACGGCGAAGAGTCCTGTTTTCTGTTTCCGTACATAATGCTGACACTATCGCAAATAGAAATTACTGACTGTCAAGTACAATAAACTATTTAAATGAAAAAAGAACGGGGGTTTGGACGGAGCATCAGTATCTCTCAACCATCGCGCGCATGGAATTACGCAATTCTCAATTTTTCTTGAAAGGAGTAACTAGTAATGAGTAATATATTACATTTTTGAATGATGAGCCCAACGCTGTTTCCACACACTGAATAAATGTTAGTGTACACATTAATCGTATTTTTTGTACAAGTTTGTAAATATATATTTAAAGGAAAAATATTTTACATATAAATTACTAATTCATAAATATTGTTGCGTTTTTGTGGAATCTCAGTACACCATTTCACAATTTGCTTTGCCCTAAAAAGGTCAAATTATCAAGATATCTTAGTGATTGTTAGTCAAACCACATGATTTTAATTTGGCGGACAAAAGTTGTTTCAGTATTCAAATATTTTAAAACAATTTCACTGCTTAGGATTTAATAATAAAAGATTATGCCAAACTTTAACAAGCTTTTCTTTTCAAGAATTTCAAGAATTTCAGACTATTTTTTGTATCACTTTAATATGCAAAAAACTATAAAAAATGTAAAACTTTTTTAATAACATAATTTATGTGTATTACAGTCATTGTATAAATAGCATTTTTAATTGTATTAATGGTTTCATATTACTGAAAGTAATATAATTTTATTATTTTTTTTAAATAAATTACATCTCAAATTACAGTTATGTAAGAGCAATATTTCAGATTTTAAATGTATTGTTATATATACCTGTGTTAAGTAAATATTTAATGTTGTATAATTACTTTGTTCCTATCTTGCTTCCAAAGTAATCATAATTGAAACTGCAGTTTATCAAAAGGCAACAAATAAGTAAGAAGATTAAAAAATTCTTTTAGTTTTAAAGAACGGTCACACTTTAATTTGGGGACCAAGTCTTACTATTAACTAACTATTGCCTACAAATTTTGCCTCAATAAACTCCTAATTTGCTGCTTATTAATAGTTAGCAAGGTAGTTATAAAGTTTAAGCATGGAGTAGAGATTAAGGGATCTACAGAATGGGCATGCAGAATAAGACATTAATATGGTTTTTAAGTACTATTATATTATGATCTGTCTGAATACTGGATTCTGATTGGCTGGCAGGTATGCATTAATACCTTTTAATGCACAGGTAGTTCCAAGTCAGTTTAATCACCATTCTATATTAATGCGCTGCTTTAAATGATGCACACTAACCAACACACATCACTCACACACACACAGAGAGAGAGAGAGAGAGAGGGAGGTCGGAGATCGCGGATGTGCTGCGCACACATAAACTTGTTGTCAACAATGCCCCTGTGACTTTAATTAAAAAAATAGCCTAGATACTAGATTGCTACATTATATTCCTCAGCAACAAGGTGGTAAAATCGCTGTTTTTGGAATAACACAGCTTCATTGTTTGTAGAGAGATGTGCTACGCAGGTAACACACACACACACACACACACACACAACTGTCATCTCTCTCTCTCTCACTCTCACTCCAGATTAATAATTAATTGAAATAAATGCTATAATTCACTCAAACAAATGTGATCTTACTGCACTATTTCATCTCTGTGTCTGATTTGAACTGGACGGAAAGCTAGCACTAACGAGCCGTACCTGATGAAAATAACTGTAATTTTTACTTGTCTGGCGAAATATTGCGCTGCAAACATCATTGGCAGGTTTAACTTATCAGTGCAGGCAAATGGCTGTGGTATAAGCTGGATAATGCACGGCTAGCTTTGCATTAACTGATTTTGATGCACTTGCGTCGGGCGGTTCTTGGCCTCCACGTTCTGCATTAAAATCATTTAATGCACAGCTAGCCATGCATTATCCTTTACATAAACAGCCAATATGCTAGTAATATTAAATGCTAGTTAAAGGAGAAGTCCACTTCCAAAAAAAAGACTCACATGTAATGTACTCACCCCATTGTCATCCAAGATGCTCATGTCTTTTTTTCTTCAGCCGTAAAGAAATTATGTTTTTTGAGGAAAGCATTTCAGCATTTTTCTTCATATAATGGACTAATATGGTGCCCTGATTTTGAACTTCCAAAATGTAGTTTAAATGTGGCTTCAAATGATCCCAAATGCGGTTGTAAACGATCCCAGGCGAAAAAGAAGGGTCTTATCTAGCATAACGATTGGTTATTTTAATTAAAAAACAGATGTTTCAACTACAGCAGAAGTGAGTATAAGAGTTTTTTATGCATTTTTGCAAACCTTTTTTATAATGTGCTAGTTAGCTAATTTTTAACGGTTAAATGCGGCTAAAGTAAACAGGACGGCTGGTCACCCTACAGAAGAGAGGGGCGGGGTGAGTAGAGCTCATTAGCATTTAAAGGCAAATGCACCAAAACGGCTCGCTCTGAAAAGGGCTGATTTTGACAAGGTAAAAAGGGTGTTTTTTAAACTACCACTGAGAAATTTTAACCAAAGTATGTTACAGATTTTTTATTAAGTCCCTAACAAATCATATCAACTTCTCTTTTGACTCCTTTAAAATATGGGGCAATATCATGCACCCAGCACGACGCAAGTGTTCGTTGCTAGTTTCAGCCCAATGCAGTCCTCATTTTCACGTCCTGCACCCCGTTGTTTAAATAGCAAATTCATTTGCACCCATTTGTGCACCCGTGGGCGTGCTGGTCTGAAAACGAGGTGTGTTCAGGCGCATTGTTGGCGCGTTACTATTTTGAGGCAACTGAAATAGACTGTGCCATTGACCAACTGAAACCTGGTTTAAAGTCAATGGCGCAATATTTAAAGAGCGCAGTAATATGCGCCTATAGGCAGGTGCACAATGCACACACTCTGCTTCTGCCAAATATTAAAAAAATCAAAGGATTACAGTGTAAAAGATTGCCTACATGTCAATCGCTTTCTAATGCAAACTGTTTTTTTGGTTTCACTTTCGCTTTCGAAATGATCACGTTCAGCAAGGAGGGGAGAGTTTTGAAAGGGGGTGCACAGTAACTCATTTGAGGGGGCTCGGTCTGTGAATGCCCCCCCTTGGCGCCGGTCCTGCTCTCTGGAGAAGCACTCAGTCCATGACTCATTAAGAGAATAGGGACAACCCTTTTAGACTATGGCGCGGACTGTTTTTCCCATCCGTAAAATAGCAAAAGTGGATTCGGACATGTCCTAAGTGCACCTGCGCTGTGCACTTTAGACCTAGCGCTTAGATCAGGGGTGGGGAACGTTGATCCTTGAGGGCCGGTGTCCCTGCAGAGTTTAGCTCCAACCCTAATCAAACACACCTGAACAAGCTTCTCAAGGTCTTCAGGATACAGGTTGGTATTTTTTTTTTCAGGGTTGGAGCTAAGCTCTGCAGGGACACCGGCCCTCAAGGATCAAGGTTCCCCACCCCTGGCTTAGATCGTTAAAATAGGGCCCAAAGTGTTACCTAAAGAAAAAACAAGGACAGAGAATTTCATGGACTCTCGAAGCGTGAGTACTTCACTAAAAGGATAAGAAATAAGGTTTACACTTTATTTTATAGTGTCTATGTTACAGTGTAATTATACGCTGAAGTGTCGAGTAATATTCTAACATTTAACATTTTAAGGACACTGTGAAATGAAGTGTCACCCAGTTAAGATATGCATCAAAACTTGAGGACTAACTTTAAGACAATCACATCCCAAGTAACATTTCGCTGTATATTGATTGCTTTAGTTCATCTCCATATGTAATTACATTTTTAGAACCTATTAGAAATTCCACAGCCATCTGAGTTGGCCTACAAATTGATATCATAACTGAACAGCTCTCTATTTGTCACGTTTCATTGGTGTCATCAGGATGGTGGACGTCGGGGGTCAGCGATCCGAGCGCAGGAAGTGGATCCACTGCTTTGAGAACGTCACCTCCATCATCTTCCTGGTGGCTCTGAGCGAGTACGACCAGGTCCTGGCTGAATGTGACAATGAGGTCAGTGTCCTTTAAGTTCATCCTGTCCAGAATGTTCCTCTGTGACTTCATGCTCATGTGTGTTGACCGGACTCGTTAGGGCCCGAGGTGCGAGGACCCTACTGGAATTGCTCTGTTTATTATTTTTCCGTTCCAAAATAAATTAGGGTCTAAACATGCTCGAAAACTCATGAAACGTTGCACACACACCAGAAGTGGTGAAAACTACGTCTGATATGGGTTTCAGAAGTGGGTGTGGCAAAATGGCTCGATAGCGCCACCTGTTCACTTTCAACGAAGTGCATCTCGAGCTGCGTTTCACGCACATGTATGAAAATCGGTACACATATGTAGCACACCAATACCTACAAAAAATTCTCTCGGTGCAAAATCCGAAACCCAACAGGAAGTCGGTTATTTTTAATTTTCTCAGCAAATTTTGTGTTGTATTTTCCATTTTCAGGTCTCGTATCTGCACCAAATCATCATGTCCGATCTGCACCAAAATTCACATGTTTGATAAGAGTCCTGTCCTGAACACATGCCCATGCCCATATTCAGTTATAGTCATAGCGCCACCTGCTGGTAACAGGAAGTAACATGTTTTAAACTGTAACGAACTAGTCCCAGCGATTTAATGACATCAAAATTATATTTGGTCAGTCTAATCTAAAGGCCTTTGCGATGTTAAATTGCGAAGATCTTGAGTTTTTGTTGAAGGACGTGTCCGTGGCGGCCTGACAAAGTTTGATGTTTTGCCATGGGAATAGTTGTTGTAACAAAGTTGTCATACAATGTCCGACCTGCCCCAAACTTAACATGCTCAATAAGAGTCCCGGCCGGAAAACATCTACATGCCAATATTCAGTTAAAGTCATAGCACCACCAGCTGGCAGCAGGAAGTTTGGCACATCTATATGACTTTAATGTATTCCTTCTATATTTACCACTTTAAATACATGCTCACTGTTCGCTGTTTTCCTAAAGCCACCGGTCGGCGGTGGGCCCTTTCAACACTGCTTGCAGTTTTAATTTTTTCTGTCTCTTGTGTTTCAGAATCGTATGGAGGAGAGTAAAGCCTTGTTTAAAACCATCATCACATATCCTTGGTTCCAGCAGTCATCTGTGATTCTCTTTCTTAACAAGACAGACATCCTGAAGGAGAAGATCGTGCACTCTCACCTGGCCACCTACTTCCCAGAATTCACAGGTGAGTCATTCACAGCAGTTCAGAATGCACCTGTGAGAATGAATCACTTTCAATCAGTCATTCGGGTCCCATTGATTGTTGTTTTTTTTACAGGCCCCAAAAATGATCCAAAGTCAGCCCAGGAGTTTATTCTTAAGATGTACCAGGAGCAAAACGAAGACAAAGACAAAACCATCTACTCTCACTTCACTTGTGCCACCGACACGGAGAACATCCGCTTGATCTTCGCCGCTGTGAAAGACACCATCCTCAGACACAATCTCAAAGAGTTCAACCTGGTTTAAAATCAACAACCAGTCGTCATCCTGGAGGACAAACCTGGTCCTGCTCTCTTCTGTTGATCTGTTGAGTAGATTTAGCTCTCACATTAGCTTAACATTGTTCTATTGTTGACTAAGGACTTATCTAGGAGAATGGATTAGATGTGGACTGGGTTCCTGAAAACAAGTCTTGATCTACCATTACAAGGATGAAGCTTTTTCCCAGTCATGTTTAGATCCTTTAATAGATGGATAGGTTTCATCGACAACAGATGTTGCCATTTTGTTCTTTATGTGAGTAGTTTACAAAGGATGCTATAGGAGATTTTAAGGCACATGTAAAAATGTTTTCCTGATGTAATAGATCAAAGTCGTAAAGACTGAAGCGTTTAAAAGCAAAAAACAGTTGTTTACATGTTTATGTAAAAAATTATTCTGGATTTTAAAAATACAAACACGCTCTGATGTTTCCTACTGTAGTTTTAACGCAAGCATGAATCATGATTATTCGTTTGTAGAAACTAAAGGTATGAACTTAATTCAGATGTTTTTATTATTATTTCTCAATGTAAACATGACATTTTAAATATTTGTGGTGTTTTAGTGTCAACTTGTATATTGTAAATTATATTTATCGTCTTAAACATGCATAAATCTTGATTTCTCGCAGAAAATTCAGTCACAAGGCAAATTCAGAAAGTTTTCACGTTGAATTCAGACTCAGAGTTGAATTATTTTACCTGAAGTGCCTTTAAACTGTAATGTCTGTATCTGCTTTGATAATATTTATTAAACAATGATATACAGCTATGTTGTTACTTATTATATTTCAAATAAAACAAACAAAATTCAAAATACATTTATTAAATGTTCATAATTAAACATTACAAGAAAATGAACGTGCAATAAACGTTCATGCTTTTATTTGCAATGAAATGAATGAGTACGCAGTTTCATGTGGCAAAAATGCACATTTTGTCCCAGAAATCATATTTATTTGAGCTTGATGTAAGATCTATCGCTGTTTTTATTGCTTTAACCTGTATTAAATTAACGATGAAGGAATAATTCATCCAAAAATGAAAAATTGTGGCAATTTTACTCACCCTTAATAAACAGATTTGGAAAAATTCAGCTTTTTGTCACGTTCACTAACGAATCCATTGCAGTGAATGGGTGCCGTCAGAATAAGAGTCCAAACAGCTGATTAAAACATCACAATAATCCACAAGTAATCCATAAAATCCAAGATTTGGGCTTTTTTCACTGGAGGAAGCATTATTATGAATTATGGACTCATATTTTGGCCAAAAACAATTGTTTGAACTTCAAAACATCTTCATGATGGATTTGTTTCTTACAAACAGGCAGCTTTTCACTTTACAAGATATTAACTGATGGACTGAAGTGATGTGTGGATTACTTGTGGACTATTGTGATGTTTTTGTCAGGTGTTTTAACTCTCATTCTGACGGCACCCATTCACTCCAGTGGATCCGTTAGTGATAAGAATTTCTCCAAATCTGTTCACAAGAAGAAACAAACTCATCCACATCTTGGATGACCTGAGAGTGAGTACACTTCCAGTAAAGATTCTTTTTTTTAATCACTATTCCTTTAATAACATCATTAACAATTGTTAAGATCTTCAAAAGGCTGTAGCAGTTATTTGCCTACTGGTTTAGATCATTTACAGGTTGCCCAAGAGGCCTCGGTGACATCAGGATGAATAAATGGGGTCAGTTTTGATTTCATGTATCTTTAATGTCAACTCACTGACATTCATTAAGAAAATGGACAACTGTAGCTTTACTGAAAAGCTAAATAATAAACATTTGCATATTTGTGTTACAGTATGTTACAGTTTTTCAGTAACGCAGTGTGGCTGCATAGAGACATAAAGCAGTCAAGAAGCCACAGAGTGTTTACTGTCGAGTATTAAGACGAGCTATAGAATTAATTAAATAGACATTTCATGCAAAGCCACATATTAAAAAAATATCCCTGCTCTCCTGTACATACAATACGAGAGATTCCCATTTTCAAACTTTCCTGGTCATTTCTGTAAATGCGACACGCATTCCCACATGTAAAGACAAATAAAATACATACAGTGAATTGGTCTTTATTCATATCTGTGTATAAAATGACACCTTAATTTACACTTTAGTGTGGCTTTAGTTAAGAGATGTGAATCGAGTTGTTGAACTGCATGTAGAGGCACATTGTAAAGACTTGAGATGTAAATGAGACAATAAGAGGGGACAGAAAGGTATAGTGTCATGTAAACCGAACACAAACACACACACAGTCTAACAGTCATTAACGGCATGGTATTCAGTGTTTAGTGAATGACTGTTGCATTGTGGGTACAATGTGTAGTGGCACACTGCAAAAGCAGCATAAAGGCACACAGCAGAGCGCAGGATCATCGCATTCTGCTTTAACTGTCCTTACTTCGGGAGACTTTCCCTGGCATCTTCAAGCTTAGCAAGAACCCACTGGGAATGATAGAAATGCATGATTTAAATGAATGCACAGGTACTCTTAAAGAGACAATTCACCTAAAAATGAAAATTACTCACCCTCAAGCCATTCTAGGTGTATATGACTATCTTCTTTCAGACGATTACAATCGGAGTTATATTAAAAAATATCCTGGCTTTTCCAAGCTTTATAATTGCAGTGAACGGGTGTTGAGATTTTGAAGTCCAATAAAGTGCATTCATTCATCATAAAAAGTGCTCCACACAGCTCCAGGGGATTAATAAAGGCCTTCTGAAGTGAATTGATGCGTTTGTGTACGAAAAATATCCATATTTAACACTTTAGAAAGACGTAGGATGTAGGCGTAACGTTTTATTTTGAACCAAGTTTTGTTTGCAACAAAGGAAAACCGGTCTCCTCTTGCCTTATATCGAAATCCTCTGACATTTTTCCTTTACAAATCCTTGTTATACTTCTAATTCGTGACCGGTGTTTTGTTTTGCTCTCTTTCCTTTGCGCCTCTGTTTTTGTCACTTCTCACTGGAACACACACTATGTCTACATCCTACGGTTTATAAAGTTTTAAATATGGATATTTTTCTTGAACAAATGCAACGATTCACTTCAGAAGGCCTTGGAGCACTTTTTATGACGGATGGATGCACTTCATTGGACTTCAATATCTCAACAGCCATTCACTGCCATTATAAAGCTTGGAAGCCAGGACATTTTTATTATAGCTCCGACTGTATTCGTCTGAAAAAATAAAGTCATTTACACCTAGAATGGCTTGAGGAATTCATCTATTTTCTGCCTGAACAATCATTGTGCTTCTTATCACAAAATGTTAAGAGAACAGTTCATGAACCAACTTCCACAATTTGTTTACAGCAGCAAAAATGTGCAACTGTACCTTTGCTAGTTCTGGAGTTTTGAAATTGATGATCTTCCCAAACTCTTTGGCATGAAACACTGATTTAACTCGCTCCTGTGAAAATCAAAACAAGATCAAATAAAATATAGCTGCAAGCAGCGATTACAGGGGTTCAAGCGTTTAAGGCATTTAAGCATTTAAGGAAAAAGAAACTACATATTATTTAGCAAAGCTGTACCCACCTTAATCAGTGATTTAAAAAACATTTTTTGGCAAATCCACATAATTTACCAGTATGATGCTTTTTAATGTTTATGACTATTATAGCGGCAGCTGTAGTCTGATCTCCTTAAAACTTTGCATGTTTGTTTAGTTGCATGCGCTTAGCAGGTTTCGTGAAGTTTTGAGTTTTCCTTTAGGCTTTATAGGATTTTGGGTAAATTTGTACAGGACCAAAAACGACCCCGTTATAGCCTCCAAAATGGTAAATTTCACATTTTTTTGATAATTATTGACCTAGAGAATCCAGAAAATTGTACTGCAGTGTTTTTACCCAAGAGTGAGCGAAAAACCTAGCACTAGTTAGTTTTTTTTTACATCTTCTTAATCATTTAACAAACGATTTGATTGACAGCAGTGGTTCTAGAGGAAAACTTGTCCAGAATGAGGAGTTCTATCGTATGATATGAATATCATGCATATGTGTGGAAAAAACATGGGACGTATAACCGTTTACAATCTTGAAAAATGCGGTATCACCCCCCAGTGGCCAATTTCTTTCATAATTCTCTCAGACCTTTGGGCCCGTTAGTCAGGCCCTCCGAGTTTTAACACCTTGTCTAACAGGTGCTCAAACTTCGTTTGGCCAACGGTGGCCATGTTTTACGCAAATGTCCTTGTAGACAGTTGTGGCACTTTGGACCAAGACTGTGTTTAGCATTTTCATGTTGATAGGGCAAATGGTTGCGTAGTTATAGCCATTTTTATGTTTATTTCCCTCTTATAGCACCACCAAGTGGCCAAACTCCACTATTTTTTTGGTAATTACTAATATTCACACAGATTTCAGAGAATCTCTCTGCATTGGTTTGGTTCTGATCAGACAAAAAACCTAGGACTTGTTCGCAAAAGTAGGTTTTTCAAAAAATGTGAAATACCATGTAAAGTGCATTTTGTCTGTCGAGAGCCAAGGATTACAACGGCATAAGGCACTTGAGCCTGCGACTGACAGTTTATGAGTTATGAGCGATTTTGTACTTTTGTTTGCTGTTGCGGCCTCGTCAGGCCAATTGGGGCGAGTCTTGGTCACGTTGTAGGCGGTGTGAGTACTACCATCCCTCCAAGTTTCATGTCTCTACGACTTCCGGTGTTGTCTGCACAATCAGTTTTACGTGGAGATCGCTGATCCGTGACCATTCTATGTTACGCGCTTGAACCCCTAATTAAGTTAAGTTTTCATCATAATAAAATGGAATCCTTCTTCAGGAGGTATTTCAATTGGATCAAACATGTCAGGTCATGATATTATTAGTTTTAGTCAGTGTTGGGAAAAGTTACTTTTAAAAGTAATGCATTACAATATTGCGTTACTTCATAATAAAGTAACTAATTAGCATTACTTGGAAAGTAATGCATAACGTTACTTGTGCGTTACTTTTTAATCACCTGTGCTGGGCTTGCTTGCTTGTTTTTTTAATAACAAAAACCTCAAATGTTATATTTTTTTCAACTGTAAAGGCCCCTTCATACAAAAAATGGAAAGGAATAAGCCTCAGGCTGAAGAAAATGCAACTTACTCAAGATTTCGCTCAACATAGAGACAAGAGAGATGTCAATAAATAAATGGGAAAACAAAGTAACTTGCATTACTTATTTGAAAAAGTAACACACATGTGACCCTGGACCACAAAACCAGTCATAAGCAGTATGGTATATTTGTAGCAATAGCCAATAATACATTGTATGGGTCAAAATTATCGATTTTTCTTTTATGACAAAAATCATTATGATATTAAGTAAAGATCATGTTCCATAAGGATACTTCGTAAATTTCTTACCGTAAATATATCAAAACTTAATTTTTGAGTACTAATATGCATTGCTAAGAACTTCATTTGGACAACATTAAAGACATTTTCTCAATATTTAGATTTTTTTGCACCCTCAGATTCCAGATTTTCAAAAAGTTGTACCTTGGACAAATATTGTCCTGTCCTAACAAACCATACATCAATGGAAAGTTATTTATTCAAATGTACAAATCAAATAAAAAATTGACTCTTGTGATTTTGTGGTCCAGGGTCACATATTTCGTTGTAAACTTAAATGAAATGTGTTACTTTCCAAGTTAATTGAAACAAGTAATCTCATTCTGTAACTTGCATTACTTGTAAAGAATTAGCCCCAACACAGGTTTTAATATATAGTATTTTCAATGCTCTGTCCCCGCCCACGTGGCCTTGCTTACATCATTAGAAAATAAAAGTCCTTTCAGAGGTGAAAAAACTGTTAATAAACGCTTATGTATGAAAGAACAGTAATACAAGTTAACTACTTGGGTTAAGTTTTAGGGTTAGGTTTAGGGTTAGCACTTAATTATAGTGTAAGTATATACTATATACATGTACAACAGGACTATAAAATACAGTGCTAAACATAAATGTTTAGAATAACATACACAATAAGACCAGTGACATTTATTAAGTAAATAAACCAGTTGGATTTAGATTTAATGTGGTTTATAAATGTACATAAAAATCAAACTCTGTGTTATGTACTGTATGATGACGTACCTTCGCTTCTATGCGTAGTCTCCTGCCCTCCACGATCATGGGCGCTTTGGTAAACTCATCAAACAGATACTGCCACTCGCACGTCAGCTGCCCAAACGTGCCCTTAGTCACGAAAAATATCCCCCTGAAAGAGGAAAATCACACAGATTCAATTAAATAAAAAGGGCGGTAAATACTGTAGCACATGACTTGAATAAATAGAACAGGACATATACGAACCATTCTACAGAATTGGTGCAAACTGCTGTCCCACAACCAAAAAAAACATATTTAAAAAGCAGTGAAGTATTCAAATCTTAGATGTTTATTAAGATCCTTCTATTATTTATTGAAATGCACAGTAATATTTAAAATATCAGTAAGCTTAATATATATAAAATCATAATTTATTGGGTACTTTCAATTGGGAGGGGGCTGTTTCGAACCCTAAATGTCAACTTACATCAAAAATGATATTGAAATAATCTTTGTATTTTTTTTCCCATTGTTGTTTTTAAAAGTATCTTTTTTGATTCTTTTAAAAAGTTAAGTTAAAAAAATATATTTTTTTTTCTTTGTAAATTATGAAATGTTATGAAATAAAAAAAAAAAATGTGTCCCACATTTTCATGCCACTACCAAAAGTGTCTGAGACTGATTTTAACTACACCAAATATTTGTGTGTCTCTCTCTCTCATAGCTACATGCTGAGTAAGTAGGTCCAATTATTTTGAGGTAAATATGTAATATAAAAAAATGTCACTACAGAAACAGTGTATGTTTTAGTCTACTGGCCGAGACTGTGTCCCCCTCTATCATAGCTACAAGGTGTGAGTAGATAGGTATTTTCAAGTTGAGCTAAATGTGTTTTAAAGTCATTACTGAACACCTTTTTTTCTGCAATTAAGTACTTTTTGGGAGTTATTCCATAACACTTGTTTTTTTTTTTATGTACACCACTGTACTATAGAACTGTGCTAGCTAACCATGTGCTGATTAGCATCTTTGAGCTATGGTATTGAAAGGTATTGAAAATTGTCACAAAACAGTCACAACCTAAATATTTGGTGGAGTTTTGGTAGTGACATCTTTGTTTTTTGGGTGTTATTCCATAGAATTGTAGAATTGTAGATGTAAGCTAATTCTTAAAAGGTCAGCATAATTCTTCCAATTCAATTATTATTATTGTGTTTTGATAGTGACAAATTTGGGGAGAGGACAAATATTCCAAAACTTTCTGAAAAATACAATATGAGAATTAACTGCACAATTACTAGAAATGTGTAACTTGGATATCATACAATTTGTATACCTACAATTTTTCAAAGACGTTTCCAACCAATTTTGTAGAATGGCCCATACAATCACACAAAAGCAAAATTATAAGGCTATTAGAAATCACATGCATTTTTACATTTCTGAAGATTTTTTTTGCTGTATTATCACTAGCCAAAACTGTTTGCTTAAAGGATAAGTCCACTTACAAAACAAAGATTCACATATAATGTACTCACCCCCTTGTCATTCAGCATGTTCATGTCTTTCTTTCTTCAGTCGTCAAGAAATTATGTTTTTTGAGGAAAACATTTCAGCATTTTTCTCCACATAATGGACTGATATGGTGCCCCGATTTTAAACTTCCAAAATGTTTTTTAAATGCAGCTTCAAACGATCCCAAATGCAGTTGTAAACGATCCCAGCCAAGGTAGAAGGGTTTTATCTAGCGAAACAATTGGTTATTTCCATAAAAATAATACAATTTATAGACTTTTTAATGTCAAAAGCTTGTCTTGTCTCACTCTGCCTGGACTGTTTTTTGGTTCATGACAGTTAGGGTATGTTGAAAAACTCATCTCATGTTCTCCCTCAACTTCAAAATCGTCCTATATCGCTGTTTTACCTTTTTTGTTAAAGGGTGTTTGATGATCTTTGCATGTTCACTTTGCAAAGACTGGGTCGATACTTCTGCAGTGATGTAGGATGATTTTGAAATGATTTTTGAAGTTAAGGGAGAAAATACCCTAACTGTCTTGAGTCAGAATACACAGAGTTCAGGCAGAGCAAGACAAGACGAGCATTTAAGATTTAAAAAGTAACTAAATTGTATTTTTTAATGAAAATAACCGATCGTTTCACTAGATAAGACGCTGCTTCCTTGGGATCGTTTAAAGCCGCATTTAAACTGCATTTTGAAAGTTCAAAGTTGGGGCACCATATCAGTCCATTATATGGAGAAAAATGTTGAAATGTTTTCCTCAAAAAACATAATTTCTTTACAGCTGAAGAAAGAAAGAAAGACATGAACATCTTGGATGACAAGGGGGTGAGTACTACATATGTGTTTGTTTTTGGAAGTGGACTTTTCCTGTAAGTAATCCTGAAAAAGAGAGACAATTTTGTGCAATATGGGAAATTTTTATGTTGCTAAAGACTGCAGTACCCTGATTTCTGCCCCAATTTACAGTCTGGATGAGCTGACACTAGTTGCTAGAAGTAGTGTATGATCAGCACAGATTTTCAGCTTCAGCTCCAAACGAATTTGATACTTTGATTTGATTTTAAAATGCATTTTTTTCATTTGTCATGTCTCCAAACAATGAATGACTTAAAAGTCTGTTATAGTTTATAATACATTGTACAATCAAGTTTTTGTTAAGTAAAAATCACATTTTCATCAGTCTGAATGAATATGATCTGATTTCAGCTCATAAGATGCAAATAAATATGGCAACGTATGTGCACAAGCTATTTTTGAGTCCAACAGTAGTTGTATTCAAAGGTTTACATGGCTAAAATATCAAGCTATGCATCACCCCTTCAATCATGATGTTGACTTGAAAGCTCTGTAAGCAGGTTATAAGGATGTATGTAAACACAAATTCATTGCCCAAAAGGTTTGAAGCAAAATAGCAGTGACATGCTTAATGCTACTGTACTTGTGCAAGGTTAAAACCAAAATTTCCCCTTATCTAAATGCACTTATGTAACATTGCCCATGCACAACGAGGGGTTTATATAATTCACCTACCTTTTAGTGATCATCAGGAAATCTGATTCGTTCACCTTAGCATGAGCAAAGTATCTGTACTTGGCAAACCGTCCGTTTTCAATACTCTACAAACCAAATGGAAAAACCAATTAATATTAAAAAAAACACAATCCTGTGAACTTTTACGATCAAATCTTTTCTGGCCTGAAATATGGACCTGAAATATGGTGATGGAGTGAGTATAATGAAACACAAACTGATGAAAAGACACACAATGGCAACATTGCACTAGTTTTGTAATTCCTAAAACTAATTTAACCCATTTTTAATTGTACAAAGTGCTTTAGAACTAAAATGTTTTACATTGCCTATAGTTCTGACTGGTGTGTCTGAACGTGCTCTGGATGCAAGAATGCAAATTTCCAAAATTTCCCTAGTAAAAAGACTAGGGAAGAAAATAATTTAATGCAAAACTTAGGCAAAGGTTTAGTCACAACGTTTTCTAAAAAGGCTGAAGTCACAGTACACACCCCTACTCCTTTGCAAAGTGTACCGTGGGTCTATAAATCAATGAAATGCAATGTCATTTGCAGTGCACTGTGGGATTCATGGATGTGGAAAGGGTTAATGATGAAAACATGCACTTGGAAACAGACTTTATTCAGGGAAAATGACAGATGATAGGGTGAAACAACAAATCAGAAGGAATAAAACCAAAATAAGATTTGTAATCATTTACATTTAAAATATATTACTACTAAAATAATTAAACATTAAAAATGTAGATTTTAGATGCAAATTACACAATCATATTGAGCATTTATTGAAACCCCTGAGAAAAGCACTTAAAAAGACACATTTTCCTCATCCTCATTAGAGTCAGTGCTATTCATCTGAGAGAAGGCCATCCTGAACTGTGAACATGACAAGAGAGGAGAGCTACAGTCAGCTGCTGTGACTACCCCAGAAATATTAATACTACCAATACAAGTAGATCTAACACTACTGAGCTAATGTCTGCAACTCTTGTAGTCACAAGCTACACAACACATCAAAAAAAACATACATTTGTTAGGTCAATGACTAGTGGGAATTACATAATTGCTTGTTTTACATAGTGAATTATGTAATAGGACGATGTGGACAACATACTGACTTTAAGTTAATGTAATATTTTTATTATTTATTGTTTTATATGACTGTTTGTTTTTACCTTTTAGCTTACTGTTTTAATAACATTTAAGAATATACATTTTTAATACTTTTTAACAGCAGTGAATGGCTGTTGAGATTTTGAAGGCCAAAAAACTACATCCGTCCATTATAAAAAGTGCTCCACATCACTGCTGGGGCTTAATAAAGGCCTTCTGAAATTAATTGATGCATGTGCGTAAGAAAATATCCATATTTAAATATTAGACATATCCTACGTCATCCACTGCAATGCCACTCTCTCGTGAATGTGTGTATGAATGCGTGGAAGTTAGTGGAAGCTAGAGATTAAGGTTTAAAAAGTTTTAAATATGCATATTTTTTCGGGAGGCCTTTATTAACCCCCCCAGAGCTGTGTGGAGCACTTTTTATGATGGATGGATGCACTTTTTTGGGCTTCAAAATCTCAACACCCATTCACTGCCATTATAAAGCTTGGAAGAGCCAGGATTTTATATATATATATATATATATATATATATATATATCACTCTGATTGTATTTGACTGAAGGAAGAAAGTCATATACACCTAGGAAGGCTTGAGGGTGAGTAAATCGTGGGGTAATTTTTACTTTTAAATTTTGAACTGTTAAACTTCATTCATTTGAAATTTAAAGTTGTACATATGTATCCTGTTTAAAACTGTTCAGAATGTAATTATTTACACTATTAACAACTACTTTATATCTGATGATACAATTTCTAACTCTTGGCCTTTGTTGGTCTATTTGGTTCCTGTTGTGTTATGGATGCTGGGCAGTTTTTATCTAGTTCAACCAGCAAGACTTCCTCGGTCAACCAGTTCACCAGAAACACTGGTCAGGTTGAACAGCTTCACCATCTAGACACAGTCTAAGCCACAATCTAAAGACTAACATGAAACCAGCATAAAACCAGCCTGGACAAGCATGAAAATTCATGTTGGTCTAAACTAGTTGTTTAATGATGATGGTGGGTGTTTAAGATAATGGCATAACATTTTGAAACAATAAGCAACTGCAAGTAAATCAGAAATATATTTGTAATATGTGGTGTGTGTTACATATATATGTATCTGGGTAGCTGATATGGTTATATTACCAAGATTAATTAAAATTGTTTTTTTTTTTTTTTAAGTATTTTATTTATTATTATTAAATGTATTATTATTTTTTTTTATTAAATTATTTTTGTTTATTAATCAATTAATCAAATCTGTCAAAAGTGACCATATAGACATTTATAAAGTTTCTTTTTTAAATAAATGCTGCTATTTAAATCTTACATTAATTGGATAATACTGAAAATGTAGCAGTTTCCACAGAAATATGAAGCAGCACGTAAATGCATGTTTCAATATTGATAATAATAAAAAAAAATGTTTCTTGAGCATCAAATCTTCATATTAGAATGATTTCTGAAAAATCATGCGAAGACTGGAGTAATGATGCCGAAAATTCAACTTCACACCACATTAATAAATTGCATTTTAAACTGTATTAAAACAGGAATCTTATTTTAAATTGTAATACTATTTCACAACATAACTGTTTTTGCTGTATTTCTGATTACATAAATGCAGCTTTGGTGAGCGTAAGAGACTTACGACCCTAGTGGCTGTATATCAGATTTGTCAAATTCAGTCTGCATTTACCTTTATAAAATGTGTACTTATTTATTTATCTTTACATTTTTGGTAACACTTTAGAATAGGGACCTAGTTGCTTATTAGCATGCCTATTAGTAACATATTTGCGGTTTATTAGTACATATAAAGCATTTATTCTGCATGACCATATTCTACATCCCTAATGCTACCCAATACCTAAACTTAACTACCTTAATAACTATTAATAAGCAGCAAATTAGGAGGCAAAAGTCATAGCTTTTGGTTTATTAATAGCGAGAATTAAACCTTAAAATTAAGTGTGACCAAATTTTTTTATAGTTTTAATTTGTACTGTAGGAGACTGTTGTCACTGCTAAACATGTCATGTCAACTACCCATTTCCGTTGCTTATTAAATTGTCCACTGCTATTATTTTTGAATGCCATTATCTTGAACACCAGGAGTGTGATGAAGTGAAGTGAAGTGTCATGCATCACCTGCAGCATCTGGCTGCCTATTCCCTCTCTTCCCTTATACGGCCGGATGACTCCATCCTCGTGGATGAAACGAGGAGGACGTAAACTCTCCACATCCTGAGACGTCTCCGCAGCTCTGCATTCAAAACATGCCAAAAAAACACATCACAATCACAGAGTAACAAAGATTCTGTCCCAAACATTTACACACAGCTACATAGACATATTCAGAGACCTTTTGATGCCCTGGAAGGTGCTGCTGGCCATGTCAATGATGCCCCCTGTTGGTCTGGTCAGAGCTCCGACCAAACCTTTGCCCACACCCTTAAAGAAACCTGCTGCTCCTTCCTTCTGAGCTCCTATGGCAATACACACACACACAAGATGCCTATTAAACTGAACACACAGGTAAGATGGATTTTCAACAGTTAAAATGTCAGATAAAAGTGCAGCTGATCAGTGGTTGTACCTTTAATGGGTTTGGTCACAATGCCCGTAATGCCGCTCACAAATCCCTGTGAGATAAAAAGAAGAGTTCATATTCAAAGACTGACTTCTCACAAAAAAACCCCCCCAAAACTTCTGATTGCAAAATATGCACTGTAGACTTGTCGGATGGCAATTAAACATTTTTATCAAACAGGGTTTCTGCATGTTTTATGAGGGTAGATTTAAGACTTTTTTTTAAGACCTTTTTAAGACCAACTGAAGAAAATTTTGGTAAAAAACAAAAACAAAACAAAAAAAAAAAAATATCGAAGGGAAAACATTACAGCAATATGTTGGCTAAGTATAGTTCGAGTTTTACTTTCACTTTCAAATTAGCAGCAATTCAGTGTCTACCAATTGTTTATTTTTAGTTCATTTGAGTATTCCCTCTTTTCCTCACATCCCTTCGGTAAAAGCGCCGTGCACATTTTACTTTCACTTTCAAATTAGTGGCAATTTGCCGTCAAGCAGTTGTTTGTTTTTAGTTCGTTTGAGTTTTTCCTCTTTTCTTCACTTTCCTTCGGTTTTAAGTATATAAAAGCATTGTGCGCATTTTACTTTTACTTTTAAATCAGCGGCATTAACATAATGTAACAAACTATTATTTTGTTACCAAAATATCTTTGTTTATAATATACAGAAAACAGAAAGTCATATAGGTCTAAAACACCATGAAGGTAGGTAAATAATGACAAAGTTTTTATTTTTGGGTGAACTATCCCTTTAAAATATGTTTACTCACAGAAACGAGTCCTTTTCCTCCTCGCGTCAGGCCTTCTCTCAGTCCGCTGGGCTGCTTGTTCATGGCCTCGCGTCTTTTCTGCTGATATTCCTCATCCATGGTCATGGCAGCCACACCTTTAGCCATCGCTCCTGTGATCCGAGACGCCGCTCCGGCCAGACCACCTGAGAGGACAAGAGATGAATCGGTCAGAAATTGAGTGGAACAAGACATACTCGATATGAACCTTGCGTGACAACTTTTGATTGGATTTAAAAGGGAACCCTGAGTATTAAGGCTTGCATGGCTTAATATAACATAAATGATGTCTAGAATATTACTAAAATAAGTAGTAGAAAACCTATGAAAAAAAAGTACATTTTAAAGGAGAAGTCCACTTACAAAAAAAAAAAGATTTACACAGGCCCGGTTCTACGGGGGTGCTTGAGGGTGCTAAGCACCCCCAAACAAAAGCAAAAGCACCCTCAGATAAAATTATTAATAGCGTATTAATTTTTTAATTAATGAACACGCAGACAGATGCACACACATACATAAATTCGCCAAATTAATACGTACACACAAGCTTATAAATAATTATCTTATTTTCATCATGCTTTTAATGCCTCGGCATTTGATTGGTTGTGAGCATTCTCAGTTTGCGATCATGAAGCATAAGTGACGTGTGACGCTGTCTCTTTATTCATTCAATGTGCGTCCAGCTCAGGAAATTCGTGTTAAATCATGTTAAACGTGTACTAGTTTTAACGCTGCAAATTCTGTAAAAAATACTGTAAATACACAAGCTGAATTGTTAAAAGCGCACCTCGGGTCATGTGACACGAACCAACCAATCAGCTTCATCCTTTATAGAAACAACATTGAAAACTCAGCCAAGACGGTGAAACAGCTGATCATAGCTGTACAGGGATAGACATTTTTAAAATACATTTTGTAGCAGGGCAGTGCTAGAAAGCCATTTATCATTTGCTGAAACTAACTTGTCTTCATGGAGAGCGTAGGCCATGGTTGCCTAGTAACGACAGACGCCATGGGAGCGTAACTTAGCGCTTTGGAAAGAACGCGTTTTTAGGCGCGACATGTGAACTGCTCCTAGATGAGCATGCAGTAATAACCTTCACAGTGTATTCTTGATGTTAGATGGCATTTGTTGAAACTACAATTAAGATACTAGTGTAGACGATTTATATTACTCAGTCCTATTTGGTGGTACCGTTTTCATACAGTTCCATGCATATTTTTTGTGAGCACCCTCACAATTTTCAGAAGCACCCTCAGTGATTTGGTTCTGGAACCGGGCCTGGATTTACATATAATGTACTCACCCCCTTGTCATCCAAGATGTTCATGTCTTTCTTTCTTCAGTCATAAAGAAATTATATTTTTTGAGAAAAACATTTCAGCATTTTTCTCCAGATAATGGACTGATTTGGTGCCCCGATCGAATGATCCCAAATGTGGTTGTAAATGATCCCAGCCGAGAAAGAAGGGACTTATCTAGCGTAACGATTGGCTATTTTCATAAAAATAATACAATTTATATACTTTTTAAGGTCAAAACCCGTCTTGTCTTACTCTGCCTAAACTCTGTTTTTTCCAGTTCATGACAGTTAGTGTATGTCGAAAAACTCTCATCTCATGTTCTCCCTTAAATTTAAATCATCCTATATCGCTGCTTTACCTTTTTTTTGTTAAGGGTGTTTGATCTTCTTTGCATGTTCACTTTGCAAAGACTGTGTCGGTACTTCTGCAGCGATGTAGGATGATTTTGAAATGATTTTTGAAGTTGAGAGAGAAAATACGATTGGAGTTTTTTGACATACACTAACTGTCTTGAACCAGAATACACAGAGTTCAGGAAGAGCAAGACCAGATGAGCATTTGAGATTAAACAGTATTTAAATTGTATTTTTTTTATGAAAATAACCAATCATTTTGCTAGATAAGAACCTTCTTTCTAGGCTGGGATCGTTTAAAGCTGATTTAGACTACATTTTGGAAGTTCAAAATCGGGGCACCATATCAGTCCATTATATGGAGAAAAATCCAGAAATGTTTTCCTCAAAAAACAATTTCTTTACGACTGAAGAAAGACAGACATGAATGTCTTGGATGACAAGGGGGTGACTACATTATATGTAAATCTTTGTTTTGGAAGTCGACTTCTCCTTTAAAAATCCACATTTTATGCATATTTTGGACTATGGGGGACGCCATTATTTTGATCATGTAAATAGTTGTATTTAGTGAGCTACTGGCACTAGCAACTTGGAAAATAAACTTTTTTTTTGCCACATTGTGTGCAAAAATAGCAACAGGTAGTGCCAGCATCTCACCTATTGCAGCCGTTTTACGTAATCAAAATAATGTCGCCGCCCATAGTCCAAAATATGTATAAAACGTTGTGTATTTTTTAAATAATGTAACCATTTTATGGGTTTTCTACTACACATTTCAGTAAGAGACATCATTTATGTTAAATTAAGCCATACAAGTCTTAATACTAAGAGTTCATAACTGCATAGATGACTCAACTTATTAGTGTATTATTAAATATAGCAAAAAGAGAGTACGTACCTACAGCTCCTCCAACCAGAGCCTTCACACCGAGTGCCATCCCCTCCACAAACTCCTCTGGTCCCTGAATGGCACCCTGACAAACAAACATTCAGAGTTATTTTAAAATCACTGACATCCATTATAGTTTTTTTTTTTATTAATTTCATTATAATTTCAGTTAAGGTTTTAGGAATTTTACTGTGTGTTTTTGTAATTTTTATTCTTTTTTTTTTTATCTTTTTTTTATTTTTTTTATTAATTTTTATTTTTAATTTCGGTTTTAGTAATTAAATGAAAATGAGAACTTCTGTGTTGGTAACAAGTTGAAATAAAAAGTTTTTAAATATAAAGTATTAAAAATCTTAAATGTTTTTAATATTTTTTAATACCTAAAGTTTTTTTAATGGTATTAATTTTATTTAAATATAATAACATGACAGTATGGCAGTAAAGATTTATAATTAGTAAAATAGAAAAAATAAAGTCATGTGGTTTTGTAACTGTAATTTTGAAAAATGGCAGGGTCACAAAGTTGTATCTTATCAATCATATCAAAAGAGTTTAACCTGATAAGGCTCATAAAAGAAGGCCTCAACGCCTTCAGACAGGCCGCGGATCAGTCCGAAAGGATTCCCAAGGACATCTAAACCCAAAACTAGAACATACATCTGCTTGATAGCCTGAAACAAACAGCACACAAGCACAGACACATTAAAAACAAGCAGTCAAAATATATATGGATAAAACACATCAGCAGTAGTCGGTGAATGTTAAGGTGAAAGGTCACCTGTTTGGAGTAATGGCGGATGACCTCCCACTGCAGCTGCTGAGTGGTGCGGAACTGGTACGTCAGCTCAAAAAACGCAAGTCTGGAGACATAAACAACACAGATGTTAACATTTCACAAATTAGATTTCTATTTCATAAATATACAATTCATTATAACATATGACAATTTGTATGTACTGTATAATATTTAATACTGTAAAAACTGAAGTAAAACTAAGTAGTAACAAAATACAAATGACAAAAGCAGATACCAAAATGAGAATTAATTCTAAATATTAAAAAAACTACAGCTGAAGTCAAAAGTTGACATAATATTGCAGAATCTGCTAAATGTTTTACCAAAATAAGGGGGTTCATACAAAATGCATGTTATTTTTCATTTAGTACTGACCTGAATAAGATATTTAACATAAAATATGTGTACATATAGTCCACAAGAGAAAATAATAATTTGAATTTATAAAAATGGCCCTGTTCAAAAGTTTACATACACTTCATTCCTAATACTGTGTTGTTACCTGAATGATCCACAGCTGTTTTTTTTTGTTTACTGATAGTTGTTCATGAGTCCCTTGTTTGTCCTGAACAGTTAAACTGCCTGCTGTTCTTCAGAAAAAATCCTTTAGGTCCCACAAATTCTTTGGTTTTTCAGCATTTTGGTGTATTTGAACCCTTTCCAACAATGAGTGTATAATTTTGAGATCAATTGTTTCACACTGAGGACAACTGAGGGACTCATTTGCAACTATTACAGAAGGTTCAAACGCTCACTGATGCTCCAGAAAGAAACACAATGCATTAAGAGTCAGGGGGTGAAAACTTTTGAACAGAATGAAGATGTGTAAATTTTTCTTATTTTGCCTAAATACCATTTTTTTTTTTATTTAGTACTGCCCTTCAGAAGCTACAGAAGATATTTACATGTTTCCCAGAAGACAAAATAAGTTAAATTTACCCTGATCTTCAAATTCCAGCTCTTAATGCATTGTGTTTTCTTCTAAAGCATCAGTGAGTGTTTGAACCTTCTGTAATAGTTGCATACGAGTCCCTCAGTTGTCCTCAGTGTGAAAAGATGGATCTCAAAATCATAAAGTCATTGTTAACAAGGCACTCATGAACAACTATCACTAAACAAAAAAACGCAGTATTAAGAATTAAGTGTACGTAAACTTCTGAACAGGGTAATTTTATAAATGCAACTATTATTTTCTGCATGTAATCATCTTGTCAAATATATTTTTCAGGTCAGTACTAAATAAAAAAATAACATTTTGTTAAAATAATTCACATTTTGCAGATTCTGCAAGGTTTATGTAAACTTTTGACCTTAACTGTATATAGTAAATAAACAATTCTAGCACATAACATAATGCTTGTCTAGTAAAGAACCCTTATTGCATGTTCATAGTTTTCCTCCCTTGAAATATAAACTCTCCTATCAACTTAAATTCTAGCTTGTTTTGGTTTTTCCATTAGAGGGCAGTGTGACAGCTGTGAGAGTGTGTGAAAAAAGTGAAGAGTGTGTTTTGTGGAGTTGACAGCATCTAACCACATGTGAAATCCAGAAATACCCAAAGTGTGAATTGAGGGTTTGGCTGGGCACACTGGAATGAGG
The DNA here is from genome assembly GCA_012976165.1 of Labeo catla. Lineage (NCBI taxonomy): Eukaryota > Metazoa > Chordata > Actinopteri > Cypriniformes > Cyprinidae > Labeo > Labeo catla. Next base: position 112,877 of record VONZ01000462.1, read on the forward strand.
AACTACAGGGATTTATGGCCACAGTGAGAATGAGTGCTGTGAAGTGAGAGTAAGTACTTGAAGAGGACGTCCTGAGCGTCAGTGAGTGTAGCTCCAATGCTCTTCAGCAGGAGGTTGAGAGACTGAACAGGAATGACCTCTGTCTCTCGCTCTTTCTTATTCCCGTCTTCACCGCCGGTGCTCAGAGAGAAACTCAAGTGAAGCTGCCCCACAAAAACACACAGTTAAACACGACAGTGTACAGTCAGAATGTGTTGATTTAAAATGTTCTTCAGTAACCAACATTTTGTGTGGTCATAGTCAATTGGACAGAGGTTTCTGTTACTGACCTTGATGGGAGAGATGTGGAAGTACTCGTACAGGCTGATGGGTGACGTGTCTGTAGCTGAACTATGATTCAACTCAGTCTTCAGATATTCAATGTCCTTGTCAAACAATTCCACCTACAGTACAACACCACACACATACAGCATTTAACAGTTTGGGCTCAGGAAGATTTTTACGTCTCTTCTTCTCACCCAGGCTGCATTTATTTGATCAAAAATACAGTAAAAACAGTAATACTGTGAATTTTCATTCAAAATAACAGTTCTCTATTTGAATATATTTTAAAATGTAATTTATTCCTGTGATGGAAAGCTGAATTTTCAGCATCATTACTCCAGTATTCAATGTCACATGATATTACTGTACCTCCTGTTCAGACGTGACAGCACTGGCGTGCTCGGCAGTGAAGAGCTCAAGAATGGCATACAGGAACCCAAGATCTATCCGCAGGTCCATCTCCTGAATCAACATTTTAAAATACCTGTAAAGCAGAAATGAAGCATGTTTTGCAGTTTCTTTGAGAGCAAGAGATTAAAAGAAATTAGATGAGGAGGAAACAAACTTGATGCGCAGAATGTCTGAGTGTCCGGCTGCTCTGGTGATGATGCTGACATCAGCGAGTGGTTTCGGCTCTTTAATAAAAACAAACATAATGTAATAAACTACACAAACAACTGAAAATTAAATTAAAACAAAATATTTTGTTTTTATAACTTAATTTTTTTTTAAAATTTGAATTAAATTAAATTAAACTAAATTAAATAAATTCAAATAAAAAAATAAGTTATAAAAATAAAATATTTTGTATGGCCCTATGAAATTGTTTTATTTTTTCCAAATTTTGTTTTTAAATTTTTTTGGCAATTTCCATTTTATCTGTTTTAATTTTTCTGAAATCCGTTTTATTTTTCTGTTTCTAGACTCTGTTTTAAAGGTTAATTTAAAAAATATTAAATCAAAAGCATGTCTAGTTAATGAAATCATGAAACGTACACAATTTAACAGCAATTTATTCAAAGTTTAACAAAAAATTTAATTTTTAAGGCCCTATAAAATATGTTTTGTTTTTTCCCCCTCAAATTCAGTTTTATTTTTACCAAATTCTGTTTTTCAATAATTCCAGTTAATTTTCTGGATTCCATTTTAATGGTTTCATTAAATGTTAATAATCAAAAGCACGTCTAATTAATTGATTTTATTAAAAATATATTTATTATTATTATTATTATTATTTATTAGTATTTTTTTTAATACTGTGTTGTGTATTTACATTTTTCTGGTAAATAAATTCTGGTAATTTTTCTGGTAAATGTTCCTTAAAAAATTATGTTTCAGTAATAATTCTATGTTGTAGTACTACTATCATTACATCAAGTAATATATTTCTGTCATAGTTAAGCCAAACTTTTATTTTGACGGACTGCTGTGAAGACCTTTAAGTTTCTGTTTGTACATGATGTGTTCATAGTTTTTTTTCAAAAGAAATGGTAAAATACTCATGAAGTGACTCTCAGAGCAGTTCTAGATACTATGTTAATCTACACATATATTGAGGTGGCAGAGGCTTAAAACACTGAATGCGTTATGCATACTAAGGCAAATTCCATGACATTCCGTATTATACAGTAAATTCCATTTTTATGACTGGATTCCATCCGTGTTTTCCACATAGCGGAAACCACAGGGCCCTAATTTTGCATTGGCCTTTGAGTAAAGAGGCCTCAAGACTGTGGATTGACTGACCTGAGTCCATGCTGACCGATTTAGGTGGTTTTATGGGGTAGAACACGAATGGGAAGATGGCTCCAGGCAACTGATTTTGGATCTGAGGAGTAAACAGGGGCATTTCATGTTCACTGACTGTAACAAATGTATAAATTAATGCATCACAGATCTTGAACTGTGCTGTGGTTGTTCCGATCACATGCTTATAAAATGTGTCTGAAACTGGATTGCTTTATTAGGAGTGGAACAGACCTGAATCCTGTTGATCTGGACTCGGTAGGTTTTCTGACGGGCGGAGACGCTGTACTCCACCTTTAGTGCTGGCAGGAAGTTCCTCCTGAGCGGAGCATCAAAGGGCTGCATTATCCTCATGTCCACACCATTAGCAGCAAACAACACCTGTTGAGCAAACAGTACAGCCAGAGATGGATTACATCAAGCACAACCTTCTGTCCTATCATGTTATTCAGCAATTTCGGCTAAAATCAAGAATTAAAACATGCCAAACAGTGGCCATATATTGGTGATATATTGGTCAACCACTAAAAAGGATCAATTCATAATGGGTCATATGCATGTAGATGTCTTAAAGGTACAGTAGCAAAAACACTCTGTTAAGGGCTGTGAATTGGTTCCTGTGTGCACTAACCTGGTAGTCGTTCTCGAAGTCAATGACGATGCTGTCCACTGGCCCGCTCTCCATATAATCTTTGTAGCGCTGCTCCAACATCATAGCCTCTTTAACACTCAAAACCTTCCATCGGCTGCGCTTCTTAGGCTTGGTTTCCCACACCACATCAGAACTGACCAACACAAATAAATTATATTAATTTGATCTATTTCAATGAGCAAAATATCTTTACAGACATCATTCTTGCTGTGAAATGGCCTTAAATGTGCAAAACAATAGGTACAGCAAAACATCAACAATTTTTTGTCATATGTATGCCAGCATAACACCCAGCACTACCTGGTGATGCCAATGAAGGCCACTTCCTGGCTGCTGGTGTTGTTGACCAGTGAAATGCCCATGTTCTGTAATGAGATGCAGGTTTCCTGTTGAGCCAGCTCCATTCTCTCGTTATCGTGAATCTTCTTAAAGACACGCTGCTCGGTGGTGAAGAGCGCAACACGTTGAAGTCCTTCATAAAATGAGATGACAAACAATTTTCCCTCCTTGTTCACATCCAATAACTGGTCCTATAGAACAAATGAAAACAGAAAAATAACGAGAATTCAGCTTCACGTCAATGAAGAGTGAACTTTACACAAGCTTATGCTACGTCTTACGTCATCCGCTGGAACGCCACTCTCTCGTGAACTCATGTACAACAGTTTTCAAAATCTAGAGACCACAGTTTATAAAGTTTTAAATAGGGATATTTTTCTTAAACAAACACATCAATTTACTTTTTACTTTATTAACCCCTGGAGCCGTGTGGAATACTTTTTATGACGGATGGATGCACTTTATTGGACTTTAAAATCTTAACAGCCATTCACTGCCATTATAAAGTTTGGAAGAGCCAGGACATTTTTTAAAAAAACTCCATATTCATTTGAAAGAAGTTTATAAAAGTGTGGTTAAAACCATGTTTAGTATTTGAATGAATGCAATTTATCATAATAAAAATTGCAATTAATTATCAAATCTATTTTTTTATTTCTCACCTCTTCACTTTTGAGCTCTCCTTTGTATTTGCCCCATTTCCAGCTCAGTATTCTTGAGCCGGTCGGCTCGGCCCAGGTGTAGTACATTGCCTGACCTGGAGCCAGCTCATCCATTTCTGTCTGAGAGCTGCCAGAATAAAACCATTAGTTCAAACTTATTGCATAACATCACAAAAACAACCAACAACTACAACAAGCTTCAACAAATGCTGTACAACACACAAAAAAAAGAAAATCATGAAACTACACTACCGTTTAAACAAATGGAGTCAGTAAGTTACATTGTTACAACAAATTTCTATTTCAAATAACGCTGTTCTTTTGAACATTCTATTTATCAAAGAATCCTGAATAAAATGTATCATGGTTTTCACAAAAATATTAAGCAGCAGAAAATCAAAAATGTTTCTTGAGCATCAAATCAGCATATTTGAATGATTTCTAAAGGATCGTGTGACACTGAAGACTGGAGTAATAATGCTGAAAATTCAGCTTTGCATCACAGAAATAAATTATATTTTAAATATTAAAATAGAAAACTGTTATTTTGAATTTTAATAATATTTCACAATTATTAATGTTTTACGGTATTTTTGATCAAATAAATGCAGCCTTGGTGAGTCTTTTTTCAAAAAACATTAAGGAAACTGTTAAAGACCGCAAACTATTGAACAGTAGAATGTATTGCAACAGAGTTTGTTGAAGTTTGTTTAAACTATATAAAAAAAGTGAGACAATTTCACAAATTATACTTTCTAATTCAAGAGAAAGTTGAAATCATGACGTCAGTGCAGCCGCAGCAGGCAGGCGCTCTCAGGTGTACAACACAGCATATAGAAACCGCAGAAATTACAGGCCCGTAGTATTAACAAAACAATATCTGAGAACAACTTGCACTTGATATACAGCACAGGCAGTTAACTTCCTTTAACAGCAGCCAAAGTCACAATAACAAAGTGTCAGATGAGAGAAAAAAGAAAAAAAATTCATGCTCTGTATCTCATCAGAAGCTGGAGTTTCACTGAGACACGAGAGAATACATTCATTGGTTAGGAAGTGGAAATGAAAGCAACTGTAAGCACAGAATCAGGAAGCAAGTACGGTAGGTTAATTTCTGTTGTTTTGTCCACAAGGCGCAAAACACCCGACGGGTTGTAAAATCATCATCATTAGGAAGAGAATGATTCACTTCAGACGGCAACCTTATATGCTGTAGAAGGAAAATGAGATAATAACTGTACTCATGTTTTTCCCCAAAGTATTTTGGAAGGGGTCAAGCAGCTCCCTTCACCACAGTTAAATCCCATGTTAGCTTGCAAGGAGAAGATAGAAATACTGTACGATTCAACTGTCATCACTTTGTCTGTCAGAGTGCTGTGAAAGTGTGTACCAGAGGGATTCAGTCTCTTCACAAAATGATAAAGAGACATCCACTCTCTCATCACGAAGCCTAGTGGAAGCTTTCCGCTTACTGGTGCTACAAAGGAAAAGGAGGAAACAACAAAGAAGCAACAAAATAAAACACAAAACACTCTAGAAACATACCAACAGTGAGCAAAAAAACAGGCACGCTACAAAACGATAATGGCGTGAGAAGAATTGTTGAATAAAGTCATTTTTTTCATAACATTACGGTTGAACCATTGATGTCACGAGGACTATTTTATCAATGTCCTTACTAACTTTTCTTGAACATGTCAGTTGTGTTGCTGTCGATGCAGGGTCAAAAAGCTCATCAGAAATATCTTAATTTGTGTTGTGAAGATGAACAAAGGTCTTACGGGTTTGGAATGACATGAGGGTGAGTAATTAATGACAGAATTTTCATTTTTGGGTCAACTATCCTTTTAAAGTGTTAAAAAAAATGAATACAGACTGTAGTGTAAAGTTTTCAGCAAAGATGGTGTATAATTTTCATTGCATTAATGCATTCTAACTCCAGAAAGTGTGCAAGAAAAAAAAAAAAAGACGACACTCACCAGCTGATCCTATCTATGAACTGTAATGGCATTTTTAACTTTACTGGCAAACGGACAAAGAAAACCAAAAATATAATGTAAAGGTTGCATTTAAAAATTACGTATCTTAATTTTCTTTATCGGTTATATCTATAAACAGCATATTTTAAAACACATACAGTGTGTGACCCTTGACCACAAAACCAGTCATATTGGTACATGTTTTGAAACTGAGATTTAAAAAAGGAGAAGCTGAATAAATAAGTTTTCTATTGATGTTTTCTATGGCTTGTTAAGATATAACAATATTTGCCCAAAATACCTCTATTTAAAAATCTGGAATATGTCGGTACAAAAAAAAAAAATAATAATAATAAAATAAATAAATAATATAAAAAAAAATAAAATCAAAATATTGAGAAAAATCACCTTTAAAGTTGTCTGAATGAAGTTCTTAGCAATGCATATTACTAGTCAAAAGTTTAATTTTGATGCATTTACGGTAGGAAATTTACAAAATATCTTCATGGAACATGATCTTTAATTAATGTCCTAATGATTTTTGGCATTAAAGAAAAATCGATCATTTTGGCCCATACAATGTATTGTTGGCTATTGCTACAAATATACCCCAGCGACTTATGACTGGTTTTTATGGTCCAGGGTCACATATTATATTATTTATATATATTATTATATATAATTACTGATATATTATTTTTCCTTGCTCATTCCTGAATTTATTATTATATTATATTATATTATATTATATTATATTATATTATTATATTGTATTATATTATTTTTAGATTTCCTGTTTTGGGTCAATAATAATGAGTTTTGATAAGTACTTTTTATTTGATCAGATTCGTACTTTTATTTTTTACTGAAATGTCCACAAGCGAACATTCAGCTGGAAATAATATAGGAGCAATTTATTAATTATTGATATATTATTTTTCCTTGCTCATTCCTGAATTTATTATTATATTATATTATATTATATTATATTATTGTATTATATTATATTATTTTTAGATTTCCTGTTTTGGGTCAATAATAATAATAATGAGTTTTGATAAGGACTTTTTATTTCATCAGTTTTGTACTTTTATTTTTTACTAAAATGTCCACAAGTGAACATTTAGCTAGAAATAATATAGGAGGAATTTATTAATTATTGATATATTATTTTTCCTTGCTCATTCCTGAATTTATTATTATATTATATTATATTATATTATATTATATTATATTATATTATATTATATTATATTATAACATGTTATATTATATTATATTACAAAATGTTATTTGCTAAAAGTTTCACTGGTTCTACTGCAAAAAGTTTGTTATTTTTAGCACAAACAATGAATACAAATATTTTATAAGGCTTATTTGCAAACACACACACATTGCAAATTTCAACCAATCCCATCCCCATAATTCAGAAGAATTCACAGTTACAATGTTTAATTCATCAATGAGTGAAAATGAATTTTGATCTTGCACAATTCTCATGCGTTTGTCATTCTCACCTCTGGTGGAACTGCAGTGTCTCGTCTTTACTGTGGTTGATGAGGAGGAATGGAGCGGCTCCATCGTGGTAATCAGAGAAGCGGATCACGGCAGAATGTTCTGTCAGATTCACGTCCACAATAATGCCTCCCAACTACAATCAAGGGGAAACCAGAAAAAGATAAATCAAATAAGAGTGTGTTTGTGTATCTCTCAGTCTGTGTAGGACTCAGTAACTCACGGTTTTGTCCAGATGCAGCAGGAGGCAGTTCTCTGGCTGGTGGAAGTCAAACGCCCGTGGCGATGACTGACTGCCCTCCACTTTGACTCTGAGTTTCTTTGATTCTCTTTCTGGCCAGAACGGAACGGCAGCCTGAGAAGATGATGGATGAATCTTAACATTTAGAGAATCAAAGTGTTAACATTTCTCCTGGTACAGTTGGTTTTATTCCCTGACCTGTCCGGGTCGGGCCTCTGTCCAGTGATCCAGACCTTCTTCACAGACTTTAATGATGTGCTTGGTTCTGTTCACCAGCATGTAGAAGGGCAGGAACGTCACCAACCGTGTCAAGCTGAAGCTGGATGCATCGATCTTCACTCCAACCTAACAACAAACCAAACATGACTCAACAAATATTCAGTTTAAGTCAACATGGCGTTTGAAACCCATTTTAATTTTATAATCTGATATATTACTGAATATATTCATTGTGAAAAACATGGAGGATGGGACTTGATTTTCTCAATCTGTAATTTGATTTGATTTGATTTGATTTGATTGGACACTAAAAAAAAGGTGTTTCAACTTAAAAAAACGTAAGTGTTCGTGCTGCCTTAAAATTTTAAGTTTATTCAACATTAAATGTACTACGTGAAAACGTGGATACTTGAGTTGAGTAAACTTAATATTTGAGGCAGCACGAACACTTACGTTTTTTAAGTTAAAACAACTTTTTTTTAACAATGGATTGTGAAAGTGGTCATCAATCCAATGATATTTTAGAATGATTTATTATGAATATTTAACATTATATACTATTATAGTATTTATTAATATTCTGAATTTTATTTTTACATTTTCAGTATTTTTTAAAGATTTTTTATGTGCTTAAGTCATTTTTATTAGTTTATGCTATGTTAAATATTCATTACAATAATTATTGAATTAATATAATTATTATGAATATTTAATAATTAAACTATAATTTTTGAATATTTAAATCCAATTTAGGTTGAATTTATGATTATTTTAGATCTAGTTAAATCTAGTAATTTTATTAATTAAAAAAAGAAACATTTTAAGCTTTTCCAATCTAATATTTAGATTTTATTTTATTTCATTTTAATATTTACATTTTATTTTAATAAAGAGTGGGACTTGATTTTACTTTTACTTGATCTGTAACTTCATTTGATTGGATTATGAAGGTGGTCATCAACCCAATGATATTTTAGTATTATTTATTATGAGTATTTAACATTATATACTATTATAGTATTTATTATTATTTTGAATTAGAATTTTATTTTTACATTTTCCGTTTTCTTTTTAATTTTAGTTTGTTTTAATACTTTTTTGTGCTTTAGTCATTTTTATTAGTTTTTGCATTGTTAAATATTTATTTTATTATTTACATTTTATTTTATATTTTATTTTATTTTCAATATTTACATTTTATTTTAATGGACGAGGATGGGACTTGATTTTATCAATCTGTAATTTGATTTGATTGGATTGTGAAAGTGGTCATTAATCTAAAGATATTTTAGTATTATTATTATTATTATCAGTATTTAGCAATATATACTACTATAGTATTTATTAATATTTTGAATTTGAAATTATTTGTACATTTTCAGTTGTCAGTTCTTATTTGCTTTAGCTTTTTTTAGTTTTTGCAATGTTAAATATTCATTAGAATAATTACTACATTAATATAATTATTACGAATATATAATAATTTAATACTTATAATTTACAAATATTTAAGTCCAATTTAGGTCAAATTTATTATTTTAGATTTAAAGTAATTTTTATTAATTAAACGTAAACATTTTAACATTTCTTTTCCATCTAATATTTACAATTAATTTTATTATTATTTATTTTGTTTATATTATTATTTTATTTCAGCTTTCCATTTCCATTTTTTGTATTTTATATATATATATATATATATACACACATACATATACATACATATATATATATATATATATATATATATGAACACACACACACACACACACACATATCTCATTGTCTTTTCATGTTAATACAAGAACATTTTACAGTAGATGGTACATTTCTTTCCCTCTACTCTCTTTATGTACTGACTTTGGAAAAAACATACAACAGAAATAAGACTAGGAACAATAATTAAGTCCATTTTGATTTCGCTTTGACTTTAATGTATTAAAATCTGATGGTTGTAATGAAAGAAGCGTCACCATGTAATCCTTCTGTCTCCCTTTGCATTTGACGTCACCGTAACTCCCAACGGTGTCAATGGAGAAATCATCTGACAATTCACTTTCTGAAATCATCAAGCGAATCTGTAAACAACAGCATGATGGAAAGAAAAGTTAGAATCTTGATCAAAAACCAGCTAATGTTTACTACACACTTGATGATGTTTTTCCAAACCTTGTTGTTCTGCAGAAAGTTGCGTGGCTTGAAAGAGAAGAGGAGGGGCATGTCGTAATCCTTCGGGTGTTTGCGATGAATATCATCTGCTTTGTACTGCAACAGTCTGCCTGTCTTATTCACCATCCAGTACGGGGAGTGGATGGCCACCACCACCTGACCCTCCTCCTTCTTAACATGGACAGCGATGTCCAGCTCTGGCCTCGCCTCCGTCTCCTCGTCCGCTCCCAGCGAGCGGAACTTGATGAAGCTGATCTCGTCATAGTCGCTGCTGAGACTGTACTTGGACTGCCAGTCCTGCTGCAGGTATCCCAGCAGCTTCAGCTCCAGAGTGGAGAAATCCATGATGGCCGTGTGGATCTGGGAGGAGTGACCCGCTTTCAGTTCGGAAGAGGGGAAATCTCCATTGCCCTGTAAACAAAACAGTTTAAATTAATACCAGTTACCTGCCTGGAAGTAATCTTTTTTTTATAGAAATTCCAAGCATAAATCCTGTCATAAAAATGGAATTTACAGTATAACGCAGAATGTCATGGAATTTGTCAAAGTTTGGATGAATAAATCAAAAGTCGGTCAGTACACTTAAATCAAAACACAATATGAGCTAGTGTCTGTGAATATTAAGCCGCAAAAATACTAATTAAACGTGAATCCTGCATGTTTTGCATGTCTGTGTAAATGAACAGCGCAGATGCGTGGTTTTTATTTACTACACACATACTGAAGCGCGCGTGACGATCGCATGAACACATAAACAATCTCTAGAACTGCTCTGATAGTCACTTCATGAGCATTTTACCATTTCTTTTGAGAAAAATTATCGTCAAATCATACAAACAGAAGCTTAAAGGTCTTCACAGCAACCTGTCAAAATAAATGTTTCGGTTAAATTAAAGAAACTTAAGGTCATGGCAGTACTCTTTTTTTTTTTTTTTTTTAAATCAACATAATGTTTAAAAATTATAAAGTAAAATTTACCATAAAATTTACCATAATTTATTTACCAAAAAATGTAAATACACAGCACAGTATTTCTAAAAAAAAAAATAAAATAAAATAAATAAACAATATATATGCTTTTAATTATTCAGGGTGCACTCTTTTTAAAATTGATGTCCAATACTGATAAGCAGATATTTATGGATGAAAGAATGGCTTAGGCTCAATACAAATTATAATATATAGATTATATCAACATTTTAGCCTTTCATGGACATTTTTCATCCTGTCCTAGGCCATTAGATTTAAACATGCTAGTTTTTATTCATGTCAAACTTAAAACTATAATATTAATTATTATTATTACTACTAATAATAATGATGATAATAACAATAATATGATGATGCTGATGATGATGATGATGATAATAATAATAATAATAATAATAATAATATTATTAATAATAAAAGTTATTATTATTATGCTAACAACTAAAATCAAATAATTTTAAAAAATACAAATAAAAAATACATTTAGGCATCACAACATTCTAATGCCAAACATTAAAAAAAAAATGTTAGATTTATTTTGAGATTTGTTGCTTTTAAAGATGAACTTAAAGTGAGGGACAGCAAAATTAATACAACTGTTAAAATAGGGGAAATGAACATGCACAGTTAAATATCCAATATCAGCTGATTTGTAGCCAATATAAACGGAGACAAATAAATGACATCTCTCTAATATCATCAAATAACTGATATCTCTTGTAAAGCAAAGAGGAAACGGACAACACACCAACAGACAAGACAGAGCAGGTTACTTCTGGTATGAAACAGACAAAATGTTGTAATTTCTGAAGAAATTCAAACAGTAAATACATTTTGTGGATCTTTAATTGGTTTTGACAGATCACTGTATTGCCTTATCAGATCAATGACACGTGAACTGATCGTCTTTTCTTATTTACTTACGGCACAAAAAAAAAAACATGAATGAACATCAGAAGGTATTTTATTTCAACCGTGGAAAGGCGTTGATATACAGTTTTTCAAGTTTATGTCCACCGAAGTTAATCTACTCTCCTGTCTGATTTGTTTGTTAGACAGAATGGCGGATTCAGCATTATGATTGGTCAGATCGCCTGTCAATCACGCTATCTGCGAAGGGTCAATTGTGCCAGGTCAAACCACACTTACCTGACTCAGTGGAGAGGAAATGTAAGGTGTCTTGTACCTTTATCTTGAAGGTGATGGGGTACGGCAGCAGGTTGCGGAGGAGAACGGTGGGCCACAGGTGCAGAACTATGGGCTTGTCAAACTCCTCCTCGATGCTGTGTGACATCACAGCATCTAGAACAGGAACCATGTTGACCTTCAGCATTTGGGAGCTGTCTCCATGACGATGACAGGTTTTGTCCAGACACTCTCCGGGCTTCTGAATCACCTCATTATAAGTGAAACCCTCGGAGCGGTCGTACTGCTCCTCGCCTTCAGTTACAGGCTGCAGGCTCAGTTCAGCTCTGGAGAAAAAAAAAAAATTAAATATAGATTTAAAAGACGTATGCAGGATGAAAGAATGATTCGAGCTCAATACAAATTATAACATACAGATTATATTAGTATTTTAGCCTTTTCTATATTCTCTAGAAACTTTTAAAATGTTTGCTTCCTAACTAAATTTATTTTTACTGAACAGCTAGACAAAAATACTCATTTAGAAAGAGTTTTTTAAACATTTTGTATAATTGTGAAAGTCAGTGGATAGATAGAGATGATGGTCCTGTGATGTAACTGACCTGTAGGAGCCCAGCGGCACGCAGAACTCATCTGCAGGCAGAGAGATGCCCAGACACTCAGATCCCTCAAAAACGCGGAACGGCACCGAAAAGTGATTGATAATCTAGAAGTTCAATAGAAAACAATAGCATCATCAACAACCTATCTGTTAACAAAAAACAATTAAATAAAATACACATTTATGAAATACTGTAGCTAATTTGTTTATGTTGACAGATATTGAAGGAGAAGTCCACTTCCAAAACAAAAATGTAGAGATAATGTACTCACCCCCTTGTCATCCAAGATGTTCATGTATTTCTTTCTTCAGTCGATAAGAAATTATGTTTCTTGATTAAAACATTCACAAATTTTTCTGCATATAGTGGACTTTAATGGTGCCCACAAGTGTGAACTTCCAAATTACAGTTTCAATGCAGCTTCAAATGGCTCTAAACGATCCCTGCCAAGGAAGAAGGGTCTTATCTAGCAAAACAATCATCATTTTTAAAACAAATTGACAATTTATATACCTTTTAACCTCAAATGCTCATCTTCTCTCGTCTGTGATTCACATGCATAATCCGTGTAATCCGGGTCGATACTGTTAGGGCATGTCGAAAAACTCCCATCTCGTTTTCTTCTTCAACGTCAAAATCATCCTACATCACTGTTTTACCTTTTTTTGTAAAGGGCATATGATCTTCTCTGCATGTTCACTTTGTAAACACATGGTCGGTACTTCTACAGCGATGTAGGATGATTTTGAAGTTTGACTGTAGTAGCACTAACTGCACCATTGTATTGTCAGAAATGTGGGTATTCGTGTTGATTTTTTTTTTGTTATATTATTAATGTAGACATGTATTAAATGTATTGAAGGAGGAGTAATGGAATATAATTACAGCATTTTTTGTGATTAAGCCGTAGCATTTATGCATTTACACTAAATGTATTTAGGCTACTGTTTTTCATACAAATTCATAGAAACCATATTACATTTTTACCATGGTAAAAGGTGCTATATTTGTGGCTTTAACTGTGATTATCATGATCTAAGTGTATGTTACTATGGAAGACCAACGTTAAAAAATAAATAAATAAATAAAAAATAATTACATTTCACCATAGAAAATGAGGTTGCGACATTTTTTTACCAGTATTACTGATTTTGATAATGAACATAAATCTACACCTACATCCTAACTCAAGCTACTATCAAATGTATAATTCAAAGAGACAAAAACAAATAAATAAAATTATTATATTATTATTATTATTATTAATATTATGAGGCAACACAAACCTGTTTCTTGATTTGAAACAACATTACTCATTAAAATGTGTAGAACTAAGAAATTGTTATTTTTTGTTATTATTTATTTATTTTGTTAAGGATAAATGACTGGAAAAGTGTAAAGAATGCAAAAAAATGAAGTGTTTGTCATGCTCTGACCATAAAGAATAGTTTAAAACCTCAATTAACAAATTAAATGTGACATTTATCACAATAATTATCGATATTGACAAATATGAAAAGAAATTGTGATAATTTTTTTGCCATATCGCCCAGCGCTACGTGTGGTTAGTTTTTCATCTAAGTACTCTGGTTCAAAAAGGTAGTGAGGGGCGGAAATCGCCGACGTCGCTTTACCTTTTTTTGTAAAGGGCGTTTGACTTTCTTTGCACGCTCACTTTGTAAACATTGGGTCTGTACTTCCGGCTGAGTCACACGTGACCTTTCCAACGTGACTATGTAATGCATGAGGTCGAGCTACTGCAAGGTGAGCATTTATGGTCAAAAAGTATTTTTTTATTTATTTTTTTTTTAGAAAATGACCGATCGTTTCGCTATATAAGACCCTTATTCCTCAAATGTGATCATGTAGAGCCCTTTAAAGCTGCACTGAAACTGCAATTTGGACCTTCAACCTTTTGTTCCCCACTTAAGTCCATATTATGGAGAAAAATCCTGGAATGTTTTCCTCAAAAACCTTAATTTATTTTTGGCTGAAGAAAGACAGACATAAACATCTTGGATGACATGGAGTGAGTAAATCATCAGGAAATTTTTATTCTGGAAGTGAACTTATCCTTTAATGGGTAGTAGTTTCCAAAGTGAAGAGTCTGAGGGGTCTGTTTTCAAAGTGTGTGTTTGTGTGTAGGTTTTAAATATATCCACCTGGAAAGGAGAGCGGATCTTGACATATTTGCTTCCCTCGACGGTGTAAATCTGACAGACAAAGAAGCGTGTGACACCCGAGTCACGGTGTATGACGCTGTACATGTCCCGTCCAGTTTTGATTAGCGGGATCTCACTTGCGGTGGTGTGGCCAACTGGAGCTGGAGAAGAGGAATACAAAGAATACTTTTTTTCTTGCAGTATGCAGAATGCAACTAAAACATTAATATGCAAATATACAACTATGAAATCATTTATGTAATTTGTCACTTGTTAGAGTGCAAATGGATGCCTATATTGCACACGTTCTTAAAAATAAAGGTTGTTTATTGACATTGATGGCTCAATGAAGAACATGTAACAATAATGGAACTTTTCCATTCCACAAAAAAAGTTCTTTATAATGGAAAACATTCTTTAGATTATTAAAATGTTTATGAACTATACCTTCAAGAGTGTACTAGTAATTTTGTGATATATATTCATAAAAGTCATGTATATAGGTCATGGGTTGTTATGCAGTCTTACTGGGCTGTATGTAGTTTTTAGCACTGAGGCTGGTCATGGCTGAGAACTGGTCACTGGACTCAGCGGTGAGGGTGTAGTCCATATTCAGGCTCTCTCCATCCAGGAGCTCCACCACACGATTTTTAGACTCTTTACCGATAGGTCTAAACACTTCACTGTGCAGCACTGACACTGGCAAACCCAAACGATTCTTAACCACAAACGGAGCCTGGTCTGTCTGAAAGCACTCGGCAGTCTGCTTAGTGGCCTCTGCGAATGCCTGCAAACCAAACAGAAGAAACCACTCATCTGTAACATCTGTAAGAGAAAGAATACCCGTTTTAACCATCTCAACACTGCAATCATCTTAATCTCCTACCGTTCCTAGATTGCTGAGCATGTTTAGGCCGCACTTGGTGAGGGTGACGTTAAGCTGGTCTTTGCTTGTGAAGCTGATGACCGTTTTATAATCAGGCACACTGCCGTCCACCTCATCAGATACTCCTGAATAAGACACTGGCTTCTTCTTCATCTGTAGACGTAATATTATTTATGATATGAACTTATGAAAAGTTTTGTCTGATTAGGCATGAAACAAAAGGTAACCTTCATTGCTAGCGTCCATGGTCTGAAGCCATCCTTCTCCTCATCATCAAGTGGCTCCAACAGTGGTTCCCATAAACCCATCATCTCATTATAATAATTCACCTACAGGAAACAAACAACTTGCTTTAGGACACAAAACAATTGTGTGACATTTTGTGAAATGTCACATTTAACTTTTTTTCAGCGCCTCATGCCATGAGTCATGTCAAAATGGTGTGCAGGTTAAAAGTACAAGTTGCAAGAATAGCAAAGTAGTGCAAATGGTTCTTCCGCTATTTGAAACACCAGGCCTCTGCTGGCTGTGATGAAAACAAGATCAAAATTCCTCAAGAAACTGCAAAACTGTGCCAATTTCTTGGTAGCAGGCAAAATATATATGGAATTTAATTAAATTAAAAGCAAAGCAGACACTTTTTATAACAACATCAACAGCATGTACAGTTGAGGTTAAAAGTTTACAAGCACCTTAATTATTTTACCAAAATAAGAGAGATCATACAAAATACATGTTATTTTTTATTTAGTACTGACCTCAATAACATATTTCACATAAAAGATGTTTACATATAGTCCACAAGAGAAAATAATAGTTGAATTTCTAAAAATGATCCCGTTCAAAAGTTTACATACACTTGATTCTTAATACTGTGTTGCAGAATTAAGAATCCATTTTTACACAAGGTTCAAACACTCACTGATGCTCCAGAAGGAAAAATTATGCATTAAGAGCTGGGGGTGAAAACTTTTGAGCAGAATGAACATGTAAATTTTTATTTTGCCTAAATGTCTTTTTTTTTTTTTAGACTACCCTTAGTTCTGCCCTTTAGAAGTTACAAAAGATACTTACATGTTTCCCAGAAGACAAAGTAAGTTAAATTTAGCCTGATCTTCAAATTCAAAAAGTTTTCACCCCCTGACTCTTAATGCATTGTGTTTCCTTCTGAAGCATCAGTGAGCGTTTGAACCTTCTGTAATAGTTGCATATGAGTCCCTCAGTTGTCCTCAGTGTAAAAAGATGGATCTCAAAATCATACAGGCATTGATGGAAAGGGTTCAAATACACCAAAATGCTGAAAAACCACAGAATTTGTGGGACATGAAGGATTTTTCTGAAGAACAGCAGGCAGTTTAACTGTTCAGGACAAACAAGGGACTCATGAACAACTATCACTAAACAAAAAAAACACAGCTGTGGATCATTCAGGTAACAACACAGTATTAAGAATCAAGCGTACGTAAACTTTTGAATGGGGACATTTTTATACATTCAACTATTATTTTCTCTTGTGGACTATATGTAAACATCTATTTATGTGAAATATCTTCTTCAGGTCAGTACTAAATAAAAAATAACATGCATTTTGTATGATCCCTCTTATTTTGGTCAAATAATTAACATTTTACAGATTCTGCATGTAAACTTTTGACCTCAACTGTATGTGTACAATGTATAACAATATCCTCTAACCTCCAGGTCCAGGTGACAGTGCAGGTTAATGAGAGTACTCCAATTTTTCACGTCTCCCTGGAACGAGGCTTTGGCCAGCAACATGGGCACGGTGCGATGGCCCACCCCAGCCTCCAGCGTCAGGCAGATGGAGTGGATGTTCATTTTGAGAGATTCTCCATGAGCAACGAGTGGAATAACAGTCTGGCTGACTTTCTCTTCTTCTTCCTCCAGGAACCAGAGCTTTAGGTCTTTCAGGTTGCGACGTTCCCACAGATCCTGTGGCACGGGGCTCTCCAGTTCCTCAGGGGTCTCGGCTGCAGGGCTCAGCGCTGATTGAATGGTGATGACGGTGTTTATGATGATAGGAGACACCTTAGGGAACAGGAAAAGAGTGGACAGGGTAGGAAAGGGGTCATTTTCAATACTTCTGCAGCATATTTCCATTAAAGTCCTGTTATAATGTGTTTCAAGGAACCAAAAAGGCAATTAGAATTTATTTATTTATTTTTTACACCCTCTTACCCTCAGAATTAAAAATACTATATTATAGCTATACTATAGCTCACTCAAAAATGAAACGTCTGTCATTAATAACTTGTCCTCATGTCATTCTAAGACCTTTCCTCATCTTAACATTTATTAATATTAATTTATTAATATATTAAAATTTTGTAATATTTTTGATGAAATCTGAGAGCTTTCTGACCCTGCATAGACAGAAACACAACTGACACGTTCAAGACCCATTGAGGTAGTAAGGAAACTGTTAAAGCCACAATATGTACATTTTCGCCACTAGAGGGTGCTAATTCAAAACAAACGAAGAACCAAAGGTGTAGTTTGATGATGTTCTGAGTGAGTGTGGGATCATGGGAGTTGTAGTCTTCATCCCCACAGCTGATGCAATCCATTGGGACTCAGGCAGAAATTACGTTCAATCAATAAATAAATAAATAAATAAATAAAAAGTACATATTGTGCCTAAAAAAAAAAAGGGTTCTATGAAATTTGTTTTATTTGTTCCCAAATTTAGTTGTATTTTTTTTTTTTCCAAATTCTGTTGTTTTCCATTTTAATTTTGCTGGATTTTGTTTTTTTCCATTTTAATTTTTCTCGACTCCTTTATTAAATTTTAATAAAGGAATACAAAGGAATATAAAGGATTAAATTTTATTAATCATAAAGCGTGTAATTAATTAAAATCCTGAAACTTACAGAATTTCACATCAGCTTATTACAAGTTTAACAAAAATTACATGTTTAGGGCCCTATGAAATGTTTTGTTTTTTTCTCACCATTTGTTTTATTGTTATCAACTTCTGTGTTTTAGCATTCTGTGTTTTAGTCTAAATATTTGAATGCATAAAAACAACTTAATTTAATCAAATGTGTTCTTAAAATAGCCTTTTTTCCCCTCAAAAATTCTGTGTTGGTTATTTAAATTTTTTCTAGTCATAGATTGAAGGCATAAAACATTAATTTAATTTCTCTTTTAAGTACTGAAAATGAAACAAACTTTATTTGTTGGCAAACAAAGGGGATTTATTATAAAAATAAACACATGGAAGAAATGTTGTGTGATTATTACTTTAAAATAATGTTTTTCATTTTAGTATTAGTAGTAGTACTAGTAGTAGTACTAGTAGTAGTAGTAGTAGTAGTAGTATACATTTTACTGAACAATAGTAATATATTTCTGGCACCATGTCAAGTTAAACCAGACTTTTATTTTAAATGGTTGCCGTGAATACCTTTACAGTCCTGTGTGTATATGATATGACGCTAGTTGTACTTAAATGAAATGGTAAAAGGCATGAATAGACTTTCAGAGCAGTTCTGGAGATGTTGTTCATGTATTTATATCCTCATTTATTCATACAGAGACGTGCAGGATTCATATTTAAATGCTTTTTTTTCCCGGCTTAATATTTACAGATACTAGTCCATATCGCGATTTGATTTAAGTGTAATGACCTACTTTTGATTAATTCATCCAAACTTTGACAAATTCTGTGACATTCTGCGTTATACAGTAAATTCTGTTTTTATGACTGGATTCGGATCGTGGAAATAATAAAGCCCTAAAATAGTCCATGTGACATCAGTGGTTCAACCGTAATGTTATGAAGCTAAGAGAACACTTTTTGTGCGCAAAGAAAACAAAAATAACAACTTTATTTAACAATTTCCTCTCTTCTGTGTCAGTTTTCACCATTCATGCATTATGGTAATCTTGTGAATTCTTGTCAGTCTGACACAGAAGATTAGAAATTGTTGAATAAAGTCATTGTTTTTGTTTTCTTTGTGCACAAAAAGTATTCTTAAGGTTGAACCACTGATGTCACATGGACTATTTTATCGACTATTTTATCCTTGCTACCTTTCTGGGTCTTGAACGTGTCAGTTGCATTACTGTCTATGCAGGGTCAGAAAGCTCTTGGATTTCATCAAAAACATTTTAATTTGTGTTCTGAAGATGAACGAAATTCAGATGGGTCTGGAACGTCTTGAGGGTGATTAATTAATGACAGAATATACATTTTTGGGTAAACTATCCCTTTAAAACGCTAATAATTTCAAAACGATATGGTCACAATTTCACATGATCACAGAATCCCATGCTCAGCCTTACCTTGAGCGTGAGGGAGCTGATGGACAGCTCGATGGTCTGTGGCTGGGAAGGTGACTGGTTGCTCTGGAAGAACACCTGACAGGGCTGAAGCACCGTTGTCACATTGTGCTCCCGCTTCTCTCGCAGGAACGGACACGCCACCACCTTCAGGTCTGAAATGGCGGCCGTCATCGACTGACCGCTGGGCTCGTTCTTCATCACCAGCTCACACTGCGTCGTCATAACGAGAGCCGGAGCTTCAGCGCGTGTGAGGTCGGCCACAAAAACGATCTCAGGATTCTTTACCACAATGTTCATCTCAGTTTTGGCAACCACTGGCACTGCAGGAACCGCTAGCAAAGAAAAGACACAAATCACCATAGCTTCCCTGCCACTGACAGAATTTTCCAGCATTCCATTTTTTTGACTGTTATCCACCATATTTTTTAATGTGGAAGGAAGCGGTCTTCTGGTAATGTGTTAGACTTCCAGTTTATAAGCCGCCGTAAAGAAATAACGTGAAGAATAACATTGTGCAGTAAATGGTCAAATTGTTTGCACTAAAAACCAGCGTGTTCATTATTAAGATAATACATTAAAACTAGATAAAAAAAGTTCGTCAAGACAAACTTTAAGTTGGCTTGAGAAAGCCGGACCAGAAAGTTTTAAAAAGTTTGAAAAGTTTAAAAAGTTAAGAAGTTAAGAAGTTTAAGAAGTTAACAAAGTTTTAAATAGTTTTAAGTTTGGATAGTTTTCAGTCTGAAATAGTCTGAAGTTTTAAAGTTTGAATTCAGTCTGTCAGATAGATAGATAGATAGACAGATAGATAATTAACATGTTGTTAGTATGATTCTAACATGATTACCAAGTTACTAGCATGTTTCTAGTCTGTTTCTAACATGATTAGCATGTTTTTACCATGATTAGCAAGTTGTTAGCATGTTGCTAGCATGTTTCTTGCATGATTAGCAAGTTGGTATCATGTTATTAGCATGATTAGCAAGTTAGTAGCATGTTGCTATCATGATTAGCAAGTTGTTAGCATGTTGCTAGCATGATTAGCAAGTTACTAGCATGTTGCTAGCATGATTAACAAGTCGTTAACATGTTTCTAGCATGATTAGCAAGTTGCTAGATGTTTCTAGCATGATTAGCAAGTTAGCATGTTTCCAGCATGATTAGCAAAGTAGATTTACCATGTTTCTAGCATGATTAGCAAGTTGCTAGCATGTTTCTGGCATGATCAGCAAGTCGCTAGCATGTTTCTAGCATGATTAGCAAGTCGCTAGCATGTTTCTGGTTGCTAGCCATAGATAGATAGACAGACAGACAGACAGATAGATAGATAGATAGATAGATAGATAGATAGACAGACAGATAGATAGATAGATAGATAGATAGATAGATAGATAGATGAGTTGGAATGAGTTTGAATGGATTAGAAATACAGTACATAGAAGGGAAGTTTGATTGAGTCTCAAAGGATTATGGGGATTTTGACAGTTGGAATTTGAAAAGTGCTGGCTCATTTGAACATTCCGTCAATGTAAGTCTATGGGATTTTTCCCAATTTTAATCATCATTTTTAGGAAAACCGTAAGTCCGATCAGTTAGAAAAGATATAGCAACGTGAGTCAGATCAGTCTGAAGATCTGGGCTGAGTTTGGAGTTTGTAGAGTTAAAGCTCTAGGAGGAGTAGCAGTCAGAAATTTTAGTCACAGAAGAATAATAATATTAAGTTTAAATAGCATATCAGGAAGTTGGCTTTCTCAAGCCAACTTAATAAAATTGGTAAGACACACCAGTGCAATATCAAGTGGAAAAACTGCTGTTTTGTACAGTTAAAAGAGCTGAAAGGGGATGAGATTGGAAGCCAGACACATTAAATTGACAGAAGACTGTGCCTGCTCTTACAAGGGGAAATCTGACATTTCAAATTCTTTCAAAATTTGAATTAGAATCTCCAGATCCGAAAAACAAGCAAAAAAGCACAAATAGCTAGTTAAAATAGCTAGTCTTCTTCAAGGTAGTAGTGAAGTACAAATCACCAACCTGGGTCTTTAGATGAACTGGCAGGTTGTTTGTTGTTTTTAGGAGGACCAGAGAAGCCGTCTGCCATAGCTTTAAGAAAGACATCAGCTACCGTGAGCAGGAACTCCATACTGGCACACAGACAGAGGTCCTGGACCAAGGTGTCTAGAACGGTGCCGTCCCGGCCTTGTCGGTAACTCACGTCTACCATCACATTTCCTTCCCTGCCCTGACGCATGGCTATCATCCTACAGCACCATGAAATTAAAGCACGTAACACAGTTACTGACATTTAGTGACTTTATTTACCATAGTCACAATAAACAATTTTTAATAACCAATTAATCAGTTGGTTCTTTCGTTGATTAATCAATTAATTGGACAATTGGATTTTTTTGTCATATATTTTGTGCAAAAATGTTTTCAAATATAAACGTTATAACAGTGATGTAAGATAAAGAGGTTCTCTATGCACAGAGCAAAAAAACCAAAAACAAATAATCAATAACAAAATGATTCTAATGTCAACTTTATGGGGTAGGAAGAACATTATATTTGTACACATACACTACCAGTCAAAAGTTTTTGAACAGTAAGATTTTTAATGTTTTTTAAAGACGTCTCTTCTGCTCACTAAGCCTGCATTTATTTGATACAAATTAGAGCAAAAGCAGAAAAAATGTAAAATATTCTTAATATTTAAAATAGCTGTTTTTGATTTAAATATATTTTAAAATGTAATTTATTCCTGTGATTTGAAAGCAATTTTACTGTTTTTGCTGGACTTTGGATCAAATAAATACAGGCTTGGTGAGCAGAAGAAACTTCTTTTAAAAAAAAAAAACATTAAAAATCTTAGTTCAAAGACATTTGACTGGTAGTGTACCATGATTTAACATAAATTGGGGCATCTTTAGTTGGTCGTGATCTGTGTGTGATCTACCTGGACGTGATCATTTTGACCCTCTGTCTTTTGTCATCCAGCAGACAGTTTGTGAGTTTGAGAGAGGCTTTCATGGAGCTGTCAGAGAACATGTGCACAGCGGTGGAGATGGTGCCCAGCGTGAACTCTGCCAACTTCAAACTCTCATCACGGGAGTCTGATAAATGGATCTGCATGCATGCAAACAGATAAACCGAAACTGAACCAGAACACAAAATATCCAAACCTGGTTTTTACATGTAATTATTACACTCTCATCTACTGTGAATTGAGCATTTTGTCACCTCGTTGCTGGGGCTGTACAAGACCAGTGTCATGGAGTCAAACTTGAAGTCTACTTTCAGAGTGTTCTTTAGTTTGCCTGTTTTCTGGCCCTCAACCACTGCTGCAGTCACAACCGTGTTCCCTATAACACAACACAAAAAAGGGTTTGAGAACATTATCTTAATACTGTAATCATACTTTAATTACTTAAACACAATTTTTAATTACAAAACACAAAAACAATGCTGTCAAAATTAGCTTGTTAATGCAGGTGATTAATTTTTCCAGTTTAACAGCATTAAAAATTCATTATTTTTAATATTTTCTAATTAAAATTTGTAATAATTTATTATTATTGTTTTAATTTATTTTATTAAGGAAAAATGACTGGAAAATTGTAAAGAATTAAAACGTGAAGTGTTTGTCATGTTCATAAAGAAAAGTTCAAAACCACAATTAACCGTTTGGTTTTTACAAGTTTCACACTGAAGCAAAATCTGCCTTTAAACTTAAAAGAAAAAAAAAAATTATAGTGATAATTTTTTTTTTTTTTTTTCCGCCCAGCCCTACATGAAATTATTGCAATATAAAAGTATATTTAAAAACTTCTAAATCATGATTAATCGCAATTAATTTCAGAAAAAATGTGTGATCAATTCTTTTAAATTTTTTAAACAAAAATTTTGAATTAAAACTTCTCACAATTATTTTACACAAGAGTGAGGATTTTTTAATAATTGAATAAATTAAATATTTTTAATACCAGTGACATTGAATCTTTGGTAAAATGTAAAATAATTACATAAGAAATTTAAATGTTAAATTATAAAGTATATAAATATATGTACATATAGCTCATGATGAGTAAACAATGTTTCTTTGTTATTTTGAAAAAAAAACAAAAAAACAACATGCAAAAACGGTTTAAAAATGCTTTGAAATTGATGTATATTAAAAGTAAAATGTATTTTAAAAAATATTGGTAAATCTTTAAAAGATGCAATCAAATACATTTACATCGTGAGAATTTTTTGTTTTTGTAAAAATATTTTTACTTAGAAAATATAGAATTATGACATTATTTACAACACTTTTTGTAGAATGGCCTTTAATTAATGCTTAAACAGCAGGATATCCATTGCAAGAAAGGTCAGAGACACAGAAAGTACACAGAAAGCATGCTTGACATAACCTATGCATTAATAATTGATAAAGTTTCACAATCTCTATTTGTGTGCGTTTCATACCTCCAGAACTCTGAGAATCCTTGGTAGAAACTGTATCTCCTTTATCAGTGCTGGATGGAGCTGGAGGAGCATCAGACGTCTCCGACAGATTCTCACTCAGAGTCTTCAGCACTACAGTTAGGTCCTCCTGACTCAAGATCAGCTAAATTAAATGGAAATTAATATTAGCTGCAATATCCCCTACATCTATAACCAGACACAGATACAGTATGTGTATACTTACGCTCATGGGTTTGAGGTGTGCGTTGATCTGGATGTCAGGTATGCTGTGATACCAGGAGGCAGAGAGATTGCGTTTGATTGACAGGTCCATGTTGACTGGCTTGAGTAACTGAATTTCCCCCTTAAATTGACTATCAGTGAATGTGGTCCTGAGAAAATATAGAATATGTATCATAAAAAATATACACTGAAAATGTAATTTTAGGATTGTTAAATCACATCAATTAATTCAAACGAGTCAAATGTACTAACCTGTACATTTTAAGATCACTCAGCCCCACAGCCATGATGTCCATGACAGGGGGGATCTTGGTGTGTGTTGGAGAGGAGACAATTTCAAAGTGGTTCTTTACAGTCACTAAACCCAGATCAGCCACAATGACATTGTGGGAAACAGAGGACTGTGGGAGGAAGACAACTGGAGCTTTGATGTCTACGTCCAGTGAGATACGTGTGCTTCTCTCCGCCAGCTCCAAAACCCCTGTGGCTGCTTTCTCTGCTGCCTGGGCTGTGACCTCTGCCAATGCATTTTTAGCCTCCTGGAAATTATTAATAAATGCCTGAAGAGAAATAATAAAGAAAGGGAGAGAAGAGAGAGACCATTAGTCAATACACATATGGGTCATTCTATAATTAGGGGTAAATTTAGAATGTGAACAATGTTAAAGAAAATATTTTCCTTTTTCCTAAAACCCAGTCATGACCTTACATTGCTGCTTTGTATAAAGTGCTGTATAAATAAAGGTGATCTGTAGGAATATGTGCATAAAATACCATCTATGTTTGCCACCGTCCACTATGGTACCTTTACTGGGTAACACAGTTGACAGGTAACTTAGTTGACATTTTTAGTGTTTTGGGCCTGTACTCAACTTGGAAGCCTAGAACTACTGAGCAGATGGTATGTTTAGAAACATATTTTCATTAACAAAACATAAGTTTTAGTTAAATTGTCTTGTTATAATTTGCAGCAATAATACTTGTGTAACACTGTTGACAGTCAATTAATCCACTCTTGACACAGGTTTGCTAGTTTAACCAATATTAAGGAAAAGAGAGAGTGTTTCTAGTGTTTCTTCCATGTGCTTCTAAAGGAAATATCATCATACTGTGCAAATTATGTGAGAATGGGACAAGCCATTGGGACAAACTAACTGAAGATAAAACTATGAAATTTATTTATATTTGTGGTAATATTCAGGCTTAAATCCAGAGCAGAATGAGCAACTTTACAAAATCGGACAGCTGGATACCAGGGTTGTATTTGATATGAACATCATTTTTAAAACAAAAAATATGGCTTTTTCAACATATAGTAGTGTGACTGGGAAAACTATAACTGTATACTAGAAAATTAAGCATCGGGGCTTTATATTGATGAAAATGCATTAAAAATCACAGACATCACGGAAGTCACAGTGGCTTGTGAAAATGCACAGCTACTTTATGCAGGCTGTGTGCATTTTACTGTGGATTGACTGTTTTGAAACTTATATGGTAGTTACATAGCCCCTAGACCTCAGTTATCATGAAAAAAGACATGAAATTTCAGTTTTGACAATATGGGACCTTTAAATATGTAGTATTTATAGGTGCAGGGCCCGACAATAAGGACTGCCTGATGGCCCGGGGCCAGCGTGAACGATGCTCGTGCCAGTTGACAGAACTGTCACTTGCCTGATCGGGCCAGTGCACATCGTACGAGTATGATATATTGTCTAAGATAATACTGTAGGCTAACTGTTGTTTTAACGATCTGTCATTATCGTCCCTCACTTTAGAAAAAAGCAAACAAAAACACACCCAACGAGCGCACACATTCACTATGTGAAGAAGTATTAGGTTAAACTTCTGCACATACACTTTTAGAGTAGATGCTATGACAGCATGATTTATGCAATTCAGTGTTTTTATGTGTTTTCAAAGTAGCATATAAGTTACATCAAACAAGAAAAAGTATCAGACAATTACTACCCCCCACAACCTCCCCCCAACCCTCTCCCCACCCATCGCACTTCAGAAATTTGGGGAAAAAAAACAAAAAAAAAAATAATTACAGGTACATAAATAAAATAACTACAAAATTACTAAAGATGGTTTAAATGTCCAAAATCTCTCTAACTGAACAGATACAGTTCTTCCACATAGATAAAATGGTGGGTTTAGCATGATTGGTCCGTGTTGAAGACAGTTCCAAATATAATATCTCAAGTAAGGAATGTAACCAATGCTTAATAGAAAGGTCATGTGGAGGTTTCCATTGTTAAACAAAGTTTTTTTGCAGCAGTCGAGGCAGCTAACCAAAATTTCCAGTCCTTCTCCTTTAGAGGAAACTGAGAGTTGACTTTCAACAATAACAGAACAGGGTCTTTGGGAAAACAAATTCCAGTGATCTTGTACAGAACATCAAGCACCATATCCCAGAAATCTTGCACATCTGGACATTCCCAAAGCATATGCATCAGCGTGCCCAGGTAACCTGGCCCACAAAAATTACAATAAGGGTGTGGTGATAAACCCATAACATGTCTTGTGCGCATGGTTAAATAAGCCCTGTGAATAATTTTCAAAAATGGATAAACTGATGATTGGGGTTTGTGGATGCATGAAATGTATTATCCCATACTTTTTCCCCATTCAATTTTACTATTATTAGGAATCAATTCAGATAACCATGCTCTTGCTTTTGGAAAAATCTCCGCTTTATGAGTTGCAAAACAGAAGTAAAAATAAGAAACTGTTCCTTTGTTTGGCGCATTGTTAATCCATTTTACCATGACAGCATGATTTTTTGCATTAAAATGCATTTAGAATACCCCCAAAATTCAAAATCATATGTCTTTTATATTTATATATAAATTACATAATTAACCAAAAAAAAAAAATTTCAGTAGGGTACAACAGAGCTGAAGGTACCCCCTAAGGAAAAAAATGCTTTTCACTGCACCCAAAGTGTGCGATTGCAGAAAAATACATACATTTGTATGAGGTGGCAAGGGGCCACCAGTATTGACACCTCAAATACTTTAGCTAAAATAATGTTTTTTTTTTAATAATGTATAAGTTAATACCTGTTCAAAACAATCACTTTAGCAAAGTCTGTACTACTTTCTGCTTATTTGATAAAATAATATTTTGTTCAATAAATATACTGTCATTAAACTGTTAACATAAAACATTTTAAAATACAGAAACAAAGACTGTAAAGATTCTTACGCATTGAAGGAGATTCCATAATTTAATATAGATTTACAGTAGTAACAACAAATGATATTTTATTGATATGATTAATAGCATGTTTTTAAATATGATGGTTTCATTCTAAACATGGTGACTGTCTAAGATAAAATACGCAACATAATATATGATATTTACCATCTGAGTCTAACAATGCCATGTCAACAAATAGAAAAGTCAGCCTTCTATTAATTATGTTAATATTGTGCCTTTTAGCCTCAACAGCAGGAGCGCTTTTTACCCTAAATACCATACTTTACATATTCTTTTGTTATTTAAAAACTGCTGTTTTAATTATCTTAAACAAAACTGAAAATCATTAAGGAGGCATTTGTCTCAAGATATATTGAATCATTTTAGCGATTCTTATTTGCTACTTCAATTTACAACATTTTTAAAAACATCAAATATTAGATCAAGTAAACACAGAATCCACTTTGTGCTGCTGTCTGCGATCACGTCAAGGATCAGACAAATTTGCACGTGTATGTTGAAAAGTGGATGTTTTGGAAAGTGCTACACCATGTTTTTATACCATCTAGTGGTTTAGAGGAAAATAACATCAAATAATATAATTTAGCCTCTTCTACCCTAACATTTTTATGCAAATTTCAGCAAAATCAGAAAGTTATATTGATATTACACAACAGTTCAATAAACAAGTTAATATTAAGAGACTTATTAAGAGATTTGTGTTTTAGATATATTTCACCAACGAAAATTGCTCCAAACAAAGATAAAGACAATGTTCTGCAGTTCTGAGCAACACGTGACACTGTCTCCTACTGAATGAATCAGCTTTTTGAATGAATTTGTTTCATGAATTGGTTGAATCAACTCACGTATTAAGTCAGTCAAATGCTTCGCTCCTGAATGAATCATCTGTTTGACTGAATCAATTGAATCTCAATGACTCACTCATTAACAGTCACTTGCTGCCACCAACTGACGGTTTTAATTTCACATTTAAAGTGTCTTTCAGTTGCAATAATTAACCAAATGAACATTCAATATTTTATGTTTGAAAACATCACAACTTTTCTCTCTTTTTTTTTTTTTTTTTTTGCATTTGCAATTGCAATTGCTCTTTACTGAATAACTTTAATAAGGGTTAAATCCATATTTATACAGTGAACACTATGTAGAGTGTTAACTTGCCTAACAATATTGAAAACATTTAAAATGAGTTAAGTTATTAAAGCTGAGTAGTTGTCGGTGTCATAACCTTAATTTGTAACAACAACTATTTTTTTTTTATTTATTTATTTATTTTTTTTGTGGGGCCAGTGAAAATTTTGGCAAGGCATATAAAAATTTGAACCACTGGCCCAAGTGGGCCAGTAGAAAAAAACCTTAGCATTGAGCCCTGAGGTGCAATAACAAAAAAAATGACAACTACTAGTGTAAATACTATTACAGTTTGCTTCCACTAACTAACTTTGTATGGGGAAATGATAAGATGAACACTTACCAGTATTGAGGACACGAACTTGTTGAGGAAAATGACTTGAATGCAGCCCACAGTCAAAGTTACACTGGTGTCCACAATGTGCATGTCTGTGTAGGCGTCACCCTCTGTTGCATCCACATGGTTCACCATGCGGAAATCAAACACCTCCTTATCCGCGATGGACACTGCCTATATGACATCATCATTCAATCATTAGCAAAATACAAAATAAATATTAAATATTTCTTAGGGTCAAGTCAGTAGGTATTTTTCCATATTTATAATTATTCTTCCATAAATTTTGCGTTGGCCCAATAAAATAGAAAATGTAAATCAAACGTGAACTTGTTTGTTTTGTGGTTAAAATACATAATTTTATTTATTTATTTATTTTTATTCTAATACAATTAAATACTGTATGACAAAAATAAAAAGTGTGCTAGTTCTCTACTGTTACAGTTTAGCTCCCATGATATATTTATCCTTAAAAGTGGGCCACTTTCTACCTTTTTATATAGTGCCTCTTTGTCACAATCCAGAATAACAATGTTCTTCAGATTAGCCAGAATCTCTACAGACTTCTTCTTCATCTGAACTTCAGAAACCAGCCCTGGTGAGAACAGAGAACACGCAGCACTGTAACATATCCCAACTTTATCATGTTTATGTGCTTTTACAGAAACGTGCATTACCCTCTATGCTGATCTCTGAGATCCTGGCTTTCTCTCCTCTTATGAAGACCTTCAGACAGCTGAGGTCTGCTCGGATGTGTAAATTCACCACATCCTCAAATTTTGACTTCTTAGAGGCTGAAGAAAAAGCAAATATGAGATCAGAATTAGAATTACATCATGACAAAACAAAAGAACCTCACAAAACAAACTTTCTTACAAGATTTCTTGGTGACGGCAGAATCCTCTATTTTGGCCTCCTCTTCTTCTTCCTCTTCCTCCTTGGGTAAGGCAGGCTGCT
The DNA here is from genome assembly GCA_012976165.1 of Labeo catla. Lineage (NCBI taxonomy): Eukaryota > Metazoa > Chordata > Actinopteri > Cypriniformes > Cyprinidae > Labeo > Labeo catla. The sequence continues at coordinate 143,163 of VONZ01000462.1, forward strand.
CCTCTTGTGCCTCTTTCTTCAGTGGTGGGAGAAGGTTATTAAGGAAATTTATGGAGTTGAGCAGCGCCTCGGTGTGCAGGTGCACGTCCAGTGAGGAGAAGTTCACCTGGTGCAAAGACCATAGATTATGTTTTTTTAGCAAACATTTGCAATTAGCATGCAGTTTAATAGCTTTGTGATCTGATTGGCTCACATTAGCTGAAGAGAAATTCCGTGAACAAGCTTACCTTGATTAGTTGCTCTGTATTTTTATACATCGTTTTGAAATCTGGTGCATTTTTATCCGCCTGAAAAAGAATAGAGTATTATTAAAATAGTTTTATGCATAGAACTGTGCTACTACAATCATATCAGTGTTATTTCATATCACTGATATACTGTTATTTAATATTTTGAATTAAATTTCATTTTGTATATTTGACATTTTTAATTTTAAGTTTAGTTAAAATGTAAGTAATTAATTTTTGTAAATATGACTATATAGTTTTTATTGTTTTGGTTATTTTTGTCCTTAAATTTTTTATATTTTATTTTATTTCAAGTAATGAAAACATTTTATAGTTACAGTTAAAAAATAAGCTTGATCACTATATCAGTGATTATTTTTCCTCACAAGTATTGCATTAATATTTAAAAAAAATAGATGTGAAACATATGGACTACAGGATGATTTAAAAAAAAAAATCTTTATATATATATTATTATATATATATATATATATATATATAATAATAATAATAATAATAATATCAATTAACTTGTCCTATATGCATAATATATATAGGAGAGATCATAAATATTTAATATATAATTATAGATTATTAGGGTTTCTAAATCCAAGAGTTTGACTGAGAGCAGGACTGTAATTAACATGAGTCATGCATCATGAGTCACAAATCTGTTTTTAGCTCTAATTCTGTGTTAATGTTTGGCTTATTAAAGCTAAAATTATAAAATGGCCTTCAAAACGGCAGAATCCCACTAGGATTTTAACACCCACCAGCTGAGACCAGGCCAAAACCAACTGCCAGAGAGATTTACTTTGATGCTTCACAATGTACAGAATCATGGTACATGTTGATGATAAATAGCACATATACATATACCTGGACCCAAAGGAGGATGACATGTAAATATGATAAAGCAAATTTACCTTGACATACTCCAAAGTGAGCAGATCTTCCTCAGTATTATCCAGAGTGGTGATAAGGTGAACTTTCTTGTCCTCCTCAGAATCTTTACACAAACAGTTTAGAACTTTTATATTTAAATACAGAAATCATTCCAAAATGCTGAGTTGCCTCTAATGAAACATTTTTGTTATTATCAATCATGAAAACAGTTGTGCTGCTTCATATTTTGTGGAAACCAAGATACATTTTGATGAACAGAAGAGCATTTATTTCAAATAGAAATCTTTCGGAACATAATAAATGTCTTTACTGTCACTTTTGATCAATTTAATACATCCATGATGAAGAAAGTAGTGCAGTGTAGTTTGTGCAATGCACTTACCCAGGTACTCTGAACACTCCAGGCAGATCTCTCGCAGGAAGGTGTATGACGACATATCAAATGTGCGAAGTTTGAGTTCTGTCCCTAATCCATCAATGAACAGATGCAGAACGCTCACTTCCTCTCTGCCTGACAAGCGACACAGCTGAATGGACAGCTAGAGGGAAACAAGGAAGAAGGAGTGTCACTTGAATGAACAGAATAAATGGAAGACCCTTGAAATGTTAAGGCAATTTCAAATGAACCATTTACAGTTGAAGTCAAAAGTTTACATATACCTTGCAGAACCTGCGAAATGTTAATTATTTTACCAAAATAAGAGGGATCATACAAAATGCATGTTATTTTTTATTTAGTACTGACCTGAATAAGATATTTTACATAAAAGAAGTTTACATATAGTCCACAAGAGAAAATAATAGTTGAATATACAAAAATGACCCCATTCAAAAGTTTACATACACTTGATTCTTAATACTGTGTTGTTACCTGAGTGATCCACAGATGTTTTTTTTGTTTAGTGATAGTTGTTCATGAGTCCAGTGTTTGTCCTGAACAGTTAAACTGTCTGCTGTTCTTCAGAAAAATCGTTCAGGTCCCACAAATTCTTTGTTTTTCAGCATTTTTGTGTATTTGAACCCTTTCCAAAAATGACTATGATTTTGAGATCCATCTTTTCACACTGAGGACAACTGAGTAACTCATATGCAACTATTACAGAAGATTCAAATCCTCACTGATGCTTCAGAAGGAAAAATGATGCATTAAGAGCCAGGGGTGAAAACTTTTGAACGGATGAGGGTGTGTACATTTTTTTTTATTTTGCCTAAATATCATATTTTTTCATTTAGTACTGCCTTCAGAAGCTACAGGGGATACTTACATGTTTCCCAGAAGACAAAATAAGTAAAATTTACTCTGATCATAAAATTCATAAAGTTTACACCCCCCAGCTGTTAATGCATGATGTTTCCGTCTGGAGCATCAGTGAGTGTTTGAACCTTCTGTAATAGTTGCATATGAGTCCCTCAGTTGTCCTCAGTGTGAAAAGAAGGAAAAGTATACAAAAAAGCTGAAAAACCAAATAATTTGTGGGACCTGAAGGATTTTTTCTGAAGAACAGCAGACAGCTTAACTGTTGAAGACAAACAAGGGACTCATGAACAACTATCACCAAAAAAAACAAAAAAAAACAAAAAAAAAACACAGCTGTGGATCATTCAGGTAACAACACAGTACTAAGAATCAAGTGTATGTAAACTTTTAAACAGGGTCATTTTTATAAATCCAGCTATTATTTTCTCTGGTGGACTATACGCAAATGCCTTTTATGTGAAATATCATATTCAGGTCAGTACTAAATAAAAATAACACGCATTTGTATAATCCCTCTTATTTTGGTCAAATAATTAACATTTTGTAGATTCTGCAAACTTCAACTGAATGTAACAATAACTTAATAGAAATAATGATCCCGTCTTGTTGTTAACAAGTTAACACAAGCATAACCAGACCTTGTTGATCTCAAATCTCAAGAGGAACTCGGTCATGTTCTTCTTGGGATCTTTGAGCACCATGGACAGACGCTTATCAGAGGCTGAACCCTGCAGAGAGTCAGACGAGGCCTCAAAGAACGGCAGATCCTCGATCGGTGAACTAGGGGCATCGAAGAACAACTCCTCATCTGAAAAACACAGAGATTTTAGATTTATAGAGCAGATCTCTATATTTTAATCACTGATGTTCAGTAAATGTGGTACTCCATTGTGCAAACGTAACTCTGTCTCTCTGTGCATCTGTTTGTGTTAATGTGTGTCTGACCTGAGCCGTATATGATGGATGCTCGCAGGTCATCTATGGCTGGTCTTCGAGGAGTGAGCTGAGGTGTGTTCCCTCGTTTGGAGGCCTAATGTGAAAAAGCGAGAAGTATCACACAGCTGCAAGAACAAAAACATCAGTGGATAAATGCAAGCAAAACAGAAATAGGTCCCCATAAATCAGATATAAATTGATTTGGAAAATCTGTACTGATACTCAGCACTATGATATAAGGCCAAATATCAGCTTTACCTATTATTATCAATAATAAAAAAAGAACAACAGGCCTAAACTGTGTAGTTCTATTTATACATATTTTGTGTGTCTTTTTCAAAAATTCATTAAGGACTGAAATAAATTGGATTAATATTTAAAATTATAGGCATCAGATGCAAATACTATAATATATAAAATATACTATAATATATAAAATACTGAAATAAAATAAAATAAAATAAAATATAAAAACAGTATTAGATGAAAAAGTAGAATCGTTGTTTTGGCAACTAACTGAAATAAAATAAGTTGAGTTTAAAGTACTAATATTACTAAAACTAAATATTCAAATACATTTAAATTAAAGCTGACAACAAATATAAAAAAAGAAACTAAAAAGAAAATTAAAAAAAAAATAAAGCTGCAAGCAGCATTGAAAGGGTTTTAGCTCCTGACTGTAACATTTTCAAAGTCTTCTAACAGCCTTGTTGTTCTGTAAATTACACAATTACAAAAAAAATCAAAGGTCAGTTTATCAAGTGACAGTAACAAACCTTTTTCTAGGAAGACACACCCATAAACATTCTTTTAATTACCTTGGGTGTAACTTGTGGTGCTCTAGTCTGGGGCGACGGGCGACTCTCAGGAAGTGGAATGCTGCTGAGCAACGCCAGGACGCCACGCGCTTTATCATCAGAGATACGCAGAGACAGCAAAGGGAGTTCACCGTAAATCTTAAACCTGAAATAAAACATTTGGTAAAAACATGTCAACGCATAATGTGTGATGCTCAAAAAGTTCAGTCACAGAAAATCCTGCTTACTTGGGCATTCGTGAGTCCGTCACCACCATGGCTCTGCTGAAGACCACCTTCAGGTCCACAGGCTCCAGGATGTGAAAAGCAGACTGTCTGAGTGGACGAGCCCGTTTCCAGTCACCACCTGATAACACACAAAGCATATGTAAAGCCCTGTAGCTGACATGGTATGAATCATTGTGTAAGTCTGCACACCTGCTTTGGAGTAGAGGAACTGTAAACTGCTGAGTTGGACATCGAAGCTGTCGTACGCTCGAGACATGATGTCCTCTAAAGTGCTGCTGCCCACAGACAGCTGAGGCAGGTCGGCTCTGCTCTTACTGGACATCTAAACACAACAAACAAAAGTGTCTCAGAGCTGGCATAACCTATGAAGAGTGACACTTTATCTCACAGAGTAAGACGCAGCCTGCAGAAGTGACATGGATGGTTGTTGTCACCACTACAATTACGTACTGTAACCAAAGCACAATAAACTCACTGAACTTCATCCACGGCCCATATTTACAAGCTATAAACCTCTGGGAATCCCTACTCTGATCTGATCATGTTGGATCTAGCAGCATCCAAAATGTTATGGTGTTGCTAGAGGAGGAGTACTGTGAGAAGTGCCTGGTACCCACAGTGACATTCAGTGGTGGTAAAGCTCTTCTACAGGGATGTATGAGTGCTGAAGGTGTGAGGGAGTTGTGCTTTATCAATGCTGTCATGAATTTACACACCACTGTGTGATGTAATACAAAATCCTGAATCAGAAGATGCTACCCTCCCCTCATTCCCTGCATTGTTGGGCATTTTTTCCAACATGACAATGAAAATATTTATTCCCCCAAGGTGAAAATCCTTCAGTGGACATACACTACCGTTCAAAAGTTTGGGGTCAGTACATTTTTATTGTTTCTTTTTTTTTTTTAAGAAATTAATACTTTTATTCACCAAGGATGTATTAAGTTAATAATTAAAAGTTTATTAAAAGTTAATAATAAATAATTTACATTGTTATAAAATATTTATATTTTGAATAAACACTGTACTTTTTAAACTTGTTATTCATGAAAGAATCCTGAAAAAAAAAAATCACAGGTTCCAAAAAATATTTGGCAGCACAACTGTTGATATTATCCAACATTGATCATTCTAATAATAAATCCGCATATTAGAATGATTTCTGAAGGATCATGTGACACTTAAGACTGGAGTAACAGCTGATAAAAATTCAGCTTTTCATCACAGGAATAAATTCTATTTTAAAGTATGTTAAAATAAAAAACATTATTTTATATTGTAAAAACATTTTGCAATATTACTGTTTTTTTTTCTATATTTTTAATCAAATAAATGCAGCCTTGATGAGCATAAGAGACTTCTTTAAAGACTATTACAAGTCTTACTGACCCCAAACTTTTGAACGGTAGTGTATATTTCACTCAGTCTTAACGCTCTTGAGCAGCTGTGGGGGATTCTGCAGAGACGAGTTTAGCAAAACTCCCCATTAAAATCCAGGGCATTTAAGGAGGTCCTCCAAGAATTAAACAGGACAGATGTGACAATTCAGTCATGAACTTGTGTCAAAGCAGTCTACTTAGAGGTATGGAGGACATATTAAGTACTAGAACATTACACTTTGTTAAATTAAATCTAGGGTGTACTCATTTCTGCAATCCTTCATTTAAACAAAATTGGCCAAGTTACTTATTTTACAGATATTAATGGCATATATTTATCAGTTTTTATTAAGAACATGTTTAATACATTTCAAATTTGCCATCTTTCTATGAACTATATTAATGATCATTAAGAAAATACATCTTTTATATTTAATCTGGGGTGCATATAGGCATATAAAAAATAAATATTCACAAACCTATATGTAGATATGCTATTTTGTTATTATTAAAAGCCATCGCTGTCAAAATAATAAAATAATCAGTACTAATCAGCAATAATTTCATGAACTAAATTGCAGTAAATAAATAAATAAATAATAAATTGCAGTAAGTTTACTCTGACCTAAAAATACATTTTTAAAAGTTTTTTAAAAGTTTTTTTTTTTGGACCCATGGGGGGGTGCTGGACCAAGTTTGAAAAGCTCTTTTTGCCAATTTTGAACACTAAGTGTTGGCAGTTTGTTGATTTAAAAATAAATGTGACTCATTGGGGAAACAATTCCCAAGAAACAAGGAATTCACATTTCTTCCGATCATTTTGTTTGTCAGGCACTGTAACCTAACTTATTCAGGTATGGTATTAAAAGTAATTATGATCTTAAAAAAAAAAAAAAAAAAGGATAAAGAACCATGTGCACAACAGTGAGATGATTTTACCTGAAAATGACCCAAATCCAAAATGGCAAGGTTGTGTTTGGGGTCAAGAAAGCCATTTTCTGGTACAATGACATATGAAGCCATGAGGTTTATCTTCAGATCCAGAACCTTCTGAGTCTCAATAATGTACATGAGTCCTGTGAATAATGAACAATACTGTTTTAGTACAAGCTACTATTCGATAATCGAGTTTAAAAAAAATAAATAAATAAAAAAATTCATTTTAAAACATTCTAAAATAATTTTATTGCATACTTTATTTTGTGTATATATACACACATATATATATATATATATATATACACACACACATATACATATACACACACACACATACATAATATATATATATATATATGAAGAGTTCTGATGCAAAACCAGCTAAATCTATCTGACGTCTTTCTTTAAAAAATGCATTTTTATCAGGCTCAGATGTATAGGTTTCTATGTAAGTACTGGTACTTCTGATTGGGCTGAGGCTGGTATTTTAGCAAGTTTGAAGTAAAAGAATTTGATGGACGTATAATATGTGTCAAGAGCATTCACTATATATATATATATATATATTAATATATGTGTGTATATATTTATTTATATATTACACATTTTTATTTTAATAATAAAATGTTTAGGTTATGAGAGTGTTTTGGCATTAAGTCTAATACACATTGCACCACCACATGCCTGTGGAGGTCTTGTCTCTGAACTGCTCCAGCTTCATGAGGGTTGCGTTGGTCAGTTCATCCAGCTGCAGGTCTTTTGGGGGCATGAAGAAAGCTGACAAACTGTTCACTGTCATCTATAAAAAGAACAAAGCACACTTAATGTCCTATCTATTCATAACATACAGCAGGGCTTCCAAAATGGGGGTTGTGATGGGAACTCCAGGGGTTTGTGAGTAATTATTATAAATAAAGAGGTCTGCACAATTATTTTAAATAAAATTTACATCACAGTTATCAAATAGCAAAAGGCTTCACTTTAGAAAAGAAATTGTTAAATATAAGTTATAGTTGTTTTCTTTGCACATAAAAAAGGATTCTCCAAGCTTCATAACATTACGGTTGAACCGCTGATGGCACATGGACTATTTTAACAATGCCCTTACTGCCTTTCCAGGCTTTGAATGTGTCAGTTGCTTTGCTGTCTATACAGGGTCAGAAAGCTCTCAGATTTCATAAAAAATATGTCCATTTGTGTTCTGAAGATGAACGAAGGTCTTACAGGTTTGGAACAACATGAGGATGAGTAATTAATTACAAAATTTTCATTTTTGTGTGAACTTTTACTATAACGAACATCAGGGTGCATCACATGCAAATGCGTTGTTAAATTTAAACTTGTTCTCAAAAAAAATATGTCAAAAGGTTTCAAGTGACAAAGTTTTTTTTTTTTTTTTCCCCCAGTCATTGAGAAATGCTCCTTCACACTCACAGCATCATAGATAATCTCTAGTGGCTGGGACTCGATGCGGAGTCTCTGGTCCGCACTCGCGTCCAGTGGGTTCGTCTCAAACATGAGGTTCAGCAGAGACGTGTCTTTCTCCCCGCTCACACGACGTGGACACAGCAGGATGGGGGCCGTCAAGCCTCTTGGGAGACCCGTTACTTCAAACGATGACAACTGTGCGGAGATCCTGACGAGTAAAACATTACGTCACACAACCATATGCTCTGAGTTACAGAAATTCTTACAAACAAAAATTATAATTACACTAATGTCCTTACAAAGGAAGTGTATGTAGCAAGACATTCTGGAGAGTGAACTTGTATTTCTTGTGCACATCATGTGAAAGTTACAGCAAGATTTATTTCAGTGCAACGTCTTGCCCCATAGGCTTCTATTGTACAGCTGAGGTCAAAAGTTTACATCCCTCTTTCAGAATCTGCAAGATCGTAATTATTTTACCAAATTAAACGGGATCATACAAAATGCATATTATTTTTTATTTAGTACTGATCTGAATAAGATATTTCACATAAAAGATGTTTACATATAGTCCACAAGAGAAAATAATAGTTGAATTTATAAAAATGACCCTGTTCAAAAGTTTAATACACTTAATTCTTAATACTTAGTTGTTCCCTGAATGATCCACAGCTTTTTGGGGGGTTTTTGTTTAGTGATCAGTAAATTTAACTTATTTTTTCTTCTGGGAAACATATTGTATCTTTCGTAGCCTCTCAAAGGCAGTACTAAATGAAAAAAATATGATATTTAGGCAAAATAAGAAAAATGTACACATCTCCATTCTGTTCGAAAGTTTTCACTCCCGGCTTTTTTTTCTTTTTTTTTTTTTGAAGCATCAGTGAGTGTTTGAACCTTCTGAGTCTCTCAGTTGTCCTCAGTGTGAAAAGATGGATCTCAAAATCATACAGTCATTGTTGGAAAGGGTCAAATACACAAAAATGCTGAAAAACCAAAGAATTCGTGGGATTTTTCTGAAGAACAGCAGGCAGTTTAACTGTTCAGGACAAACAAGGGACTCATGAACAACGATCACTAAACAAAAAACAAAAAACAACAAAAAAAAAACCTTCAGCTGTGGATCATTCAAGTAACAACACAGTATTAAGAATCAAGCATATGTAAACTTTTGAACAGGGTCATTTTTATAAATTCAGCTATTATTTTCTCTTGTTGACTATATGTAAACGTCTTTTATGTGAAATCTCAGTACTAACAATTAAATGCATTTTATATTGTTGTAGCAATAAGCTGTTCTTTCGAGCACAGAAATGACTCGGGTCTTCGTTTCTTTTCGACAATTTACTAGATGTTTTCGTACAACAAACATAAACAAATAAACTCCGGTCAAAAAACTGTATTGCTCCGTCTTTCTTTCTTTCAGAGGAAAAGCCCCCTTTTTGGAGAGCGCTCAAAGACCGTCCAATAACAAACAGAACAAACCATTATGGTGTAAACAGGGGGTGTTTTTCCCAATATACATACAAATAATAAAATAATACCTACTTGAGCCTTTCTAACTTTAATGTTAATTTTTACTCATTTTAATTATGGCTCTTACATATATGATCCCTTTTATTTTGGTAAAATAATTAACATTTAGCGGGATTCTGAAAGAGGGATGTAAACTTTTGACCTCAATTGTAAGTGCATTACTGTAAATGAGTTGTGTGCTTGTTTCACAACTAAGGAACAAGTTAAAAGTATTTATCAACAGGAAGCGTGACACTAAGTTGTACTGAACACACACAATTCCTTTAAATTAAATAAATACAAGTGGGTGAGATGAGTGAAGTTGAGAAGAGAAAGCAGTACTTTATTGCTTGGGCCGCAGGTCTTTGAGTCAGCATGGCTTTCAGATTAATGACGGACAGTTTGATTATCTCCGCCTTCTCTCGGCTCTCTTTAATCGACAGAGACAGGCGAATAAGCTGGAAGCTTATCTTCATATTTTCAAACTGCAAATAAAAAAGTCAGGGTTGTGATGCTTGAAGTCTTGCTTAAAAAAGGATAAAAATTGCATTTATATTGTTCAAAAGTTTGGGAGCAGTATGAATTTTTTATTTTATTCAGCAAGGAAGCATTAGATTAACTATAAGTGACAGTAAAGACATTTATAATGTTACAAAAGATTAATATTTCAAATAAATGCTATTCTTTTGTCAAAGAATCCTGTGTGTTGATAATAATAAGAAATAATGATTTCTGAAGGATCATGTGACACTGTAGACTGGAATAATGATGTTGAAAATTCAGCTTTGATCACAGGAATAAAATACATTTAAAAATATAATGGTAACACTTTACAATAAGGTCCATTAATTAATTTCAATTAATGTATTAACTAGCAATGGGCAATACATTTTTACATTATTAATATTTGTTCATGTTAATTACTAAAAGAGCAACTGTTCATTGTTAGTTCTTGTTAGCTCAGGTCCAATAATTACTATTAACAGATACAACTTTGAATTTTAATAATGTATTAGTAAATGTTAAAACTGAGATTAAAAAAAAGTTTTACAAGCATTTTTCATTATGTTAACTAATGTTAACAAATGGAATCTTATTGTAAAGTTTCAGCAATATATTATTATAAAAAAAGTTATTTTAAATGGAAATAATGACAATAATAATTAACAATATTACCAGAAAAAAAAACATTTTAAAAATTGTAAATATTTCTTAAATATTCCAAACTTTTGAAGTTTTAGAAGTGTTTATAAAATGTTTTTATGCTCAAAGTTAGCATTTACTTAATTAAAAATACAGAAAAAAATGAATATTATGAAATATTATTGCAATTTAAAATAATGGATTATTATCTGAATATACTTTAAAACAAAATTTATTCCTGTGATGCAAAGCTGAATTTTCAGCATCATTACTCCAGTCTTCAGTGTCACATGATCCTTCAGAAACCATTCTGATATGCTGATTTATTCTTAATGTTTTTTCCTGCTTAATATTTTTTATTAATATGAATACAAAGTAATTCTTATCTTTTGTAATAATATACACTACCATTCAAATGTTTGGGGTCAGTAATTTTTTTCTTTTTTTTTTTTAAGAATTTTTTTTTTTTCAGCAAGGGATGTGTTAAATTAATAAAAAGTGATGGTAACGACTTATATTGTTTGAACAGATTTATAGTTTGAATAAATGCTGTTTGTTTTAATATTTTATTCATCAAAAAATCCTAAAAAAAAAAAAAAAGTAAAAAAAATATTAAGCACGGTTTCCAACACTGATAATAAATCAGCATATCAGAATGATTTCTGAATGATCATATGACACTAAAGACTGGAGTAATGATGCTGAAAATTTAGCTTTGCATCAAATGAATAAACTATATTTTACAGTATATTAAAATAGAAAACAGTTATTTCAAATTGTAATAATATTTCACAAGATTACTGTTTTTTTCTGTATTTTTGTTTAAATAAATGCAGCCTTGACAAGCATAAGAAACGTCTTTAAAAAAACATTAAAATCTTACTGTTCCCAAACTTTTGTATATCATGTAACTCAGGTATATAATTTTATGCAACTCAAGTTAGGGAAAAGATTTCCCATGATCACTTCTAAATCTATGAAAGGAACTACTGACTTCTAAAAAGTGGATTTGTATATTTCATGATTGTTCGTCACTAACATTTTTTGGCAGGTTAGGATTGACGGCCGTCTCGCTGTATCCAATGGCTGCGTACAGTTTGGCTTTCTCCGCTGGGGTCATTAGCTCATCAAAACCTGAGAGATATGAAACAGGAGTTAAGAAGATCGATCAAAAATGAATGTGGAATTTTAAATTACTGTCAGGAAATGTTTTACTGCAAAAGTCTAGAGCACAGATTCTCTGTAGAGCTAAACAGATACAGAGTGGAGACGGACCTCCTGTTTTGACATCTTTGGTTTGTGTGCCGCTGTCTCCAGACCAGCCCCACATCCAGCCGAACCAGCCCTGTGACTGTTCTTCCTCCACCTTCACCCCAGGACGGTATATCCTGAGCCCCGCCTTTGAGGCCTACAACACCAGCCACAGAATATGCAAGAGTCAAATGGCGCTGCTCAGTCAGAAATCACAGATTCAAATGTTGTTAGCTTCATACACTACCAGCTGAGATACAGGAACACATTTCTTGTGATATGAGGCATAGGCCACAATGTATGAATTATTTAAATGATCTATACATTATTATACATGTCAAATGTGACTGTGTGAGAGAGTGTGCCTGTGAAGTCACCTCCATCTCAGCCTGCTGTCTCGCCATTGTGATGTTGAATATATCCAGGGTTCTTTCAGTGTCCTAAAAGATGAATAAAAATAAAAATGTTATGTTCAAAACAAAGCTGTCACACAAATGGCAAATGTTTTTTTTGGTTCTTCCCACATTTTAGCATTCATAGAAGGTGTTAAAAAAGGTGTTAGAAATGGATCTGTTGTGATCGGAACACATCTTTTTTGAGTAATGTGAATTAAGCGTGTTGCATTTTTTTCCAATATGTAAAATAACCCATCATGCATCTGTAGGCAGGGGCTCAGTGTGCGTCTCAATCTTCTCCCTAACTCCCGAGCTCGTGAATTGGTATATCATGCACATAAATCTGGTCACTGTTAAGGACTGGTTCATTTCAGCGACGTGACAACTTACAACATCAATATTATTTTTTATGCTCTTTCAACACATTGTTATGTTACTAACCTTTACAATATTTCAGCCAAATATTAATTGTAAATGTTAACTAGTCTTTTCAAATCGTCTATCGTGTGTCATTATATTTACTGAGTTGGCTCGTGCATTGGTTTCGCGCTTCAGAAATGTGACGTTATTTTTTAGGGATCAAACGTTCCAATGCACTAGAAGGGTTTCGTGATTGAGACAGCCCTTCAAATGGTCCACTCCCTGATCAGTGCCCTGAATACTAAACTAGGGTGCTGATTTAAGACACATCCTCAGTCTCTTTCAAAACAGCTGCGATATGCTCACCTTGAAGGTGTACTTTTAGGAACTGCACACTCGTGTGTCATTCCAAACTCGCATGCTGGTATTTTTTTTTATATAAAAGGAAAACTATTTGAATGGTCTCTATACAACCCTTGACAGTTCACAAAGACAGTTCATAGTGACAACAGCTGACAAACTCTAAAACTAAACAAAAAAAAAAACACAGCCATATTTGCCAGTTCACAGTGACTACAGTTGACAAACTCCACAACAAAACACGGCACCGATAGCCTCGTGGTTAATGTGCCGACATATAGCGAAAATACAAAGCTGTATTTTCCAGCTCACAAAGACAGCTCACAGGTGACCATAGCTGACAAACTCAAAAACAAAAACAAAAAAACATATTTGCCAGCTCACAAAGACAGTTTATAGTGACCACAGCTGACAAGCTCCAAAACAAACAAAACAAAAAACACAGCCATATTTGCCAGTTCACAGTGACCACAGTTAACAAACTCCACAACAAAACACAGCACCGATAGCCTCGTGGTTAATGTGCCGACATATAGTGTGACTGTGCTTGCGGCCACCCGAGTTCGATTCCCGTCTCGAGGTCCTTTGCCGATCCCTCCCCCCTCTCTTCCCCTAATGTGTTCCTGTCTGCTGTCTACTGTCCTATCAAAATAAAAGCAAAAGCCCAAAAAATATAACTTTAAAACTACAAAACAAAAACTAAAAAAACAGCCATATTTGCCAGTTCAGTGACCACAGCTGACAAACTCCAAAAAACAAAGCTGTATTTGCCAGCTCATAAAGACAGTTCACAGTGACAATAGCTGACAAACTCAAAAACAAAAAACAAACAAAACAAAAAAAAACATATTTGCCAGCTCAAAAAGACAGTTTATAGTGACCACAGCTGACAAGCTCCAAAACAAAAACAAACAAAAAACAAAACAAAACAAAAAAACACAGCCATATTTGCCAGTTCAGTGACCACAGCTGACAAACTCCACAACAAAACATGGCACTGATCGTCTTGTGGTCAGTGTGCCGACATATAGTGTGACTGTGCTTGCGGCCACCCGAGTTCGATTCCCGTCTCGAGGTCCTTTGCCGATCCCTCCCCCCTCTCTTCCCCTAATGCGTTCCTGTCTGCTCTCTACTTTATCAAAATAAAAGCAAAAGCCCCAAAAATATAACTTTAAAACTACAAAACAAAAACAAAAAACTGCCATATTTGCCAGTTTAGTGACCACAGCTGACAAACTCCAAACAAACAAACAAAAAAAAACAGTTTTGCCAGTTCACAAAGACAGTTGACCACCGCTGACAAATTCCAAAACAAGACAAAAAAAAACAAAAGGCACAGCCATATTTGCCAGTTCAAAGACCAAGTTTATAGTGACCATAGCAGACAAACTCCAAAACAAAACAAAAAACAGCCATATTTGCCAGTTCACAGTGACCACAGTTAACAAACTCCACAACAAAACACAGCACCGATAGTCTCGTGGTTAATGTGCCGACATATAGTGTGACTGTGCTTGCGGCCACCCGGAGTTCGATTCCCGTCTCGAGGTCCTTTGCCGATCCCTCCCCCCTCTCTTCCCCTAATGTGTTCCTGTCTGCTGTCTACTGTCCTATCAAAATAAAAGCAAAAGCCCAAAAAATATAACTTTAAAACTACAAAACAAAAACTAAAAAAACAGCCATATTTGCCAGTTCAGTGACCACAGCTGACAAACTCCAAACAAACAAACAAACAAAACATTTTTGCCAGTTCACAAAGACAGTTGACCACCGCTGACAAACTCCAAAACAAGACAAACAAACAAACAACACAGCCATATTTGCCAGTTCACAAAGACAATTTATAGTGACCGTAGCAGACAAACTCCACAACAAAACAAAAAACAGACATATTTGCATATTTGCCAGTTCAAGTTTTTAGTGACCGCAGCTGACAAACTCCAAAACAAAACAAACAAATGGACAAAACAAAAACAATAAACACAGCCATATTTGCCAGTTCAGAGACCACAGCTGACAAACAAAACAAAATAAACAAAACAATAAATAAATAAATAAAACACACAAGAAACAAATATATTTCTCAATTCATTGTACCAAACAATAAAAAAAGTTGTATTTGCCAGTAAACACAGCCATATTTGCCAGTTCAGAGACCACAGCTGACAAACAAAAACAAACACACAAAAAAACTAAAACGCACTATTATATGTGATAGTTTACAAAAAAAAGTTCATAGTGACCATGGCTGTTAACTTAAAAAAAACAAACAAAAAAAAAACAGCCATATTTGCTAGTTCAAACTTCAAAACTACAAAAACAACAAAAACAAAAAATAGTAACAAAGATATATATTATCTGTCAACTCTGTACTAAATATTTGCCAGTTCACAGCAGCCCATACAATACAATAGTTCACACACACAGTCTTTACTGGTAAATTACTAGTAAATTACCGTTAAAGGGGTCATCGGATGCAAAGTTCACTTTTACATGTTGTTTGAACATCAAGCATTCTCAGATGCCTGTCGGTGTGGCATCATTTGTGATCCAGCTTTACCTACAGCTTTATCTCTGCCATCACCTTTCCTAATAACGTTTCGCAGCTAAACGCACTAAATGCGGCTAAAGTAAACAATCTCTCGGAGCAGTTTGTCACTCCACAGAGAGACAAAGAGAGGGGCGGGGTGAGCAGAGTTCATTAGCATTTAAAGGAACAACCCCTCAGAATTGGTTGATTTTTGCAGAACTCATTTTGACATAAAAAGAGTGTTGTTTTACACTACCATTGAGAATTTTTAACCAAAGTATATTATAGACTTTTCATTAAGACCCTAAAGAATTATATCAACTTGTGGAAAATGGGCATACGATGACCCCTTTAAGAGATCATGTGTGAACAGCACCTTTTCAAAATTAATTTACCGGCATGAGAAGTTTTAACATTACCAGTAAATTACCAGTAATCTGCTCTGTGTGAGCGCAGATCAAAATTACCGGTATGAGCGTGTCTTATGACATGAGACGTCTACTCAGGCCCAATCATAACATTCTAACACTGATGACGCATACACGTGCTGTGTAGTTCAGTTTGAAGTAAAAATAAAAACCTCAACAACAATACTGACTGTGTATACCCCTCTGTGTTTACAAATGATATCACAGAATTTACTGGTATTTTGAAACTGATGTGTGAATGGTGCTTTACTGGTAAAAAGACAGAACGCCATTGCCTGTGTGAACAGCACATTTTTATATTCACCAGTACAGTAGTTCTGGTAATTTCATATCAATTTACAAGGGGCTAATGACAATTCATAGTGATCTTGGCTGTTAAACTCCAAAAAAAAACAAAAAACAAAAACAGCCATATGCCTCCTCAACAGAAAAACTAACAGCATATGGGTTTGGAACAACATAAGTGAGTAAATCACAGCAGAATTTCATTGTGTGAACTGTGCCTTTACCAAGCATGCTTTGTGCTCACCCACCTCAAGCGCCTTCAGCAGACTCTCTGCAGGCTTTTTACTGGTGATTTTGCTCTTATAGATCTCTCTGTACTTTTTCACAAGCTGCCGATGGCGACGGATGTGTTGCCACGACCACATGTGAAGCCGGGGCTTGACATTGACCTCCAAAACGCCTGTGATCACATATCGCCACCTACAATAACCACAAATGTGACTAAGCAAAAAGCCTCATCAAATTTAATAACAAAGGTAATAGGTCAAGACCACAATCTCCAAATGCACTTACCATTGACGTGCATTAGTGTGAACCGCCACATCCGGACGATACTTCCTGTATGGTAGGTTACGGGTCATCATATCCACCGACCCCAACAGCTCCAGAATGCTCACGTACTAGAAAACAATAAAAAGTCAAGCCAGAATTACATTGAAAATACAGTGTCAATATGTAATTCACTGCGCCGGACAAAATTAAATTGACGTCTTCCACACCTGTGGCCGGCTGAGTTCAACAGCCACCTCAGGGAGGTTGACCACTAGATCCACTTTCGGTGAGGAGAAGTCCACATCGGAGCGCGGATTCATACGCAGTTTGGCGTTTGCAGATATTGGCCGAAAGACTAAAGCAAAAACACAGAAAAACAAAGTTGATTTGCACTGAAAAACTGTTGAATACACTCAATTTGTGAACGAAAGAAAGCTGGAACCTACTGAAATGATAATCCTGAGGGATAGCATTCTGGACGGCTACACTGTGCTTCAGGTATCGCTATTAAAAATACAAATGTACAAACAATGAAAATGTGCATTATCTTTTCTTCAGACTTGAAACAGATGCGAAGACCTACCAGAGCCTCATCAGGGTTGTGGTTGGAGTACAGCTCTGAATTCACATTCCAGTACGCAAACAGATTGTCCAGACGTACAAACTAAATGAAGTAACAAGCTGTATTATTGAATAATACTGGTGAACTTTGCTATTCATAACTGTAAAAATGAATAAGACAGTTTTTAACCTTGAAAAACAGCTTGGCTTTCTCATCCAGAAGACATGGTTTCCAATTCTGATCAGTTGTCTGGAAATTGAAACAAAAATGTTTTAATAGAAACAGTTTTGAATCTAAAAACTGACTGAATGAGCCATGTCTGAAGGTAAAATACTCGCACGGCCTAGACTTGTTTCATAGCAAGAAAATGTAACTAATGTACAGTCTCTCATGGCTTATTGTTAATCATAGAGTCTATTAGAAATCACACAAAAACATGGCTAGGTCGTATTTCACAATATCAAAAACTATACTGTATTCATAAAATCATTTATTACATGCAAATATATTTCATATTTAAATTAATAGTATATTTATATTAACATGCTTATATGTGACCCTGGACCACAAAACCAGTCTTAAGTCGCTGGGGTATATTTGTAGCAACAGCCAAAAATACATTGTGTGGGTCAAACTTATAGATTTTTCTTTTATGCCAAAAATCATTAGGAAATTAAGTAAAGATCATGTTCCATGAAGATATTTTGTAATTTTCCTACTGTAAATATATCAAAACTTAATTTTTGATTAGTAATATGCTTTGCAAAGAACTTAATTTGGAAAACTTTAAAGGCGATTTTCTCAATATTTTGATTTTTTGCACCCTCAGGATTCCACATACTGAAATAGCTGCATCTCGGCCAAATATTGTTCTATCCTAACAAACCATACATTGATGGAAAGCTTATTTATTCAGCTTTCAGCTTTCAGATGATGTATAAAGCTCAATTTTGAAAAATTGACACTTATGACTGGTTTTGTGGTCCAGGGTCACATATGTATACAGAAAAATTGTACTTTTAATTTTATAATTTTTAGAAAACGTACAAAATATGTTACACTTTAATAAATTTAATACATTAATTACAATTTAATTAAATAATATATTCTATACATATTTTCTTAATGCAAAATACTTTTTGCTGTTTTATGCATATAGAAAAATTGTACTTTTAATTTGATAATTTTTAGAAAACATACAAAATGTTACACTTCAATAAATGTAATATATTAATTACAATTCAATCAAAAATATATTATATAAATACTGTCTTAATGCAAAATACTTTTTGCTGTTTTATATATACAGAAAAATTGTACTTTTACTTTTATAATTTTTAGGCAATATGTACAAAATATGTTACATTTTAATTAATTTTTAATACATTCATTACAATTTAATTAAATAATATATTCTATAAATATTTTCTTAATGTAAAATACTTTTTGCTGTTATATACACACAACACCAATTATAATTTTAAGTTTTAAATATGGCTGCAACTCAAATGCATCGATTTGCTTCAGAAGGCCTTTATTAAGCTCCTGGAACTGTGTGAAGCACTTTTTATGATGGATGAATGCACTTTATTGGACTGGACACCCTTTTACTTCCATTATAAAGCTTGAAAGAGCCAGGACATTTTTTTTATATAACTCTAATTGTAATTGTCTAACAGAATAAAGTCATATACACCTAGGATGGCTTGAGGGTGCGTAAACCATGGTGCAATTTTCATTTTTTGGTGAACTATCCCTTTAAATATGACTAAGACTATGTCTAAGAGATTCGATAATGTCATACTTTAATCATTTATTCATGATTTTAATTATGGGCGTACCTGGAGACTGAGGTTCTGCAGAGACACTCCGAATGAGAGCGGAGCATTGGGATTGGTGACCTGGACACATGGGTAACATTGAGAAAGTAAAAAGTCTGCTACACTTCATATCACTCAGTATTAAAGACGTAAACACAAACAAACGTGCATTATACTACAGGTTTAAGTACATAAAAGCTCCAAGCCGAAGAATTGCTGAGAACGCAAAACGCATGTCAAAAGTACTCACATCATCCTCATAGCGGACGTGTATGTTGGAGATCTTCACCTGCAGGTTTTTGATCACCTGCGTAACCAGTTTCTCCACAAACGTGTCCTGCTTCTCTGCCTTTGGATTCTCTGAATACAAGAAACCAAATGCAAATTCACAAACTGCGCTACATGTCTCTATATACAACCAAAGTAGGCTCAAATGATTGACTGCACCTTTTTCTGCTGCTTTCTGTTTGGTCTCTTCGATCCGCTGCAGCTCCCTCTGCCGAGCTTCCTGTAGCTGTCTCTCCTCCTTCTCTGCGTCATACTTTATACCTGCATTAACAGAGATACAAGAAGTCAAAACTAGCAGAACCACATGCATGCAATGATCTTCTATGAGGCCTGGCATTAAAATAACTGTTATATTTCATGAAATGAACATTAGTACTCATTATAACTGACAATGATTATACAACACAAACACTAATAACATCATGAGGACATATGATTTTCCTTGCCACAGTGACTTTACCAGGGGTCTGTAAGGCTTTGGAACAATATTAACTTAAATTGAACTGAACTGAATTCAATTAAACTGTAATCCAATTAGGATAGATTCTTTTCCTCCTAAACAGTAAAAGGACCAACCATAAGAGTAAAATGTGATAAAGTCTGCCAGATCTTGCACTATTGCTGGCCGTGATTCAGGCTCAATGTAATGTACGTTTTGCAGTATTGCAGATGTTGAAGAATGAGACCTCCAAGAACTATACTGTGTGTGCAGAGATGCATTAATTTGTGCAAAAATGCAGTTGAAATGTAATATTGTGGACTGTTATTAAGCATTTTAATATGGAATTTATTCCTGCGATGCAAAGCTGAATTTTCAGCATCATTACTCCAGCCTTCAGTGTCACATGATCCTTCAGAAATCATTTAGATATGCTGATACTTTCTTGTTAATATCAATGTTTTTGCTGCTGTGCAAACACTCTGACAAACTACCAATTTTTCAATTTTGGAACGAGTAACATTTAAACGTAAGCATAAAAGCTAAATAATATTTTCATTCAGCAAGGACACATAAAATGACATTTATGTTACAAAATATTTCAAATAAATGCTTTTGAACATTCTGTTCATCAAAGAATCCTGAAAAACAAAATTTAACATTGACAACAAGATTAACCATTATTAATATTGCAGTACCAATAATAATTGAGCAGCAAATCAGCATATCAGAATGATTTCTGAAGGATCATGTGACACTGAAGGCTGGAGTAATGATGCTGAAAATTAAGCTTCGCATCACAGGAATAAATTACATTTTAAAACATATTACAAAAGAAAACCGTTATTTTAAATAGTAGTAATATTTCACAATATTACTGTTTTTTTAACAAATAAATGCAGACTTAGAAACTTCTTTATGGATCTACGTATATATAAATTCAGCTCTTACTAGCTGTAGGCACAATGAGCAGGTAAACTTCATCAAGCGTGGCCTCTACAGACTGAGTGTACAGGTTCTTCCAAGGGATCTTCAACTCCAAACGACCTGACAAAGACAAAAACATTCACTTAATGAGCTCAAATTATAATTAACGCCATTATAGTGCGGACTTGTTTTTACAAAGCAACATGAAATAGCAAAATATATACGTCAGCAACCATGATATGACACTTACCTATGTGTCCTGCTCTGACTTTGAAAGGAATGTCCAGTTGACTCTGTTTTAGAAATAAGTCACATCAAAGCATAAGTTAAGGAAGCACAACTTCAAAAAGCATTAGACAACAAAATGACATTACAGTGCATGTCTAACATGAAACATAAAGCCACATACCAACGCATTTTCCTTTATCTCAAGATTTCTCAATATTGCATCACCTGCAAAAAAAAAAAAAAACATTGTCACAACATATAGCGCTGAATATTATGAGCCATTGTCTAAAATAATTCATATATCACTGAGCAAATATTTACTGTTGCATTAAAAGCTACTTATCAGTAAGTCAATAAGACACCTGGCATATCATAAAGCTGTACAGGATGGAGGAAGTTTGAACATCCCTGTATTCCTTTTTCCTTGTGTTGTTGAAGAATTTAGCATTCATTACAATCAGTGTTTGGGAGTAACTAGTTACATGTAACGGCTTTTCAGAATTTAATTTTAAAATAAATGTAACTGTAACTGTAACTTAGGAATATGCATAATATAATTTTGTTGCTTTGTCTGTTTTTGATGTGCACAATGCCTCCCGACATTTGAAGTAATTTAGAAAAGCAACCAAAAAGTATTCAAATATAATCAGTTACATTAATAAAATAAATGAAATGTCGACACTACTTTTTACATTTTAATTAGGCTAACTTGTAATCTGTAACCTATAACATTTTCAAACCTTTCCAACACTGACTACAATAAATGAATCATGAAACTATGGCAGTAATTCTAATCACCCAAGCTTTTAAGCTTGTTTTCAAACTTTTTTATTAAGAGAAACTGGGATTGTTATATAGTAAAATAAAATACATTAAACAGTTATTCATGGGGGAAATGATCTTGATTTAGCATTTTAATTGAGTTTATTTAAGTTCTAATATAATTAATGAAATATAAAATTTGCCGAGGTCCTCTGTGTGCCCCAGGCCCCTGGTTGAGATCCACTGAATTGCAGGATGGTTTCAAAATGATTTTCAGCTCCATCTATTGATTTTGATCACAGTCAGAATATGTCACAATGCTGCTGACATATTATATAATCAAACTGATTTTGCATATAATTTTTGATTATATAACAGATGTTAGTACAGACAGTGTTTTTACTAATTGGACCTAAAAGGAGGGTTTGTAACAAACTGTGCAACTTAGTTTTCATAAATATCTGATGGCATTACCAAAAAGCAGTGATACAGCAGTGAAAACTTAAAAAACAGGAATATTTTATTTTAAACTTCAGAATAAAGTAGTAATGTTTGGTAACACTTTACATTAAGGTTTGTTAACAACAGTTAACTACAAAACATACTTGTAAATAATGTATTAATTTTATTTAATGTTAGTTTTTAATATTTACTAATACATTATTCAAGTCAAAAGCCTTATTAGTTCATATTAAGATACATATGTGTCTCATGATGTTTTTAAAATAAAGAGAAATTGAATAAAGAGTTATTGTGTTACAACATATTGTTGTGATAATCTCCATTTAGTGTCATAATTAATATATTCTTCTTTTAAAAACTAAAAACAGTCATTTGTTTTGTGTCAAAAAACAGTGAAACGCATATAAACAGAAGCTGTATTCAGTGTCTCGGAGGGAAAGTGAATCACTCTCCACTTTTACACAATAAACAGTTCAGTCCAAAAGTGAAAATTGACTCATGAATTACTTTTATGGTAGCTTTTGGTCAATTTCATAGCTTGACAGCAATGACACCTAATAGCTTCCACTGTAAAAAGCATTTTTTAGCCACATGGGAGTGAACAGATGACATGAGCTTACATGTGGGGTTGAACTATCCTAGTCAAGGTGAGCTAATTCAGAGTAACAAATAACTACCAAGTGTAGCTTACCAACATCCTTTTGTTATATTCACTAACAATATATTTAAACCACCAAATTATGCATACATTAGTGGGTTAGCTTTTAGTTAATGGTTACTGTAAACGCATGTTCAAACCTGTACTCAATGTCAAAGCATGACTCTGAGATTCCAGCGTAAGGTCGAGCACTTTCAACGTAAGCAGCCATATGTGTGTATAATCACGAATGTACACAAACACGTGTGTTGTAGCAAATCGAATAGCAAATAGGCATTTGGATTTGACACCTGACACGTTTACCTCCCCATATGCCGAGGCTGAGCTGCGAGCTGTCGAGGTTCACCACATAGTCCCCCAGAAACCTGTTTAAGACATCGACCACCACTGACTCAAACACCATCTTCACGTCCTGTTCACACAACCATCAGCATGCTTTCCTTCGTCTGCGATTCGTGGACCAGCCGAGAATGTAGTTGCATTTACTGAATGTGCCGTTTCCTGAAATAAACATCACTTGGAAGGACTGGGAGGTACTAAGCTCACTTCACTGCTCCCCCTGTGCGACACTGCCCTCTGCTGCTGAACATCCTGCGCGACACTGCCAGAGACGACGAGACCTCCGCAGAACGTCGACGTAGATCACGTGTGCCCCGTGAGCCAATCCTGTAATGACCTGCTGCGTTTTACCACTTTCAGCGTAGGTAAATGGGAAGTGGGGTAAAATTAAAAGCACCGATCGCAAAATATGATTAATTTATCTCATTAGATTAATCTGTAAAAATCAAACTTGAACAGGCAGTGGAAAAACTTAAGAAAAGCAAACAAGCGAAGGTGTGTCCTTAAAAAGAAGTGGGAAGTTACTTGTGAGTTTGGTTTGTATCAACTGCTTTAATTAACATAATTTTAAACATGCCCTAAGGTCAAAGTGCAACGTGGAAAATCCCTGCTCAAAAATGACAATTTTCTGAAAATGTACTTACCTTTAGAGCTGAAGATCTTTGCCCGAACCCGATGAAACCCGACGGGTTCGGTCGGGCTCAGGCTTAATTAATATCATTTTACAAGGGCTCGGGCCGGGCTCGGGCTTGGGCGGTAAATGAGCGGTCATGTGATGCGTAGCGCGAGAAAGATGCGAAAATGGATGCTGAGGAGGTGAAACGGAGGCTTGCTTCTGGTGATTACGTTTTGGCAAAATTAGCCAGATCAGTACTATGCATCCCGGCCAGTCGCAGCAGCAGTGAAAAAGTGTTCAGTGCTGCTGGACGCACCATCAGTGAGCGCAGGACCGCGCTGAAACTATCTTAATTTCGTTATTGCCAAAAACCCATCTTAATTTAGAACTTATCTTAATTTAATTTGTTAAGAAAGAGTCTTTTTTATTGGCGCATTGGCCTATTTATAGGCGAAGTGTACACCTATTTAGAGTGCTGAGATGTTACGATGTTACAGAGGACTTATTATATTTCTTTGTTCGAACTTCCAAGTGGCCTATAGCCTACGTTAGTCATTAATAAATTATGTTAAAACATGTGTAAATGACTCATTCTTGACAAAAGGCAAAAGAGCTGTGTGCTTGCGCACATTTGAATAATGTCGGGCTGTAAACGGGTTCGGGCTTTTAAAAAGCTGTCAATCAAAATATACTTGTCGGGCTCTAACTTTTAAGGCCCGATTACAGCTCTACTTACCTTCAGGTCATCCATCATTGAGGTTAGTTTGTTTACACTTATGTCACGGTTTGGTCAGTTACCCAGATGCGTGGCCATATTGACACTGGGATGCAGTGTTGGGGGTAACGGATTACAAGTAACGCAAGTTACGTAATATTATTACTTTTTCCGAGTAACTAGTAAAGTAACGCATTCCTTTTAAATTGACAAGAAAATATCTGAGCTACTTTTTTCAAACAAGTAACTCCAGTTACTCCCCCCCCCCATTTATTGATTAAAAGCTCTGCTTTCCCCATGTTGAGAGAAATAGGGAGTGAGATGTTAGTTCTACAATAAATGTAAACATGCATTAATTCATCTCACTAACAAAAAACAGATTCAGTATTCCTCAAAGTGAATAAAAACAGTACAGTACAGCACAAACCTGCAATAATTAAATATGTTAAATAATACAAATATATATGTCTTTGCTGCCGACCTTCGATGATCCAATTCAACCATACTAATAAGCAAAAATTACTCAAGATAATCTAACATTTGTTTTCCTTTTTTTTATTGCTGAAGAGTTGATATTTTTCTTTTGCTGTCTACTGTACAGACGTGAATTTACTTTTCTCAAAGCCTGAGGCTTTTGGTGTGAAAAGACTTTTACATTTGCCAGAAATATAACTTTTTATATTGAAAACAAACAAGCAAGCCCTACCCAGATTTAAAAAGTAACGCAAAAGTAAAGTAACGCATTACTTTCCATAAAAAGTAACTAAGTAACGTAATTAGTTACTTTTTTAGGGAGTAACTCAGTATTGTAATGAATTAATTTTAAAAGTAACTTTCCCCAACACTGCTCGGATGTAACAGCATAGATTGCACTACTGAATACATTGTTCTGCTAATTTATACTGTCTAAACCACAGAAAAATGTGTGTAAGCTGCTAAATCACATAGAGAAGGACTTAGTAAGCAGGAAAGAGTGCAATATTTTGACAAACTAAAGTTAATAGGTGGTAAAGATACGTACGAGCAGTACGTATTTATTAGGATATTAGCCTAATATTTCACCTACCTGACCAGAAAATGGTGAGAACAAACACGAATGTTGTCAAGATTCTTGCCTTGGGTATCCTGGTTTAGTTTGGCCAACCACAAACGCCTTTTGTTCGTCGTTTTTTTGCACTCTTCTCTTTGATTTGTTAAAACTTTTGGCAGTCTGTAGTACTACAAATGTTTTTCCTCGTCTGACCAATTAGTAAAGCCCAAAACATGACAATAACATGACAACCATTTTCAGCAGCAATAATCAGTAAAATATGTTGTGTTTGGTTCAGTGACATTGTTTACGTTCTGTGCTGCCAATATGGCCGATTGATGATGTGTAGTGAAAACACTCTAATGGAACTGATTTTGAGAAATTTCGCATTACATCCTTGCTCACCAGTGGATCCTCTGTAGTGAATGGGTACCGTCAGAAATATGAGTCCAAAGAGCTGATAAATAAAAAGTCTTTGAGGTTTTTGAGGTCAATGTCATGTTACAACTGTTATGACTATTCACAAGCTGTTTTATTGACGAAACACTGATTGATCGATTACAAGAGTGTCACAAGTCCTGTCCGGTTTTCCCGCCACCAGAGGTCGCATTGCCATCATATTGACTCGCACTACACAGACTGTTGCAGTACACCCTGGACTACATTTCCCACGCTCCACTTCACCCATTATGCACACAACTGCAGCCAGTCACACACAGTATAAACACAAGATCACAACTATCATTCCGGGGCAAGTATTGTTGAGAGTTTATCACTCTCAAAGTGGTAGTTACATTACAGG
This sequence comes from Labeo catla, assembly GCA_012976165.1. Taxonomy (NCBI): domain Eukaryota; kingdom Metazoa; phylum Chordata; class Actinopteri; order Cypriniformes; family Cyprinidae; genus Labeo; species Labeo catla. The sequence continues at coordinate 169,685 of VONZ01000462.1, forward strand.
GCCATTTCGAGCTTTCTAGTCTAGTTGAGTCTTGTTCTTAGTCTGTTACATCCGTGTCTTGATCCTAGCCTGATTATCTCGTCTTGTCTGATTTCAGCCTTCCCTATATTTATTACCTGTTGCAGATTAACCCTTCGTCTTGCTGTTTCGGACTCAGTTCGCCCCTCGTTTGGACTATTATCTGTCTGTTTGGTTTACCCGATTGACCCTCGCCCGTCCCTGGAATACTCTTGTGTCTTGCCTTGTTTGTATCTTTTTGCTGGTGTCGACCCTGCCTGTTTTTGACCATGTCTCTGTTTAATAAAAGCTTGCATTTGTATCCACCTGCTTCACGTCTTGTTCACTCTGGAACAATGAGACGTGAACAATGAGATATTCATACATTTTTATTTTGTACTGTAACTAGTAAAAAAGAGGAAAAAGATGATCATTTCACATGCTGCTCGAACTAAGGCAAATGATTTCACGCTACATTAGAGCAGAAAAACGTTTGTATACTGTGATAAAATTTACAGAATTTTAAGGCTGCATTTTGTGATATATTAAAAGGGTTGGGGGTAACGCATTACAAGTAACGCGAGTTATGTAATAATATTACTTTTTTCAAGTAACCAGTAAAGTAACGCATTACTTTTGAATTTCTAAGAAAATATCAGGTTTACTTTTTCAAATAAGTAACGCCAGTTCCTTTTTTCCTGTCGGGAAATTGGGAGTAAACATGATGTTACTGTGTTCTAGACTCAATGTGAACATGCATTAATTCATCTCACTTACAAAAAAAAGATTCAGTATTCCTCAAAAAGAATAAAAACAGTGAAATGCAAACTCAGAATATGACGCAACCCTGCAATAATTAAATATGTTAAATAAAACAAATATCCTTTATGTATTTAATACCATTTTATTAACCAGTGTCTTTGCTGCTGACCTTCAATGATGCAATTAAACCATACTAATAAGCAAAATTTACTTTAGATGAACTAATATTTGTGCTTAATTTTATTTTTTTATAGCGGAAGAGTGTTCTTCTGCATGAATGTACTTTTCTGTCAGCCTGAGGTGAATTCATTTCACTTTTGGTGTAAAAAGGGCTTTACATTAGAATTGTTTTATATTAAAAACAAAGAAGCAAGCCCCGCCCAGATTTAAAGTAATGCAAAAATAACGTAACACGTTACTTTCCATAAAAAGTAACTAAGTAACATAATTAGTTACTTTTTTAGGGAGCAACGCAAAAATTGTAATGCATTACTTTTAAAAGTAACTTTCCTCAACAGTGGCTTGTAATGTAAATATTAGGCTATTTCCAAGCATTTATACTGTCAACTGCTTGTGAAAAGTCATGTATGTGATTTACCTCAGAAAAGACAACAAGAAGCATTGGAGCTGACATTAACGTATAACGTCTGGGGGGCAGTACAAATGTTCCTGAATATGGGCTTGGGGCTGACTAGCTATGCCACTGATTCCCATTTCTTAGGCCTATCATTGGCCTACAGTCCACAGCCCAGTCAATGAATGTAAGATTTATGTTTTTGTATTCTGTCTACTATATTTTCAAGTTTATGTAACATGCTCTGATGTCTTTGGATGCTGCATCATCTTGATTTGAATCATGAGTGTTTAAATCAAGACAACAACACAAGAATCATTCAATTTCAGCTCTGAGTTTATTGCATTGCATTGAATATCATTCAGTGTATTTTGAACTCTTTGGTAATTTATTTTCCTCATTACTTTGAATATGTATTTGATTTCTATATACTCAAAAATCTGGTTTATAGCAGGTGTTAACAGTGATTAACAAGCATTACTAATGAAGGACGGGGTCGGGTGGGGTTGCTATAAACCATTTAAGCTCATTTGATTAGAGAGAATAACCACCCAGTCCTTCTTTTGTCAATCACCGTGTCACACCCCCCACCACACACAACGCACTACACCACACCGGGCATTTACGACTCTACATGGCCCCCCCTGCACACCTACAACCACCACAGCCCGGCAGGGAGGGCAACTATATCGACTTCACCTGCTTTTACATACCACAGGGGGCAGGGAAAGTAGATAGCACGGAGTACTACAGAGAAACGTGTCAGTAATCCTGCGAAAAGAATTTGGAACGCTTCTTTCTTTACAGATCGAAGGCTCTGTATGACGTCATATTAAGTCGTCTCGGAAGTGTTTCGATGTGTGTGTGTGTGTGTTTTGTTAATAAATACGTAATGTCTCCAATTCAAAGGACTCACCATAGCTGCTGACATATTACGCCATAAATACCAACATAAATAGGAGCACTTGCACACATGGTGTTATAGGGGATCATATTTAGCAGAATATATATGGTGGGAGTTTGTTTTTATTAAAAGTAATACATTTCCTGTTTTTTGTGAAACCATTTTTACCACACTTTTTACCACATTTGTTTTGTTTCGAACGCCATTATGCATACTGTTTTTGTTCTTCTACTCTTTACTCTTCAATCTTTCAATTAACAATAGAATTTAAATTATGATCTAAACAAAGGATAATATAAACAGTTTCTGTATTTATTATTTGAATGTTCGGATTGAAAAAGCGGTGTTTCTGCATCAAAGCTATTTTATTTTTTATTTAAATTTTTTATTAAAACTGATCTTTGATCATCAAAATTATTATATATTTAATTATATATTTAAATGTTTTTTCTTGTGAAAATAATTTTTTCATGCCTTAAAACAGCTTACATGTAACTCTACCCACCTTGCCTCATTTATTATACGCGGATATATGCATATGCAAATTAGCACCGCCCCCACGCAGTCACACCAGCCAGAGCCTCAGCCCGCTGATCCATTAACTGAACTGTAGTGAACGCGATATAATGGCGAAACACGGATAATGACTGATAAAACTATGTTTTTACTAGCGAACAACTACAGTGGATACTTTAACATTTGTTCAAAGTTACTTACTTGTCGACGTTGTGCCTTCAAAATGCCTTGAAGCCTCGAATGCAGCCTAGTTTGTGATTCCACTTAGCGCCCGCGAGCATATGCGAGTGAAGTGCAGCCGGCAATGCAGGAGAGGTGCGTCTGACTCCGGCCTACTTTTACACTGTTTTGCCGCGGGTTATTTTTTAATTTAGCAGTGAGCGCCTAGCGGTTGTGCTTTATTTAATGCTCTATATGCTCTATTAAATGCTCTGTTAAATATTTGGTTTTGTGCTGATAATCCTATTGGTATATTTTGCATGCTAATGATAGGAATCTATCCTTTGACGTGATTGGTTACTGAAGTTTGTGACCTAGCAAAAAAGGGCTGTTTCAAACCGCATTTATGGGACAGTCTTTGGGAAACTACAGTTCTGTTTCATTCCTACTGACCGCCAGAGGCAGTATGAATACTTGGATTAATCGCAGCGCCAGCCAGATAGGTCGAGAAAATATACCAACAAAGTCACGTAGTGACGTATGCTGAGCTCTGGGGAGTTATAAGCCACAGCAACTCAGCACTCCTCCTCTTTCGCTTTCTCGCCTGTTTGAGATAGGTCGTTCTTGATTAAGTGATATATATTCGCGCTGGCAAGTGTAGCTTACAAGAGCAGCGAGATATCGTCCTCACAAGCTGTGTCAGCGCACTTCTACACCTTTGTCAAAGGATTTGGAACTTTTCAGCACTATTGAATTTTCATTATTTTTCGTCTGTAACACCCTGTGTCTCTCGGTGCAATCCAGGGGCTGGTGTTATCCGCGCCTGTAAGTTAGCGGTCTCCCGTTAACGTAATCATTATATATTCTGTTGTTTTTGAGTGTTTTCTCCTCGAATTTGGGTTATACTCTGTGCCCTTGGTTCAATCCATCGGCCATTTAGATATATATACATATATATTTTTTCTCTTTGACGAGTTTTTTGTTTGCACTGCCTGTCGGTTTTATCCGGAGGAATCGTATCTCTTTTTTTTTTTTCCGGACTTGTTGCGTGTTTACCATCTCTCCGCTTGACTTAAACCTTACGGTGATCTCCGAGGGTGTTAATAGCGAGGAACTATGGCTCACAGCTCGATTGCCACTGTTTTCCCCTTGACTTGTAAGCTGTGCCCTAATAATCTTTTGCCGGATGACAGTCATGAATTCTGCCCGTCGTGCTTGGGTGTTCAACATCTCAAAGAGGCTCTCACAGACCCGTGTCTGCATTGCAGTCTCTTACCAATGTCTGAACGACAGCTCCGTCTTGCTGAGTTGGATCCTAATACAATGGTGAAACTCGGGCAGTTAGATGCAACCCCTCCGCGTTCCAGGACCGCAGGGTGTCTGCGGCAGCCGGCACTGCCCCGCCGTCTAAGAAGAAAGCCACATCACGAAGTGACGAATATTCGCGTATGGAGAAAAAATTAGCTTTCTAAGACGGTTTCTGTGCTTTCTTCAGAGATGGCAGAACTGAAACGCCTGCCTCAGTCACTTCAACCTGTCACATGTGCTAGTCCTGTGAAGACAACACAGGAGGATGTGAATGTTCAGAATCAAGGTGCTGGGGAGGAATCTCTTGATTCTCCTTGTTTTTCTGACCTGGATGTGCTCTCTACAAGTGCTTCTGATTCTTTTTTTAATGATCATGGGGACACTGTGGATGTTGCTGTGCAGCCTTCACCTCAGGATGCTTTCGCTGGTCATCCAGCAGCAGAGGGGTCTAGTGAGGGCTCAGTTCAGTCATCTGGACAAGTCCAGTCGTCTTCTGATGATACTTTGGCTGTGCTCCGAATGGCAATTGCTCGTTTAAGACTGGATGAGTCACCTGCCCAATCTGCTCAAACCAACATTTTTTTCAGACAGCCCACAGCTGCGACTTCTTTTGCCATGCCACCAAGTAAAGATTTCGTGGCTGAATTTTCAAATGTCCTTACAGGTTCTGGTCCGCCTAAGCGGCGCTCAAAGATTGCTCGGACTCTAGCATCTATGGCTGAAGCAGATTCTATTGGGATGGGTTGTGCTCCAGAGATAGAGCAGCCTGTTGCAGCTTTGGTGGTGTCTCCCAACGAGGCCCTACGAGGGAATGTGTGATGTCCCAGTGCGCAGTGTGGTCGCACAGATACATTACTAAAAAAAGCATACGAGTCTGTCGCCTACGTAACTCGTACAGAAAACACAATCTGCCAGTTACTACTTGCTGCCACCAGTACTCTGGAACCAGCAAATGTTGAGTCCTCCATCTCACAGTTCCTGCAAACGGCTCTTTTGGCCATGGGCCATGTGACCCGTGAGCTGGGTAATCTTACAGCCACGCTTTTGGCAGCCCGCCGCCAAGTGTGGCTTGCCCAAGCACGACTACCTGAGGACTGTAAGAAAACCTTGAGAGATCTTCCTTTCGTTCCAGGGCATCTCTTTGGGCCTAATGTTCCAGAACTATTGGAAAAGAGGGTAAAGCTGTCTGAAGCCACTCGCCAACTGACACAGGTGCAGTGCAACCCTACTTTTAAGATACCAGCAGCTCAGAATCGTCAGCGCTATGCCACAATGGACCACCGTTTCCGCCAGCATGCTGCACCTCAGTCACAGCCCCATCAAAGGCCTCGTGTTACTGAGGACGCAGGAGTTTCTCGGCCACCTCAGCGACAGTTGCCAGGAGGACCCCGTCAGCGTCCCCCCACGACCTCTAAAGGTCGCACACATAAAGCCTGAGACATACAGGCCAGTGGTCGATCGTTTTTCGACAGAACAGGTAGAGTACTGGAAGACCAACACAGCAGACTCCTGGGTCTTGTCAACTCTAAGCAGGGGGTATACGCTACAGTTTCGACGCCGGCCTCCCAGATTTTCAAGAATTGTTCCGACGGTTGTCAGAGACACAGTTCGTTCACTGGCTCTTTCTCTGGAAATTCGCTCACTGTTAGAGAAAGGAGCCATAGAAAAGGTTCATCCTCTTGTTCAGGGAGACGGGTTCTATTCAACATATTTTCTTGTTCCGAAAAAGGACGGTGGTTTCCGCCCAATTCTAGATTTGAGGCATCTGAACTTGTTCCTGAAGGTCCTTCCTTTTCGAATGCTTCGCACAGCCGATGTTCTTCGGTCTGTGGCAGCAGACGATTCGTTTGTGAGTGTCGACCTGAAAGATGCATACTTCCACGTCCCAGTTGCTGTTCATCACAGAAAGTTTCTGCGTTTCAGTTTCCAGAATCAGGCCTACCAGTTCAAGGTCTTTCCTTTCGGCCTTTCTCTCGCTCCCCGTGTCTTTACAAGGTGTGTGAGCGCAGCTCTGTCACCTCTTTGGATGAGAGGCATGCGTATCCTCCCTTATCTGGACGACTGGCTGCTTTGTGCCCCCACAAGACAGCAGGCCATGCAAGACTCCAAGCTGCTTCTGAGGCACGTGCAGAAGTTGGGTTTTTCTGTGAACGAGACAAAGAGTTGTCTGATTTCAGCACAGACCACTGTGTTCATAGGAATGACTCTAAATTCACGCCTAATGTCTGCCTCCCTGTCTTAACATTCTGCAACTCTTCGCTCGTTTTCAACCAGGGGTGTCTTTGCATTACCGGATGGTCCTACGACTAATAGGGATGCTAACTGCTGCTACATTGGTGATTCCCCTTGGTTTACTCCACCTCAGGCCACTCCAGTTATGGAACAACAGTTTAAGACTCAGTCCCACCCGACATCCCCATCGACTGATTGTAATTTCTCACAGTTGCATACGTGCATTGAAGCGGTGGAGACAGGAGTTTCTGAAGGCAGGAGTGCCTCTGGGTGTTGTTCCCTCTCGACGGGAGTTAGTCACAACCAACGCTTCCCTCACGGGCTGGGGGGCAACATGGAATCGGAGGGATATTTGTGGGCGATGGACACCTATTCAGGCCAAAGAACATATCAATCTGCTGGAACTACGTGCAGTGTTCATGGCTCTAAGGTTTTTCTTGCCAGTCCTGGCAGGTCACCATGTTCTTGTTCGGTCCGACAATACCTCAACAGTGTTCCATCTGAACCACCAGGGTGGCACAAAGTCCCACAGGTCTCTACGGCTTACTCACAAGATCCTGACATGGTGTCAGCCGAGACTTGCTTCACTGAAGGCGGCTCATATTTCGGGAGTATGCAACCAGACAGCGGATGCTCTTTCCAGGAATCGATTACATCCGGGGGAATGGAGGCTTCATCTAGATGTAGTGCGGGAAATCTGGCTACGGTTTGGAAGGGCAGAGGTGGATCTCTTTGCTTCAGAGAAGACCACTCACTGTCGCTTATGGTTCGCAAAGACAGAAGCGTCCAGTCCCTTGGGCCAGGATGCACTGTCTCACGAATGGCTGAGCTGCCTACTATATGCGTTTCCTCCAATTCCTCTGCTATGGGAGACGTTACACAGAATTTCCCTATGCAAGCACAGAGTGCTACTTGTGGCACTACGGTGGCCAGCCAGACCATGGTTTCCTTTGTTACTGAGACTTCTGACAGGCAATCCGGGCAGCTTCCCCCAAGAAGGGACCTCCTCTCCCAGCTGGAGGCCAGCATCTGGCACCCGGACCCAGCTCGTCTGCAGCTCTGGGTTTGGCCATTGGGATAAATTCTCCTCTGGAACATTGTGATCCTGCAGTTATTCACATTATCTCTAATGCAAGGGCTTCTTCCACACGCCAGATTTATGCTTCACGTTGGAAACTTTTCTCTGCATGGTGTGAGGAGCATGCGCTTAATCCTGCAACATGTGACATCCCGAGTGTCTTGAGATTTCTTCAATGTTTACTGGAAGAGGGCAAAGCAGCTGCCACGTTGAAAGTGTATGTTGCTGCGATTTCGGCGCATCATGTTCCAGTTGAGGGATCTTCTCTTGGGTCTCACAAACTTGTCTGCAGTTTTCTAAAGGGTGCACGCCGCCTAAAGCCTGCTCGGAATCATTTTCCAGTATGGGATCTGCCTACTGTGCTTTCGTTCTTTTGCTCATCCCAATTTGAGCCTATGCAGAGCAATGACATCAAATGGATATCCTTGAAAACTGTTTTTTTGTTGGCTGTTGCTTCTGCCAAACGGGTTGGTGAGTTGCATGCGCTATCTGTTAGTGAGTTATGCTTGCGTTGGTTGCCAGACAACTCCAGGGTGGTCCTACGACCCAATCCTTTTTTTCTACCAAAAGTCTTTCTTCCTCAGTTCATAAATCAGAACATTAAACTGGCCTCTTTTCAGACTTCTTCAGGTTCTGATTTGGGCACTCACCTTTTGTGTCCCGTTCGTGCCTTGAAGTATTATGTAGACACTACTGCTCAGTTTAGACGTTCAGACCAGTTGTTTGTCTGCTATGGTGGTGTGAAAAAAGGTTCTCCAGTGTCGAAGCAGAGATTGTCGAACTGGATAGTGGAGACTATTATATTGGCTTACAAGGTAGCAGGGAAACCATTGCCCTCTGGTTTAACTTGTCATTCCACTAGGGCCATCTCATCATCTTGGGCTGTTTTCAGAGGAGTTTCCCTGGTGGATATCTGCACTGCCGCTACCTGGGTTTCTCCGTGCACGTTTGCCAGGTTTTATAAGGTCAACATTGCTGCTCATCATGTCGTTTGTTCTGCGGTTCTTCAGGAGCAGCCTTAATTTTTTTTCATCAGGTAGGTGGCATTCCTCATGACTTTGTTGGTATGTGTCATCCAAGTATTCATACTGCCTCTGGCGGTCAGTAGGAATGAAACAGAACGCTAGTTACACATGTAGCTGTGGTTCTGTGAATTCCGGATGACCGCCAGAGTTCGTCGTCACTCGGAATGCGCGAGAAAAGCATGCCGAGGAGGAGTGCTGAGTTGCTGTGGCTTATGACTCGCCAGAGCTCAGCATACGTCACTACGTGACTTTGTTGGTATATTTTCTCGACCTATCTGGCTGGCGCTGCTATTAATCCAAGTATTTATACTGCCTCTGGCGGTCATCCGGAATTCACAGAACCACAGTTACATGCGTAACTAGCGTTTTAAGGAGAAAATACTCAGCAATGGTGTTGATTAATGGACTTGAAGCATATTAAAAACGCCACATAGACAAATAAACAACATAAAAATCTCGATTTTCAATACAGGTGGACTTTAAATTACTGGTGGCTGGCGCGCTACAAATAATAAATATATACTTTAAATAACGTTAAATGTAAAAAAAGTTACATATTATTTCAAAGCATTTATACCTGTTACAGATCTGGTCGGTGAGCTGCGGACCGCTCACCACCAGATGTCGCTCTCACTCGGTGTACACATTCAGACTGTTGCACTACACCCCAGACTCCATTTCCCATCTGCCACTGCTCTTACCATTTTCACCAATCACGGACTGTATAAAAGCCCCGGTCTTCCAGTCACTCACCGCCGAGTATTGATTCGTTAGCAGTCGTACAAAGCGTTTTCCTTTGTGTTCTTGTTGTCTTGGTTTGTTTGTTATCTCGTTTTGATCTCTCGCCTGTCTGACCATTCTCCTGCCTAGCCCTCGTTTGGATTACGTACGCCGCTGATTGACCCTCGCTCGTTTAAGGATTACTCTTTGTTTGCTGTCTATACACCTGCTTGCCGTTGTTCGACCCTGCCTGCCTGACCATGTCTATGTCTCGCCCAATCAATAAAAGTTTGCGCTTGGATCCGCTCGTCTCCCGTCTCTCTGTTACAGAATACTCGGCCACTACAGGATCCAGCAACTTCTCATCCGGACGCCACCCAGGTACGGACACTGCTAGACTGTTGTTAGCCCTCGAGCAGGGCACACGATCGCTCGAGGGCTACATACAAGAATTTCTGGACATTGCACATTACTCAGATCTCCCGGACTGTGTTTTGATAGACATTTTCATTGATGGAACCAGACAACCGTTAAAATCAAAACTCAGACGCGAGGGTCCGCGTTCGTCACTTTCTTTATTTATGGACTTTGCTTTAATGTGTGTGGGCTCGTCGTTCACTGTGGGGGTCGCGGAGGAGGAACGCGACAGCGCGGTAATGGCGGCCACGCACCCCACTCACAAAATGGCGGCCGCGCCGGAGCGCGATGCTACGGACACGCTTGCCGCCTGGCTCGTTCGTGAAATGGCGGCCACGCTGGAGCGTGCTCAAACTATGGCGGCCGCGTCGGAACGCGTGCACAAAATGGCGGCGACGGAGGAGTCCATTCACAAAATGGCGACGATGACAGGGCTCCATCACGTCACAGCTGCCATACCAGAGCCAAGTCACGCTGCATCTGTGTTTCCTAAGTCAAGTCAAGTTTCCAAGTTAAGTCAAGTTGCAGCTGCATGTCCTGAGTCAAGTGAAGTTTCTAAGTTAAGTCGAGTTACAGCTGCGGTTCCGGAGTCAAGTCAAGTTTCTAAGTCAAGTCAAGTTGCAGCTGCGTTTACTGAGTCAAGTCAAGTCTCCAAGTCAAGTCAAATTGCAGCAGCGTTTCCTGTGTCGAGTCAAGCTGCAGTCGTGTCTCCCAAGTCCAGTCAAGCTTCCAAGTCCAGTCAAGCTTCCAAGTCCAGTCAAGCTTCCAAGTCCAGTCAAGCTAAAGCCATCATTCCTGAGCCCGAGCCACGGCACAAGATGGCCGCCACGCCAGAGCCTGCCGCAGAGATGGCCGCCACGCCAGAGCCTGTCGCAAGGATGGCCGCCATGCCAGGGCCTGTCGCAAGGATGGCCGCCAACGCCTCGTCAGCCCAGCCAGCGCCTGCTAACGCCACGTCAGCCCAGCCAGCGCCTGCTAACGCCACATCAGCCCAGCCAGCGCCCGGTCACACCACGTCAGCCAAGCCACAGCCTGTTAACGTCATGTCAGCTTCTTCTGAACCTGCACCAGCTGCTGTTCCCGCAAAGTCAAGTCACGTCACAGCTGCTGTTCCTACCAAGTCAAGTCAAGTCACAGCCAAACCAAGTCACGTCACAGCCGTTCAAGCCAAGCCAAGCAAAGTCACAGCCGTGGTTCCTGAGTCAAGCAAAGTCACAGCCGTAGTTCCTGAGTCAAGTAAAGTCATGGATCTTCACAAGCCAGGTCAAGTCACCGCTGATCTCCATGAGCCAAGTCAAGTCACCGCTGATCTCCATGAGTCAAATCAGGTCACTACCGAGTTTCACGAACCAAGTCAAACCACAGCTGATCTTCATGAGCCAAGTGACGTTATTGCTGCAGTTTCAGAGTCAAGTCACGTCTCATCTGACGGCCCAGAGTCAAGTTATGTCTCGTCTGTCAGTCCAGAGTCAAGTCACATCTCGTCTGACCTTCCAGAACCTCGCCAGGTCAAGTCCACCATCCCAAGGTCACGGCCCGTTATGATGGCCAGCTTGCTGGACCCACCACTGGTGTCGGTGCGGTCAGCCTACCTGCCAGTAGTGTTAGCACACTCTGGACCCACCAGTAAGGAGATCCTATCTCCCGCTGCTGCTCTTCCATTAATGGCAGTTGCCATTTGGTGTGTGTGGGCTGCACACTGCGCTCCTGAGGTCACGCCTGTTCCCAAGTCAGCTCCTGAGGTCACGCCTGTTCCCAAGTCAGCTCCTGAGGTCACGCCTGATCACAAGCCTGCGCCAGAGCTCCCGCCTGATCACAAGCCTGCGCCAGAGCTCCCGCCTGATCACAAGCCTGTGCTAGAGCTCCCGTCTGATCACAAGCCTGCTCCTGAGGTCAAGTCTGTTCACAAGTTTGCTCCAGAGGGCCCGTCTGTTCACCAGTTTGCTCCAGAGGGCCCGTCTGCTCACAAGTTTGCTCCAGAGGTCCCGTCTGGTCTCAAGCCTGCTCCAGAGGTCCCGTCTGTTTCAAGTCCCGATGCCTCATCTGACCACGAGACAGACCCAGAGGCCTCACCAGTTGGAGAAGCCGCACCCCGGGGCGGCTGCGCCTCTGTTCCGCCCGCTGCGCCTCCTGTTCCGCCCCCTGCGGCACCTTCTGTTCCGCCCCCGAGGGGCGGTACCTCCTGCCCGCCTCCTGTTCCGCCCCGGAGGGGCTGCGCCTCTCCCCCTATTCTGTCTGCCTCCTCTGTCCCTGCTTTCCCCAGGTCCCAGACCGTGACGCAGATTCCTGTTTCGCCCTGGAGGGCTGCTCCGCCTCCTGCTCCACCCCGGAGGGCCGCTCCGCCTACTGCGGCGCCTCCTGCTCAGCCTCCGGCTCCCCTTGGAGGGCTCTAGCGTCACCTGCTCTGCCTCCAGCTCCGCCCTGGACTGCTCTGCCTCCAGAGTCTCCTGCTCAGCCTCCGGCTCCGCCTTGGAGGGCTCTAGCGTCACCTGCTCTGCCTCCAGCTCCGCCCTGGAGGGCTCCTGGGTCTCCTACTCTGCCTCCGGCTCCGCCCTGGAGGGCTCCTGTGCCTCATGCCTTGCCTCCGGCTCCTGGGCCTTCTGCTTTGCCTCCGGCTCCGCCCTGGAGGGCTCCTGCGCCTCCTGCCCTGCCTCCGGCTCCGCCCTGGAGGGCTCCTGTACCTCCTGCTCCGCCTCCGGCACCGCCCTGGAGGGCTCCGGTGCCTTCTGCATCGCCTTCAGCTCCACCCTGGTGGGCTCCTGCTCTGTCGGTCCTGCCCCAGTCACCTGGTCCTCCGCACGGACTTGGTCCTCAAGCCCTTGCCCTGTCTCACCCCCGCCCCACCGCTCCCCTGGACTATGGTTCGTTTTTAGCGTCTGGAAGCCGCTCTTTGGGGGGGGGCTATGTTACGGATCTGGTCGGTGAGCTGCGGACTGCTCACCACCAGATGTCGCTCTCACTCGGTGTACACATTCAGACTGTTGCACTACAGCCCAGACTCCATTTCCCATCTGCCACTGCTCTTACCATTTTCACCAATCACGGACTGTCTTCCAGTCACTCACCGCCGAGTATTGATTTGTTAGCAGTCGTACAAAGCGTTTTCCTTTGTGTTCTTGTTGTCTTGGTTTGTTTGTTATCTCGTTTTGATCTCTCGCCTGTCTGACCATTCTCCTGCCTAGCCCTCGTTTGGATTACGTACGCCACTGATTGACCCTGGCTCTAAGGATTACTCTTTGTTTGCTGTCTATACACCTGCTTGCCGTTGTTCGACCCTGCCTGCCTGACCATGTCTATGTCTCGTCCATTCAATAAAAGTTTGCGTTTGGATCCGCTCGTCTCCCGTCTCTCTGTTACAATACCGTCAGTAAACAGCTTGTGAATAGTCACGTAATGTGATTTACCCCCGAAAAGACAACAATAATGAGCTTTGTAGTCCACATTAACCTATAACATTTAGGGTCTGTACAAATGTTTTTGCATATGAGCCTGGGACTGACTTGCTAAGGCACTCTTTTAAAGCATCGCTTCTGGCCAAAATACATGTCTATAATCTATTATCACTTTCTCTAGTGAAAAAGTCCATCCCCTGTTGTCCTCTCATACCAAAATCTGTCCACATATTTGTTTAGAAATGTTTTAGACTTTTTTGGCTTGTAAATAGTGTTTGATCTGAGCATATTTCTCTCCTGATTCAGACAAGACGATTTTTTTCCACTGGCAAAAGCAATATTATGAAAAGAAGACTCATATTTTAGCTGGAAACAAAGTTTTGAAGTTAAAAATGTTTTAATAATGGATTTATTTATCTATTAACAAACATGCAGCTTTTCGCTTTACAAGACATTAACTGGACTAGAGCGTGGATGCTTGGACTCTCATTATGACGGCACCCATTCACTGCAGAGGATCCACTGGTGAGCAAGTGATGTAATGCTACATTTCTCCAAATCTGATGAAGAAACAAACTCATATAAATCTTGGATGGCTTTGAGGGTGAGTAAATTTTCAGCAAATTTTAATTTCTATGTGAATTATTCTATTAATGCACATTTTATATGTTTACAAAGGAAGTAAAAATGTCTTAGTTAAGGACAAATAAAAAATTTCTTTGATAACTGTGATAAACATTATTATTTTTGATGGCTGTTTTTCTTTCCTCTGAAGTCACATTTATTTATATGGCACTTTATACAGTACAGAATGTAGCTTCACAGTAATGAGAAGGAAAATAACAGTGTTAATGTTGTAAAATTCATTAATTATGAAACAAATTCAGTTGCATTACAGTTTCAGCTATAATGCAGCTCTCCAGGAGACAAGTGTCATTATTCAGCTCAATATAGTTCAGCATTCATTCAGTTTAATAACGGTGTCAGTGTTGCAAAGTTAGTGTAATTTTCCAGTTCAATTCATTTCAGATTGTACACTGTAAGAAAAAAGGATCAGTAGAAAAACTGCAATACGTAATTCAAACTACGTGTGATCAATCAATACAGAAAATTCCTTTCTAATAACACAGACTTTTCTTAGGGTCTCAGTCTGTTAGTTTAAGTAGAGTGATTGTCATTTTAATACAAGAAAGAAAAACAGAAACCAAGATGAAAAGAAAGTTGAATGTTGAATTAATTGGTTGACTGTATGATTCATTTTTTTAGCTATAACACTAATTATTTTATCATTATTATTATAATTATGCATATTATTCAGAAGCATCTGGACTACAATTATCTGAAGCTTACTCACTTATGAAGTCTGCTGCATCTTAATCACTGATCTAAATAAAACTTTACACTGCACATAATGATTTCAGTTTAACTGAATGAAATCTGTATATAATTGTTCCACATGGGTCTTGTAAATTTTGCAAATATTGCACCTAATGTTTCACCCTGTCTTTTTCTTTTTTTTTTTAAATATGCTTCTTTCTCAAATATAAATACCTGATTGATTTCATTTTTGTGTTTGTTTTACAGTGTATATGATGAAATTATAAGAGAACGCTCTCATTCTGACGGCACGCATTCACTACAGAGGATCCATTGGTGAGCAAGTGATGTAATGCTACATTTCTCCAAATCTGATTGCATGAAGAAACAAACTCATCTACATCTTGGATGGACTGAGGGGTGAGTAAATCATCAGCGGATGTTTACTTTTGGGTCAAATATTCCAAGAGAAGAGTAAAATGATAAATAAATATATAAAATGAAACATTATAGTGTTTCCCCTGTAGGTGCACAGCTTTGGGGGGGGTGAGGGGTGAGGGTGATGGATGGGGCAGGGGTGCTGGTACCCAACTGTACTGTTTTTCGGTACTTTGCTCTCTGTATAATAACAAAAACGTTTATTTCAGTGAAAAAAAAGGTCAAAATCTCTCAATTTTAACATTTTGAACAACATCTTTTTCTTTTTTTTTTTCCAGAAATTTTTGCATTTTAATTTTTCTGATAATCAAATTAAGGAGTTAAACATCTATTTATTTCTAATCAAATGAAAATTAAACCCTTTTATTTTATTTTTTTCAAACAGAGGTTTACTGTTAAAATTGATACATGGAAGAAAATTTGTGTGAATATTCTGTTAAAAAGTTTTAATAATAATAGTAGAGTTTTTTTCTACAATTAAGTGGTTAATCTGGTTTTAATATTTATTTTTATCATTTAATTGTTTTATTTAAATTGGCCAGAAATAGAAATATATAAAGACATGCATTATACTGTACAAAAGTAATACAAGAGTAATATATTTCTGTTACACGTTAAACCGTACTTTTATTTTGACAGGTTGCTGTGAAGTTTCTGTGTGTATACAGTATGATATGATGCTAATTTTCTCAAATGAAACGGTAAAAATCAAATGAAATTATCTCACAGCAGCTCTGGAGATGAAGTGCATGTGTTCATGTCGTCATATAATGAGACGCAGAGGCCAAAAATCACCACGAGCCTCATGTGTGCTTCAGTATTTGTGTAGTAAACTAAACCGTGTTTCCGCCATTCATGCATACAGAGCCAAGCCGAACATTCAGGGTTTATATCCAAACCGTCTTTTTGCGTTTTAATACTCACAGACATTAGTCCATATCGCCATTCGACTTAAGTGACAATTTTGATTTACTCATCCAAAAATGGACAAATTCCGCGGCATTACGCACACTAATTACGAGTAAATTCCGTTTTTATGAATGGACTCCACGATCCCGTCCATGTTTTTGCAGAGGAAAAATTGTAGACATTTAGTTTGTTTAATAAAAGAACGAGGTATAGACCTGTTCTATAGCAAAAGGTAACCCTAAATGACTTTTGTTGTGATCTGGCGCTATATATAAAATAAAATGAAAGAAAATTAATGGGCACCCCCCTAATATAATGGCAGGGGAAACACTGCATTACATATCCTTCCGTTGACCACTTTTATACTTCAGTGTAATTAAATATAATGATAAAGGTCATGTTCTAACACATCTATTAAGCTAAAATGTACAAAGTACTTAAAATATTTAACTAGGATAAAAGGTTGTATAAAAGACAGCTGCACACACACATACTGTAATAGAAAATGAAACATGCTGCACAGAAAACTGCTTTCAAAATGTTCTTTTTTTTTTCCGATGTGAAAACATTGACTAAAACACTGCAGGTAATAACAATGGCAACCAGAATACAGTGAACAAACACAAAACTTGAAATACAAAAAGAAAGCCACTTGTGTTTTCACTGGCAGCCAATTTCCGTGTCCAGAAACTGTGGTAGTGTTTGCTTAAAATCTCATAAGACAGTCAATGGATTGTGCACACATAATCTAGAATGAACAAGACACTCGTCTACTACTGATGACTGTAAAACACATTCACACACTCACACATACTGTAATAAAGTTCTTTGGGCCCAGTGCACTGTACTGTCGCCACTCGGGGTCGCAGTGTTCAGTGCTGGAATGACGTAAATCCTGTTTCCTCCATCTCGGCTGGTCTGATGTAGAGCATTTACAATACAAATATTCAGTTTGTAGTCCTAAAACCCAAAAGATGAGTGTTTCTAACAGGAGTTTCAGTTGGCTTTTAGTGGTCTGTTTACATTTCATTTTGGCACAGTTTGTTTTACAACACAAATGACACACATTCTAACCTCAAATGAGAATTTAAAACCTTTGTGTGCTTAAAAATTAGCTACATAAAGTGTAAACTCACATCCTTGTAGTAGTTCTTACTGTTTGTAGCAACTTGAGTTTATAAAGCACTCAAGGGTTTCCACATTTAAATTATTCATGAATCTTAAATTAGTGTTTCCCACAGACCTTATTTTACTCAACAATTAAAAACCCCTTATGAATTCCTGAGGGAACCTGTGGTGAATTAGCCTTCTGGGTTAGCATTCAAACCGACATTATAACCGAATAGCTCAGTTAGCATTCAGCCTAGAGCATTAGCCTAGAAGTTCAGTCAGTCTATGGTTTCCCTTAATGTTTTATCAAGAAAACATGCCCATTGAGTTATCTGTGAGCTTCAGTCTCACAATACAGTGAGAGACTTAGTCAGGTCTGTTCATGTCTGTAAAAAAGACTCCAGAGAGAGTTTTTGAAGTCTGATGTCAGTCTTCTCCAGAAGCTCTGAGCACTACACCAGCTCATCCAGCAGTGTGCCTATGCTCTGATGCTGTTCGGAGGATCCCGCCAGGGGTTTATTACACATGGGGCAGACGCAACGCACCTCCAGCCACTTCACCACACACCTGCAAATACGCATGTGCTGTGTTAAGTTTTTTTATTCAAGTTGATGTAGTTAAAGTGCAGACCTGTAGCCAGCTATGAGGTCACCAATGTCTGGACCTCAGTAAATTTTTCAGGTTCAAATATAAAATGTGTTCTCTGAATTACTAATTTGCTGCTAAACACCTCATATGGATCTCTTCATGACATGTATAATTCAGTTTAGACAGTTTGCAAGAAAGTTGAGCATCTGTGGAATGAAAATGACATCAAAAACAACCCGTGGGAAAACCACGGACTTGGCAACATCGCTTGCGAGAGTTGTGAGTTGAGGGCACGGGCGCAGCCTCCGTGTTGCCAGATCCAGCTATAATAAGCATTTTTAGACTTGTCTTTTCCACTTAAAGGAGAAGTCCACTTCCAGAACAACAATTCACAAATAATTTACTCACCCCCATGTCTTTTTGTCTTCAGTCATGAAGAAATTATGGTTTTTGAGGAAACATTTCAGGATTTTTCTCCATATAATGGACTTCACTGGTGCCCCGATTTTGAACTTACAAAATGTAGTTTAAATGCAGCTTCAAAGGGCTCTAAACGATCCCAGCCGAGGAAGAAGGGCCTTATTCAGCAAAGCGATCGTTCATTTTTTCGGAAAATAAAAATTTGTATACTTTTTAAGCACAAAAGCTCATGTAGTACAGGCTCTGGGATGCGTGTCCACGACGCTACGTACTATTGAATCACGTCGAAAGGTCACGCGGAACTACAGACCCAGTGTTTACAAAGGGAATGTGCAAAGACTAAGAAAGTGTAAGTAAGTTTGTAAACGCTGTTTACAAACAAAAAGGTACAACGATGTCCTCCTCTCAAGCTGTAAGAGAACATAAGATGGAGTTTTTCGCCATACTCAGTACACAGACGATGAACTTACACATGATTCGTAGCAGTGATGGGAAGTTCAGATCATTTTACCAACTCGGACCTTTGAGTCTCGTTCAGCAAAATTAACAAATCTTTTTTCGAGTCATTTCATTCATGTTACGTGTGACTTCCCTAACACATCTACTGCTTACACAAACGTGGATCACTCTACAAACAAGACAAAACTATAATGCTATAAGAAGCAGAAAAGATTAATTCATTGTTTACCTGGGTCTTTAGTCTATGATTAGCTCACGTCACCTCTTATCTGACAAGTTTTCGGGTTTGAGTCGTTCGTTCATCACGTGACAGCCCCATAAGATGAACGAACGACTCTGAAAACCCGAAAACCTGAAAAAGGTGAACTAATTCCAGTACAGAACCTAATAGGATGTTGCGCAAAATCGAGGCACCAATGAAGTCCATTTTATGATGAAAAAACCTGACATGTTTTCCTTAAAAACCATAATTTCTTCACAACTGAAGACAGACAGACATGAACATCTTGGATGACAAGGGAGTGTGTAAATTATTTGTAAATTGTTGTTCTGGAAGTGGACTTCTCCTTTAATTTGACACTTTAGAAAGTTAAAGTAGGAAGTTGCAATTTATTGTCAGCTTTATTTTATCTTATTTTCAAAAGATTTTAAATAATTTTGGTTAATTTTTGGGTGATTTTTAGACTATGGGCACTTTTATGTTCTTTAGTCATATTTTTGAAAAAATACATATAATTTTGGACAAATTCCGCTTTCTTTGTCAAACTAATAATAAAACCACCTTAAAAACTTTACTACCTTTCAGTTATGATTTTTTCATACTTTTCAACCTCCTTATAGGTGTCAAAATGACATTTGTTCACTGCAGGTCGGAAAAAATGTAAAATATTAATAATTTCTCTTGTAATCTAAGTTTGTCCTCTTACAGACCTTAAAATAAGACAAATTACTTAAACGGTGTTACATGACTTTTGAACAAGTTTTTTTTTTTTTATCCAACTTCACAAGGCTAAAAGTGCCCCTAGTTGAAGAAACGCCCTTTTATTTATTTTTCACTTTTTGTTTGTTTCAATAGCAATATCTGGCAACACTGCATCGCCAGCACTTAAACTGACAGTAATCAAAAAAGCCCATAGACAGGTTATTGCTGACAGGATACCACATTCGGTAACAGAAATGGGAAAAAATGCCATGATATTATCTGTCAGAAATGTTATAAACGCTGTCAAAAACAGTAGCTTTTAACACCAGTACACAAATCTGTAGAACAAGTAGGTTACAGAATGAAGAAGTCTATGTCAGTATAGTAGTTCAATTTTCACAAATCATGCTATAAACAATCATAAGAGCACTAGACAAAGTTATAAGCTATATAGCAATAGTTATTACCAAAAACTTTAACTATAATATGTATTGTTGTATTTGTTTATGAATTATAAACAAATAATACAATTATCCAACCCATAACTATAGTAAAGTATTAACAAATTTTAATGCAATAAATAGGGCATGACTTAAAAATGATTATCCTTCCAAAACAGAGAAAACATCTTTCTCAAATATCATGTCTGTTTCTTTTAAAGTGTTTATAACGTACATAATGTAGTTGTATATTTGTATTTGTAGGGGTTATTATAGCACAATTTAGCACTAATTTTCAAAAGCTGGCTATGGCCATGTTGAAGTGTATGTACGTTTCACAAGGGATCTGCTAGCCTGTAGTTTACTTCACAGCCAGCATGTTTATCATTTTTAACCTTGCATTATGGGGGCAAAACACATCTTTCTCTATTAATGGCTGCATATTTAGGAAATCAGTTTTGGCAAGGAGCATATGAATTGCAAATATTTAATTGCAAATAGTTTTAAAGGTGACATATCATGAAAATCTGACTTTTTCCTTGTTTAAGTGCTATATTCAAGTCCCCGGTGCATCTACCAAGTCAGAATACATGAACAAGAACAACCCAGTAGATTTTTTCTGGTAAGCCTCTTTTGCAACAACGGTGTACCATTTCTAATGGCATGGCAAAAGTTTGAGCAAAGCATGCTAACTGTTCTGCCGTTGGCTGCACAGACGAGCACAGATCACTATTTAGAGTCCCAGCCTCAGAGGAGACAAGAGAGCAGTGGATTTATTGTTTTATTTACTGTATATGACACTGCTGCCACATACATGTAATATACAGTGCCTTGCAAAAGTATTCATACCTCTTCATTTTTTTTTTCATGTTTTGTTATGTTGCAGCCTTATGGTAAACTGCTTTAAATTACTTTTCCCCCCACATCAATCTACACTCCATGCAGCAGTGACAAGGCACAAAACAGATTTATGACAACTTTGCAAATTTATTAAACCACTGAAACAGGTACATTGCATAAGTATTCATACCCTTAACGCAGTTAAGTTAGTTGAAGCACTTTTACAGCCTCAATATAATGAATATAATGCATCTGCATTTGGCACATCTGCATCGTGGGCTTTCATGCGTCTTCACTGAGGAGGACTGAGTTCGGCCACACCGCCATAAAGCACAGATCAGTGGAGTGTTGCAGTGATGTTTCTGTAGGTTTCTCCTATGTGGCCATCAGCTTCTTGGTCACTGGTTTAACCAAAGCCCTTCTCCATCAATTGCTCAGTTTGGCCAGGAGGCCAGCTCTAGGAAGAGTCCTAGTGGCTCCAAACTTATATACTAACTTCATTATAAATAATGAAGGCTACATGCTTTTGTGAACCTTTAATGCAGCAGAATTTTTTTTTTTCTCAACTCTTGCCCAGATCTGTGCCTTGACGCAATCCTGTCTCTGAGCTGTACAGGCAGTTCTTTTAAACTCAGGGCTTGGCTTTTGCTCAGATATGCATTTTCAGCTGTTAGACCTTTTATTAAGATGTGTGTGCCTTTCCAAATCGTACTCACTCAAATTAATTTGCCACAGATTAACTCCACTTGAATGCTCCTAAGCTAATTTTCAAGTGTCCGAGGTATGAATACTTATGCAATGGAATAATTTCAGTTTTATATTTCTAATAAATTTGCAAAGTTGGTACAAACCTGTTTTGTGCTTTGTCATTATGGTGTTTAGAGTGTAGAAAAAAGTAATTTAAAGCATTTAAGGCTGCAACATAACAAAACGTGAATAAAATGGGTATGAATACTTTTGCAAGGCACTGTAAACATGCAATTTCTTTCCCAGCTGTTCACCTTCACAGACATAACTGACAGTTTTTGTAACTTGTGTGTTTTTAACATAAACTTGTGTGTATTTGACAGTTTAAGCGCAATAAGATGTGAAAGAGAACTTAGTTTAGTACTCACATGCCGTGTGAAGGCCACTTTCTGTGTGTGCTTCGGATGTGTGCACTCAGAAAATCATATATCAGAAGTTTAAACTAATATTGCTTTAAAACCCATGATTTCAATGCAACTGACATGATAATAGAAACCAAACAATTGTTTTTTTTTAGCAGAATATCTGAGGTACGAGCTGTAAAGGCACAGCTCTATTCTAAAAAAGGGAGCGGGGAGCAGCAGCTCATTTGCATTTAAAGAGACATGCATGAAAATAGCGCATTTCTGCTTCTGAAAATATCTAAATAGGCATCATAACAAAAAGAAACAGTGAAACTGAGAATGTTAAAGAGAAAAAGACCAGTGTATATATAAACATGAAGTACTGAGGATCAGTCTGGTCTCCTGTCATTCACAGAGCTGCTAACAATAGCAGGATGCTGTTGCTGCTGTTGCTTTATGAACACCAGCTGTTAGACTCCAGCTTATTACTCACCTCCTGTGAAAGGCATGTTGGCATGGCAACACTCCCAGCTCATCTTTCACCTTAAAGTCCTCCAAGCACACGGCACACGTCTGCTGTGGAGGGACGTCACATGCACCACAGGGGTGTAGAGACACAAATAACAACGAGGAAAAGTGAAAAAAAGAGTGGAAAGACATGGGTGGAAATAAAACAACTCTTGAAAGCTTTTCAAAGATATAACTGTGTAAAAAAACACATTTGATCATGGGGTTCAGAAGGATATCACTTCAGGATGTGATTTACTTGCTTGTGGTATTGGGGTACTGAAGTATATATTGGAGTATTGAGGATCCAGACAGGGCAGTTTCTTACCCCATGAAGATTCAGCTTCTTCGGGTCTCCTTTTAAAATCACCTGTAATTCACACATATGCTAACAGTTAGTACAAATAGCCTTGATTAACATTGTACGTGGAATCATTATACTCTCTTACCTCTCTGTATCCAAAGCGTTCACTTTGGGCTTGATGTCTCAGTTTACTATTGATGACGAAAGAAAAAATAAAGCATACAGTTAAAATGGAGAGAAATGCAACACAATTTACATATGTGACCCTGGACAATAAAACCAGTCATAAGCGTCAAATTGTTTAAAGCTGAATAAATAAGCTTTCCATTGATGTGTGGTTTGTTAGGATAAGACAATATTTGGACTAGATACAACTATTTGAAAATCCTGTATCTGAGGGTGCAAAAAATCTAAATATTGAGAAAATCACCTTTAAAGTTGTCCAAATGAAGTTCGTAGCAATGCATATTACTAATCAAAAATTAACTTTTGATATATTCACGGTAGGAAATTTACAAAATATCTTCATGGAACATGATCTTTATTTAATTACCTAATGATTTTTGGCATAAAAGAAAAATCGATCGTTTGACAAATATACCAATGCTACTTAACGTTAACCCTTTTAAACTGGCTGTGTCGTCGCCGACACATCAAACCAAGCTGTATTCATCTTACCATAACTCTTCAACCGATTTCATTATCAAAATAATTCAAATAGCATCTCACAGTAGACAATATGTGCTTTCTGTAATTTCTTGCGCTCCGTCGGCAAATGATGGCAGATTTCCGGGAGGGAAGAATTTGAACGGAGAGAGATGGAGCGCAGAGTTTTGGATTGTGTAAAATAATAAACGAAACATGGCAAAGGAGGAGTAAACAGCACAAAAGGCTGAGTGAGACTTTTTCATATGTAGTGTGTGCTTCTCTATAGAGCATGGGAATCTACGTCACTGCGCACTGCATTTTGGGTAGTCGCCACCATGTTTTAGGACACGCTAAATAGCGTCAAAGCGTACAATGACAATAAATACAAATCACTAGAGGAAAAAAACTATTGTATTTACATTAATATTTGTAAGAGCTGCTTGCACTTGCTTAGAATAAATGTACTAATATTTGAATCCATTGCGTTCATTTGAATACTCAGTCGTGTGCCAGAACACAACACATACACACTCACAGAAATCATACGGCCGCCTTCTATTGTACCACACACAGGACTGAATTAATATCTCTTTTGCAGTTTTTAATAACTAGGTGGCACTGATATATCAGCCAGATAAAATAAACACACCATAGCTTGTTCTCAGCCAGTTGATCATGTAAGTGAACCACCGCTCTGCACATTTTGTGTGAATCTCAGATGTCTGTTCTATTCAAAAGTAAGTGCCCTGCAAACTTGAAATATTCTGCCCTGATTACAGTTTGAAGATGAACATGAATTTAATTTAAATTGCATTTATTTACAAAGGTATATTATGTCGCGCTTCTCTAGTAAGTTTAGTCTGTGTGTGAAGACGATGAATGAATATTCCCAAGTAAAGTAAACTTCAACTGAAAAATTGTCTATTTGTTTTGAAAATGACCAACCGTTTTGCTAGATAAGACCCTTCTTCCTCGTCTGGGATCGTTTAGAGCCCTTTGAAGCTGCATTTAAACTACATTTCGGAAGTTCAAAATTGGGGGCACCATTGAAGTCCACTATATGGAGAAAAATCCTGAAATGCTTTCCTCAAGAAACAATTTCTTTTCAACTGAAAAAAAAAGACACAAATACTTGTAATTGTAAAAAATTCTGGAAACAGAATTATGTTTTAAGATGTTTGGCTAATAATATTGACTTGAATGTCTGTAATGGACTGATGTGAGCGGTGGATTTAGGGTAAAACTTAGTGAGGCTGAATCTGTAACGTGGACACAAAAAAATGAATCATGGTGATCCACACAGGCATGAGTCATTTGTAGAGTCGGGATTAAAAACCTGAGTTTAATTTTACTGGTGAATCACTGATTTGCACGGTAGTGTGTGCTGCTCACGACACAAGCTCTTGAGGGTCTGAACACTTGTTCAGACACTGCTCTTCAACGGTTTTCATTTGCATTTGACATGATTTATATGCTGTCCAACAGTCAAGTGCAATGAGAGAAAAATATAAAATGAAATAATATAGAAGCCTTCTATCTCTGCTTTGCAATTTCTTTATAAATATAAAAGAAGAAAAGAAAAGAAAGGAAAAGAGGTCAGATAGATAAGAAAATAAAAGAGGAAAGGAAAGGAAAGGAAAGGAAAAAGGTATGACAGATAAGGTAAGAATAAACAGACAAGGAGAAAAAGAAAAGAAAAGAACAAAAAAAAAGAAAAGTCTCAAAAGGGTCAGATATATAAGGAAAGAAAAAAGGGTAGAATAGATAAGAAAAATAGGTAAAAAAGAATGAAGTGAGATGAAAAAAGAAAAGAGAACTAGATAGAAAAGAAAAAAGAAAAGAAAAGTCTCAAAAAGGTCATATATATGGGCCATTCTACAGAAATAGTAGTCAGAGTTGGAAAAGTTTGAAAAAGTGAGTGTGAGTGAGTGAGTGTGTCTTTTTCTACAAATGTGACCACAAAACCAGTCATAAGGGTCAATGTTTTTAAATTGAGATTTATACATTATTTGAAATAAATGAGCTGAATGAATAAGCTTTCCATTTATGTATAGTTTATTAAGATGGGACAATATTTGAAAATCTGGAATCTGAGGGTGCAAAAAAAATCTAAATATTGAGAAAATCACCTTTGAAGTTGTCCAAATGAAGTTCTTAGCAATGCATATTACTAATCAAAAATTAAGTTTTGATATATTTACGGTAGGAAATTTACAAAATGTCTTCATTAAACATGATCTTTACTTAATATCCTAATAATTTTTGGCATAAAAAAATCTATAATTTTGACTAATGGCTATTGCTACAAATACCATGCTACTTATGACTCATTTTGTGGTTTTGTATATTGTATTTTCAGCAAGTTTTGAAATATGTTTCCTCTCCCCAAATTTGTCACTACTGAAACACAATAATAACTTAATTAGAAGAGTTTTATTGACTTAAGATTTTGCTTACATCTTTCTTGTAAATATTTTTTTTTTCAGAGTTTCAGAGATAACAATTACAATTTTAATAATAATTCAAGTGTAATTTATGAGATTTGTTGAATTTAAACTCACATATTTAAACAACATACTAAAATACTAAAAATGTGCGTAACTGTACAAAAAAGTTTGTTTATTTACTCCAAAATAAAGGATTATGTGTTCCCTTTTGTCACTTCTGAAACAATGATGACATGTTTTGCTTGTGACTATTATGATAGTGACAATTTTATGAAATAACACCCAAAAAACAAAGATGTCACTACCAAAACCTCACCATATGTTTTGGCCATGACTGTTTCAGTACTGACAATTTTAGATTCTTATGAACCTAGTTCAAAGTTGCTAATCAGCACATGGTTAGCTAGCACAGTTCTGAACAGTTGTACACACATAAAAACTAAATGTTATGGAAAAGCTCCTAAAAAAGTGTGTTTAATTGTAGAAAAATGGTGTTCGGTAGTGACGTTCTTTAAAGTTACACACAGAATTTCATACTTTTGAACACATTTACCTCAAAATGATGGGGCCTATCTACTCACCATGTAAAAAAACTGTACACTGTAAAAAAACAAACAAAAAAACACAATTTGTTGAGTCAACTTAAAGTAATTTGTTACCCTGCTGCCTTAAAATTTTAAGTTCAGTCAACTTAAGTTTAGTCAATGTGAAATGTTAAGTTGTACCAAGTGAAAACTATATATATATATTTGAGTTGACTAAACAAAAAAATTGGTTTGTTAAACTTAAAAGCTGGCTTGTTACCCAGCTGCCTCAAAATTTTAAGTTGGATGAACTCAAATATTTAAGTTGTCACTTAATACAACTTAATACAACCAGTTGACTGAACTTAAAATTTTAAGGTAGCCACGTAACAAATTATTTTAAGTTGCCTGAACAAATTGTTTTTTACACAGTGTATGAGAGAGAGGGACACATAAATATTTCCTGATCATAAATGTAGAGGTGTAGTTAAAATCAGTTTCAGACAATGGACAAAAACAGACACTGTTTCGGTAGTGACATGAAAATGCGGGACATAATTTACAATGAAAATATAAAATAAAATGTTTAACTTCACTTAAAAAAAAAAAATCAAAAAGATATTTTTAAAAAGAAACAATGGAGAAAAAAAATTATTTCAAAATCATTTTCATAAGTTGAAATTTAGGGGTTAGGGGTTGGGACAGCCACCTCCCAGTTGCCCACTAAATTATGATTTTATGTATATTAAATTTACTGATATTTTAAATATTATTGTGGATTTCTATAGACAATAGAAGGATCTTAGTAAACATCTAAGATTTGAATACTTAAATGCTTTTTAAATGTGTTTTGGTTGTGAGACAGCAGCTTTCACCAATTCTGCAGAATGGCCCATTTAAAGAAAGAAAAGAAAAAAGGGTGTATAGAAAAATATACAAGAAAAAAGAGAAAAGGGTGGGATATTTGTATTGGCCTGTAACACAATAGCTCCATTAATAACAGCTCATCTAATGTGTTGGTGTCATGAAGCGTCCTGCTGACGTCTGCATGTGTACCGTCAACACTGCAATTTCCTGTTGACTTTCACCGCCAGCCTGCCACACTATTGTTCTACAGCAAAACAGTGATCTCATAAGATACACATGCCTGTGTGCAAGTCTCAACACCTTTGTGTGTGTTCATGTGTGTGCTTGAGATCCCTCTCACCTTATAAAATAGCAGCAGAATATGAGGCTGAGTACGAAGACGAAGATGCCTGTGCCGAAGATCACCATATAGATATTGAGAGGAAGGTCCTGGAAGGTGACGGATGGCATAGTGCAAGTCTTATTGGAGTAGATCAGTCCCAAACCGCAGAAGCACCCTATACAGGGAGTGAAATCTTATTAGCAACACATATAACATGAAAAAAACAACATCATTCAAACAGAACTAATCAGTTATAGTCTATATTAGAAATCAAATATAGCCCTCCTTTCATCTGACTAGCGTCAATGACTAATCTAAGTGTTTCAGACTTGAGTCCACCACTCACTGGACAAAAACAGGAAATATTAAGGGCTTTCACTCAGTCTAAATTGTCTGTAAGAGGAAACGCAGGTGTGTGAACCGCTAACAATCATTACATCATTAGAATTTGGTTCCAGAATCCTGAACAATTAATCCTGCAGAATCCAGTGACCATCCTTTGTTTACTTAAATATGTTTACTGAATATATATCTTAAAAATATATATCTAAAAAACTGTACTCGCAATAAAAACACCACTTAAAGGGATAGTTCACCTAAAAATGAAAATTACCCCATGATTTACTAAACCTTAAGCCATCCTAGGTGTATTTGACTTTCTTCTTTCAGACGAATACAATCAGAGTTATATTAAAAAATGTCCTGGCTCTTCCAAGCTTTATAATGGCAGTGAATGGCTGTTGAGATTTTAAAGTCCAATAAAGTGCATTAATCCATCATAAAAGGTACTCCACACGGCTCCTGGGGTTAATAAAGGCTTCTGTGAATTGATGCGTTTGTGTAAGAAAAATATCCATTTTTAAAGCTTTATAAACCATAATCTCAGGCTTCTGCTAAATGTTGTATGTGCGTTCACAAGAGAGTGGCGTTCCAGTGGTTGACGTACACTGTAAAAAATGACCGTGATTTAACCGGTAAAAAACTGTAAAAATGCTACAGTAAAAACATGTTAAATGGTTAACGGTAAAAGACTGTAAATTTTACAGTGAATAACTGTAAACATTCCCAGAATTCCCTGTTTTACTTTTTACTTTTTTTAAATTTGATGTTTTTTTTTTTTGTTGTTGAAATAACTTTCTTCTTAGTTCAGGTTGTATGTTACATCTTATGTTGTTAAATTAATGTTTATTGCATTATTTCAGTTTCATGTGTGTTACCATGATGGTGTTTAGTGTTTGTGTGAATGGCACTGTACACCTTCTATATATCCCTTAAAGACCTAGAACATTTTTGGGGCACGTGACACACCTGCACTTTTCTTTGCTTTTTCAGACCTATTCTAGCAGTCAGCATCAAGTGCTATATATCATTGTAAACAGGAGAACTTGAAGTTTCAGTCTAGCTAATTTAAAGTCCCAATTTTCCTTTTTTTCTTCTCTAAGAATGAATGCATTTCCAAAAATTGAAGAAAATCACAAGCAACAATTGGAGTTTTTTTTACTGTGTACTCAACAGAAACTCATGAAGTTTGGATTTTTGACTTTAGAAAGCTGTATTTGACTGTTTACACTTAAAAATATTTTTTTTTCTACACATAACATTCCCAAAAGCAAGTTATAGCCATTTATTACAATATTGTTATAGACAATATAGATGTGTTTACTGACAATATAGATGTGTTCAAAAATGTTTAGAAAGTAGAGTAAATGGAAACAGCATTACATAATAACAAAACACAGTAAAAAAAAAAAAGTTTTTTTTGTTCAGAGAAATATAATTTCCAATCAGAGTATGAAGAACAAACGCAAACAGTGCAGCAAGTAGTGAAAACAATTGCACAAATGATCTTGCACAACAAATATATAAACAGTGCAAATGATTCACAAACTACACACAAAATGAGAGAAAAATATACAGAGTGCAACAGAAAAAAAATAGTGCATAATAAAAATAGTGATCTTTATAAACTATATCAGAATAATTTACATAATATAACAGCCAAATGGATCTATCCACCGGGACAGCGCTTAGCCACGTGAAAACATAAATTCCAGTGCGTTATCCGATATGTACTGCTGTTTCATCCTTGTTTTCGGTTTGTTTTTTGTCAAGGTGCTCTCTCGCGTGTTTTTCTGTGCTTTTTCAAAGAGTGTTGTCATACAAATGTGCTATTGTTTGTTTGTTTTCATGCACGTACGACGCAAAGAAACTTGCTAATTGGTGGTTCAAAAGTCCAAAACCTATGTTTATTGGTTGAATAGATGACAGTTTGAACCAATCTGGGCACAGGGGTGGGACTGAGCGTCGACTGTTTGGCTCAGAGGAACGAAATGCATTGGTTTCTTATGACTAATCAATTCAGTAAAAATGTGATGACGTAATCACCTTCACTACAGAGTCTCTGAATATCCAATGAGACAAATGTGACATGGGAAAAAAGCGGAGAATCACAGCTTTGCGGTTCTTTTTAACACATTCAGATTGGATTAGCTGTTCAAAAGTTATTAAATATTTAAGAACAATAGTTATTTTTAGCCGTGGGCGGCTGTCTCGGTCTTTGAGGGATATGTTAATATTTAAAAGATGTTTGTGATGAGCTTTGGTTCATCATGCGACTTCCTCGTCACCACCTGCTTTTGGTGGTTATTAGAGTATTAAAAAGGTACAAAACAGATTTTTGGGTGAACCATTTCTTTGTGGCATAGATTCAACAAGGTGCTGGACAGGATTGCCAAGTCTGTGCATTTCCCGCGGAATTAGGCTACTTTTACACGGTTGTCATGGGTTGGTTTTTAGTCAGTGGGTTAAAGCGGGCTCACCAGAAGGCTATTTCATGGTTGCTCTGAATGGCCAAGGACCATCCATAAGGTGACTGACAGGTAAAACAACCAATCATGTTTAGTTTTGTGCCGCGTCATGTTTAGGGGTGTGAAAACGTGCAGGAGTCTATACTGCGAACTATACATATTTCACATACTTTTGTAAATCCAACATTTAGTTGATCCTGATAAACAGTTGTAAGCATGACAGATTTCTTCTTTCGTGAGGGGTTTGGCATCACGGCATCTTCGTTTCCAGGTGGAACATTAAAGAATGCAGCACACATTTACCAGAAATTGTGTAGAATTCAACCAATCAAATGACGACTTTGAAACTCCTGAAGTGTTTCCAATTTTGGGTGCCATATGCCAGACGTTCAGCCAATGGTACTTTGGCATGACGTCTGAGCCTGAGACCAGAAAAACAATGGGAAGAAACGTCAATACCAATGGGGTTAGTTTTGTTTCACAGACCTGGCAACCCGGAAACATTCCTCTGTTTTTTTGGTTCATATTGAAAAGACAGCATCATGCAGTTGCTACAGACTTGTCGGCTGCACATCCATTATGTGAATCTCTTGTTCCTCCCGTACGACTCAAAAATAACTAAAAATGCTCTTTGCTTATTGAACATATTGCGTTAACATGATACGGTTTTGAACAGGCATTACAAAAGGCGTCAAACAGAGAATAAAAATATAAAAAAATATAAGGCAGCACAATTGTTTTTAACATTGCTGATTAAAAAAATGTTTCTTGAGACTCTTAAAAATAAAGGTGCTTCACAATGCCATAGAAGAACCTTTTTTGTCTAAATGGTTCCATAAAGAACCTTGAATATCTGAACCTTTCTATACCTTTCTGTTTCATCAAAGGTTCTTTGTGGTGAAAGAGGTTCTTCAGATTCTAAAAAGGTAAGAAAGAAATGGTTCTTTAAAGAACCTTTGACTGAATGTTCTTTTATGGAACCAAAAATGGTTCTTCTATGGCATTGCTGTGAAGAACCTTTTAAGCACATTTATTTTTAAGAGTGTAGATATATCCACAGTACATAGACAGATAAAGACATCCGAATGATCAAGCCCTTTTTTTTTTAAGCATACCGTATATATGTCTTCAAGTGATACACCAGCATTATTAAATTACAATATCATATGTATAGTATTACATCTGTAATTCACACTGGAATTACTGTGACTTTAAAAGAAAATCAAGGAAAACAGATCTAGAACCTGATGAATGATTCAAAGATCTCCAACTTCTCAATTATCAAGAGGTCCCGTGGGTTGCTGCTACACTTAAAGTGCAATTAGAATGCTGATTGAGTCTAATTTCCCTCAGTAACTCTTGAATAATCACTGATTTTGAGCAGCTGGCTGAAATGAAAATTCCACCAAGCATTGCCACACCATTACACAACATAGACTGGGTTTGCAGTCCAAGCACACAGCGGGACACTGTATTCTTTAGTAACACATCTGTGATCTGCGATTGGATGAGTGCCGCTATAACTTCCCCACTTGCTGTGTTCACATTGTTCAGGAGCAGAAGTGCCCAAACCACTCTGCTAATGAATAGGTGCCTGTGGTTTGTAGACCTTCATTATGCTCACAGGCATTTGTTAGCAGCTTGTACAAAACAATCAAGAAATGGAGGAAGCTCAAGGACATTTCATCAGATTATAAAGAAAATATCTTAAATGTAATGTTTTAAAAGCTAGTCTGATGTTTGTTAGTATCATAAACATTCCCAGTAAATCATTTGCCATTTTGTGCCCAATGTGTTTCTCCATGACCTAAAATATTACTACAATTTTATATAACAGTTTTCTCCTGTAATATGTTTTAAAATGTAATTTATTAATGTGATGCAAAGCTGAATTTTCAGCATTATTACTTCAGTCTTACCAGCACTGGTAAACCATACGGCCACACTTCATGAGAATACAATTGCAGAAACACATTTGGATGGCACTTGGTACGAGTTTCAATAAATGAAACCAATAAACACCAGCTCTTTCATGTCTGCTTTCTCTGTCAGCTCTTCACACGTTACCTGGGCCAACAAAAATCAATAACATTGTCATTTAACATCATTTCTACCGAAAGTAGAGCCGCGCTTCCTGGGAGGGAAATCGATAGCAGAGCGCTGGCGTAGTCTCAGTCTCTCCACTTCATTCTCACACTCCCTGCTGACAAAACAACTGATACTGGCCTCAAGAACCTCAATTAAGTCTTTTAAATATATTATTGACAGCTGATTTAAAATAGGTGGCTTCGTCTTGCTCCAATTCTTCTGTTTAATGTGTAAATATTGCGAAATGCTGGCAGATGATCACTGTCAGCTGTCTAGTAATTGTTTATCAATGAGCTCTTTCCCTCTTGCGTCATCATCTAATAAACATGTCATCTGTCCCTTTTTTCCCACACAGTTTATATTAAATGTTTTTCCAAATATTTACCATATTTTTACTAATTAAATATTTACATTTTTTAATATATGTATATTTTACACAAGTAGCCGTATTATTTGGCTGTATATTGGCATGGCTGTGATTCAGCCACAGGTAATCTGCCTGTTATTGCTTCATTTAAATTATTATATTACTGTATTAAAGGCTCACTGTAAGTATTATGAGTAGTGGAGTATTATGAATGAGAGATTGCCTGAGCGAGTTTAATTACCTGCATCTGATACAGCATTCATTCTTCAGATCAATCTCATATTCACAATAAAACATTAGTTTGAATGTCCGCTGAAGAAAGCGTTATTGTCATGGACATTGTGTTCATTTCGTGTACTTAAGTTCCCCTTTGTCTTGAGTTAATTGGCCAGTATTTGGTTATCCTATGTGTGTGGATGTTTCCTTCATCATTCCTTGTGGATTTATTAAAATAATTAAGATTACCTTCTTCGTCGTGCCCTCTCTGTCTTCATTCCAGCATGTAAGCTTGACAGAATTACCAGCTCAAAAGTGAAAGTAAAGCGGTGTGTGTCCCCACATTTTGTTTTCGGTTTTTGTAAGTTTTTTGTTTGCAAAGTTATGGTCAACCCAGAGCCCAGCCTACCACCACCCCGCTACGTGGAGCAACAGTTTGTGCCCACCGTGGACCGGGAGCCAAATGTTGCCGCTATCAACTGTGCAAGTCTGCAGTTTTTGCCCACCACGGACGGGGAGCCAAAAGCCAACGCCTAAAGGAGCGTCTGAGTGGAGGATCGCCCCTGAGTCAAAGCCCTGATCGTCTGATCAGGTGCGCAAGCTGGCTGCTAGACATGCGACAGTGGAAGTGTCAGTGGGAAGTGAGGGTGCGGAGGAAAGCCCCACCCACTGCACCACCACTATTGGTGAGCGGAGGTTGTGCTCAAAGGACTTTAATTTGTACGCGGATATGCCTTGTCTTCTCCCGCCATCATCTTCGACCCAGCGACTCCACCATGGCCCCTAGGTCCCTCCTCTCCACCCTGCCCCATCAGTCCACCAGCTCCGCTGGGCTCCCTCATCCCTCCGGCTCTACCTTGGTCAGTCATTAACCATCTGCCGCCTCGGGACTCCACGCCTCTGGTTCTGCCTCATCATTCCATCCTTCTGGCTCTGTCAGGCTTCCTCCTCCCCTCCAGCTAAACCTTGGTCCTCTGTTGCTCCAGCTCCACTGTGCCTTTCCAGATCCCCACCTCCGCCTCGGGCGCCTGAGCAATCTGCTTTTGCCCTCCGGATCCTCTGCATCACCCTGGCTCATCGGCTCTCCATCTCCACCCTGGGATCCTCTCCCACCTGCTCTGCCGCCGTCGGTCAGCCCCCTAAGTCAGCCTTTAATTTGTATGCGGATATGACTTGTCTGCTCCCGCCATCATCTTCTGTCTGTCCCGTCACGACCACAGAGGTCATGACTGAACTGTCTATCTGCCCTGAACCATTTGCTGGACCTGAAACAACCACAGAGGTTGTTCCCCTGTACGTGACCCTCCCAGTGCTGGGAATTGACATCTGGTGTGTGTGGGCAGAGCACACTGTCCCAGAACCCCTAATAAACTCGAATTCCCACCAAGCCTGCCTCTTCCAGCTTCTCTTCCCCTATCATCCTCATTACCACCACCGCTGCATCCTGTCAGCCACTTAGCTCACCCTAAGCCCACCATCTGTGGTGTGAGTTCACCGCGGGTCTGCTAGTCTCCAGTTTGTGCCCACCACTGACGGGGAGCCAAAAGCCAGCGCCTAAAAGAGCGTCTGAGTGGAGGATCGCCAGACATGCGACAGTGGAAGTGTCAGTGGGAAGTGAGGGTGTGGAGGAAAGCCCCACCCACTGCACCACCACTAGGGGTGAGCTGAGGTTGCGCTCAAAGGACTTTAATTTGTACGCAGATATGCCTTGTCTTCTCCTGCCATCATCTTCTGTCTGTCCTGTCAAGACCATTGGAGGTCATGACTGAACTGTCTGTCTGCCTGGAATTATCTGTCTGCCCTGAACTGTCTGTTGGACCTGAAACAACCATGGAGGTTGTTTCCCTGTATGTGACCTTCCCAGTGCTGGGAATTGCCATCTGGTGTGTGTGGGCAGAGCACACCGTCCCAGACCCCCTAACAAACCCGAACTCCCACCCAGCCTCCCTTTCCCACCTCCTCTTCCCCTATCATCCTTTTCACCACCACCGCTGCACCCTGTCAGCCCCTCAGCTCACCCTAAGCCCACCATCTGTGGTGTGGGTTCACCACAGGTCTGCCAGTCTCCATTGGCGTCCCTTGTCTCCAACTCCAGCCTCTGAGTCCCAGACTCCGCCTCAGCCCGTTGACCCAGCAACTCCACCGTGGCTCCTAGCTCCCTCCTCTTCGCTCTGGCCCGTCAGTCCACCAGCTCCACTGGGCTCCCTCGTCCCTCCGGCTCTGCCTTGGTCAGTCATCAACCATCTGCCACCTTGGGACTCCATGCCTCTGGTTCTGCCTCGTCCCTCCAACCTTCTGGCTCTGTCAGACTTCCTCCTCCCCTCCAGCTCCACCTTGGTCCTCTGTTGCTCCGGCTTTACTGCGCCTTTCCAGATCCCCACCTCCGCCTCGGGCGCCTGAGCAATCCGCTCCACTTTTGCCCTCCGGAAACCCTGGCTCATCGGCTCTCCGTCTCTGCCCTGGGAACCTCTCCCACCTGCTCTGCCGCCATCGGTCAGCCCCCTGAGTCAGCCTTTAATTTGTACGCGGATATGCCTTTTTTTCTCCCGCCATCATCTTATGTCTGCCCCATCATGACCATCCTCATTTACCCATGTACTTAAGTTCCCCTTTGTCTTGAGTTCAGTTGCCAGTTATTGTATTCCAGCACGTAAGCGTGACAATTATCTTTGTCGTAACGTTACTATCCTTTCATCCGTTAAGGGTAATTTCTGATGACAGCGCTGCTTAGTGCATTTGTGCCTTGTGTCTTACAAGCTGTTGTTAAAAGTAAAGATAACTTCCTCGTTTATGACTGCTTCAAACTTTTTCAATATAAAACAGTCTTTTGTCACCATCTAATAGCGGAATAATGTAACTAAAATCACCATCACGAACCATTACCATAAATCACAGTTTCCCAATACTAAATACTATTATTAAATACTACTACCATTTATATAAAATATTATTTATTGAATAATACTATTTAATAAACAACAACAGCCATCATAAAAGTTGCTAGGCAACTGAATCAAAAGTACAAAGGCTGCGCTCTGGTATACAGCATTAAATTTACACAATATAATGTGATGAGATTTTGCCCTCAGGTAAAACTATTTGCTCTGGAACAAATAATAGATTAATGAGACCAAAGACTGCCTGTTAGATTTATCCAAAACTAATTATATCTCATGTTTAACTACTGTAGAAACATCAGAGCCAGCGGCAAATTCCAGAAGATCTAGCTGAGGTAAGGCTGCTCTCGGTGGGTTCATGAGCACCGAACAGGTGCTAACGGCCTGGAGCTCACATGTCCGAAAATGTCTATGCAAACTTTTTAAATAGACATAAATGGTATATCTGGACTATAAACAAGTACATTCTCTCTTAACACTACATTCCGTGACAGAAAAACTTTATTATTTATAAAATTATAGTGAATTTGGGCGTCGGCCATGACACTCGCTGTAAGAAATACCACAAGCGAGTTCCGATATCAACTAGAATATCACACTCCTCTCAGCCAGTCAGATTCCAGGACCAGAAAGAACTGGTGTATAAGTAATAATAATTGACGACAGGCCGTTGAATTATTAGACAATAATCCCCACCCGAGGTTGTGATATATATAAAACTAATTTTCATAAAAAGTTATTTTTATTGTTTCTTGTAAAAAAAGAAGCACACTTCAGCATACTTTTATCAAAAGTACTTATCACAGAAATAATATATTTTATAGAAAATACTTAAGTGCAAATTGAATGTCATGTTTTCAGACACTTGCAAGCTATTTCCAATTAAATTAAAATGTTTTATAGTTTAAATTTATATTAAATGCAATTAGTTGACTTAAGTATGACTTAGGTACATCTTTCGGTTTACGGTTTAAATGCTATTGAATAGACACGGCAAACTAAAATCTTTAATGTCATTTCTATTGAAACTTGTATGTGATGTATTTAAAGATATTTGTAATTACACATTTGTAATTATGATGATACAATATAGTACATTAAAAATGTATTAATGTAATAAATGTAAGATCAAACACAATACAGTTCTATTGCTTATAATTAAGTACTTTACATGTGCTTTACTATGTTAGTTAACACATCAAAACAAGTTCTTTAAAACGTGACAAAAGATTATTAAAACAATGAGTTAAAATGTACTGGCATTAAGTATATTCTCTTCAAGTACTCTTGAGATGCCATTTATTTCATTAATATTATATTATCTGCAAGTACACAAAAAAATAAATACGTATAAGATTTGAAGTATACGCTACAAGTGCACATTCAATAACCGCACTTCTTTTTCACAAGAGGTTGTATACTCTTTGCGATACAACATAAATAAAAAATCAAGCAGGAGGTGAGATGAGGAGGCGTGTGGAAGAGACATACATAAGAAGGCGTATAAATGCACAAACTAGGTCACTAGAGTTGCTTGCCATTTAACAGACTCATTTGCTTCAGTAACAGAAAGCCATTTGCGGAGGCCGTCCCGCAGGAGCAACCTCGGGGTGAGGAATCTCTCAGCAGCACAGCAGTGATAAAGCAGGGTTGAGTCACCCCTTCTTGGGATTTAAACTGTGCTTTTTGTGTTGGCAAAGCAGATCCTTAAACAAACCACACATTTGCCAACAGAGCTCTCTGCAAACCTGCTGACCTATATTGCGAGGATGATGCCGGTGTGAAAAATATGGGCGCTTCCTATTCACTGTCTGATATCAGAGAGATGCAGCAACACAGACACCTTTTCAATAACTCTGAATACATAAATAGCTTAACATTACAGATAACTGTTATCATGCAAGTGCATGTTTTACATTGAAATGAATGCCATGAAAAGAATTATTCAGAAATTAAAATCCTGTCATTGTTTACTCTCTTTCTTTCTTTCTTCTGTGGAACACATAGGGACATAGTTAAATGAAATGGCTGCTTTTTTGCATAAAGCAAACCCAAAATGTGCATTTCAGCTCTTTCAGAGCTTTTTCATTTAGTTTTACATGAAATATTAACAACCCCATGAGATTACAGAGGGCTCTCTCATCTGTGAAGCACTTTCAAGACAAATATGGAATGACCTATAAATATGAAACAAGGGTGTAATCAAAAATTTTTAACAATCCTCAATAAGTCTCAAGAATCTAGAAAGAATGAGTAAATAATAAAACAGAGAAATACCCCTTTAGACCAATCACTGCATGTGAAGGTCATTAAATTTGCTAAAAAAATATTACATTTTGACCTTTTAACAACAAAAACAATATCGTTTTGTTCAAGTCAAATGAAGTAACCCCTAGAAAACGCATATACATTATTATTAGGTATTCATGACTTCAAAATGTATCACAGTTGTAAAAAAATGCTTTGAAAAGCACAACTGAAAAAGTGTATTGAAGTGTACAAAGTAAGTAGTATTTGAAGGTTACACCACTTGACATTTTAACCATTTAATCAAACTTCCTTTAAGAAAATGTGGACTAATCGTTTTTCAAAATGTGTAAAACTAATATGGACACAAACATTAAATGTCTAAGACCTGGCATTTGCGTTTTAAACTAGCGATTTTTAAAACGTTTCCCTTTTTCGTCATCCCAGAGAGCTTTACTTGTCATTGACCCATATAGCAACATCTCATTGTTATGAACGGTGTTTGTTTATGAACCCAGTCAACCCTCAAGCTTTTACCTTCTTTTGTTGTTTTAATAGATCAGCCTATAAAATCCTAAATATTCCAGAAAGCATATAAGTGGTCTTACCGTTGCACCACTGGAAAGGGTGCATCAATCCAACCGTGCGATTCCTTTATATGAAGGGATGTGTGTTTATAAACAGAGAGATGATGCCCTCTGTCTGTCTGTCGCTCTGTCAGGCCATTCAGCACATCTGGATTCATCTGACTAAACACCGTCCTCACACGTCTTCATAGCGATCTCAGTCCTTTCATCCGGTCAGGCATTAAATGCGTTCACATTCACGACATTTGACTCGTATTCTGCCGTTCGCTTGCGTTTACGTCCGGTGAACAAAACACGTCCTTCGCTTTACATCTGATCGCGTGTCGTGGCTGATGTTGGCATCCATTGAGAACTAAACAAGAGCGAATTAAAGTCCCTCCCAGCCGGAGTGATGGGCACTAAATCGAGCCAATCTTCTTCAGCACACTTCTCCACTGTCATCTGTGACTCACATATGAAGACATAAACAAGACGGGTTCTTTGGCTGTCATTTTGTGCATTCATATGACACATTAAATGTCATGTATAAGTAACTGAAATAAAAATACAAAACAATTCTTAAAAAATAATTACACTTTCTGTAGAAAATTTGAGTGGTGTTTGTCAGTGCAACTCTCATGACCATTATACTGGATTTTCAGGTATGATGGAATGAGTCAAAGGAAATCACCCTCATGCCTGGTTCTGATATGACAGGGGACCCCAAGGGTCCATAACGGCCTCAGGATTATAAAGTGCCCATCCTCATGTCTTCACAATATGGTGGTACTGAGATATTGGAGGGGCCCCTAAACTGCCACAAGTGAAAGAGTCCACCCAGCATGTCTTTGTCCTGAGGGGCCCCTGAGGGCCACAATACACAACACCCCACCCCAGTGGTTATATGATGTTGTGGTGCCAAGATAAAGTCTGTAGTGGGTCGACTGGTTGCCACAGGGTTAATTTCTTTGTTTTTCGATCATTGAAAGCATTTTTTTATATATTTTTTTTAACCTTTGAAGATATGAATATATGATAGTTGTATTGATATTTCATGATTTGTATAGTACGTTGATAGGTTTAATTGCGCACTTAAAATTAAGCAAAGAATGAATATGTCATTCAGGAATAACACATGGTTTGTAGATGGGAAATCTTTATTCATTTTCATATAATCTATATACATATGATTATTATGTATACTGCTGTATACATAATAACCATATGTATACAGCAGTGTTGGAAACTGATGAGGGCTTGTGGCAAAAATGCCACTAAAAAGAACGAAATTGCCCCATAAATTAAAAACAAAGGGGCAAAACTGCCCCTGCACAATTAAACAACGTATTATGGCTGTCGCGATTAAAATGAAATGTAAAAATGAATGGAAAGTGCATCCGATTGCTTTTACGTACTGTTTGTGCCGCGTTAAGCCTTTTAACCAATCAAACGCGTTTCTGTTGAACTTAGGAACTGGCCATTGGCCAATCAAAGGCGACTAGATTAGTCAACGCTGAAAACGCGCCAATCAGGTTCATTTAGATTAATCAGCGCTGAAAACGAGTGAGTTCCTTATAATACAGTGTATATAAGATGTATTAAAATATTAATTTCGTAGTTTCAGTGATCATAACTTGTGTTAGACTACTAGGCTAACGTCATTGTCCGACATGTTTGTGAAGCTAGAATGTTATGTGCCCAAAACGAAACATATTGACGTTAACACATATAAGCGAAACGTTTTATATTGTTTTCTATATCGATACATTCAATATTACAGTATAAAGAGCAATAATCTACAATAATGATTTTTGTCGTAATATTGCAGCCTTATGAGCCTCTGTTTTTCACATATATAATTTATATATAATTTTAAACAATTGTTATTGACAGCAGTTTAAAATATTAAATTGGGTAAATTATGTATGTAACATTAAAGACAAAATATGGTTTTATAATAATAATAAGGTGATTATAAAAATGTAAAAATCAATTCCAGGGGGTAAACATTTGCCCCTTAATTAATATATAATTATTTATTGTAATAATTATTTATAATTATAATAATTATAGTTAAACAAATTCTATATACTATTTTATTTTAGAAAACAGGAAAAACAGATGGAATGTATATGAACATGACAATACTGCCCTCTTCTGGTACATAAATCATAATATCCCCTTGATCCTTAGTTAAAACATGCTTATACATAATACCATTTATTCTCATTAAGGAATGAAATACGTAATCATCTTCATATTTAATGAGTGTTATAATAAATCCAAAACTGTTTAATAAAACATTGATTATTTACATATTATGTTTATCAGTTAAAAACGTAATATTCTTATGAGATTAGGTCTTCTACAGTGCATTTGTTGACAAAAACAAACATTTTCAGTCTGAAATATCTTGACAAGTGTTTTCTTTCTCAACATCCTCCTATACTGTGTGTCTCAGAAGAAATAAGACTGCTCATATGCAGAGATATTTGCCATATACACAGGGTTGTAGTTGTATATAAGTGCGCTGCTCTCTTCTGCTGCATCACTGAAGTGGTGGGAGCTTTTCCTTCCTGAAAACACACACATGATGCATTTGCTTATTCAAAGTCATACAAATGAGGAACAAGCTGACACATAAAAAGTACAGTATGAGACTGTAATTACCCTCATTTACAAAAAATTCAGCCAGTAATGATGACACGCGCACAGCGTTGCTGGAATGAGGAAAGTTGTGATGAGGGTCCCACTGAAAGCGGTTCACTTCTGGATGCCACTGTACTCCATAGAAAGGGTACTTCTTGCCTGCAGGCCAATACATTTCACACATTTCATCCTTTTATGTTTGTACATGGTGGTTTTAAATGTCTGCGTTTCTTACCTTCCATGGTAGAAACAAACTCAAGGCCATTCTCGGCTATGTTTGTGGACAGCACTGAAAAGAAGCCACTTAATTTCTCATTACCCATAAATGCCTGGAAAAAAAGAAGAGTTCATAGATCGTAATCAGGTTAGATGTTATATTGAATTTAACACAGAAGAAAACAAGACTGTGAGGGATAGACTTGCAGTTTACACAATGGCACACACTGTATAAAGGTCCTAGATCACATAGTTTCAAAACTCACAACTTTCAAATCATTTCATGGCATTTTTGTCTAGTGAAGGTCTTTTAGAAAGACATTTTGTCAGCTGATCAATTGGTGTGTTGTTAAACAACAGTACGCTTCACTAAACACACTGTATTTCAATCCGTCACAACCTTGTTTTCATTCTTATCAGCAATTAAATATGGCATTAGTCTGACTAAGGATTGTTGCTGCTTGTTTGTTACTTTAAATAGCATGATTTAAATTAATATTGTGTGTTTATAAAAGGTATACCTCGTTAGTCACTCCATAATGGTGAAAATTTCCAGTAAGTGGCTCCTGGGACAATGCTTTACGGA
This sequence comes from Labeo catla, assembly GCA_012976165.1. Taxonomy (NCBI): domain Eukaryota; kingdom Metazoa; phylum Chordata; class Actinopteri; order Cypriniformes; family Cyprinidae; genus Labeo; species Labeo catla. The sequence goes on from VONZ01000462.1 coordinate 211,561, forward strand.
TGTCAGATGGGAAGTTGGTAAACATACGACTAGATGAAGCCTCTGTTAGTGGATACAAATGTGCAAATGGAGAACAGATTTTATAAAGGCCTAATAATAATTAATGTATGTAATTCTCTTAAAAAGTCTCTTAACGTTAACAAGGCTGCATTTATTTGATCAAAAATACTGAAAAAAACAGCAATATTGTGAAACATTATGACAATTTTAAATAACAGTTTTCTATTACAATATATTTTAAAATATAATTTATTTCTGTGATTCAAAGCTGAATTTTCAGAATCACTACTCCAGTCTTCAGTGTCACATGATCCTTTAGAAATCATTTTAATATGCTGATCAATTGTGAATATATTTGTGTTGATCAGTATTTTTTTGGGAGCTGTTATATTTTTTTCAAGATTCTTCAATAACATGAATCTTTCAATCACTTTTTATTGATATACCACATCCTTGCTAAAAACAAATGAAAGAAAAAACATGTACTGACTTGAATGGGAGTGTATATTTTTCTTAGTGTGAAAAACACCTTAATAATCTACCTTTAATAATCAACTTTTTTCCACTATAAAGAATCTTTTATGCAATGTAAAGATTCCATGTTAAAGGTTCTCTTAAAGGAAAAGTTCACTTCCAGAATGAAAAATTCCTGATACTTTGCTCACCCCCATGTCATCCAACATGTCCATGTCTTTCTTTCTTCAGTCAAAAAGAAGGTTTTTGAGGAAAACATTCCAGGATTTTTCTCCATATAGTGGACTTCAATGGGAATCAATGGGTTGAAGGTAGAGGTCGACCGATGTATCGGGTTTGCCGATTAATCGGCACCAATAGTTGACTGGCGGAACTATCGCTTATCGGCAAAAATCCATGCCGATAGTTTTTTCCGGGTTGGGTCTGGTGCGGCTGAGAAGGTCGTCATTATACAGCAAAGACCCTATAGTCTTTGTTATAGAGCATGAGAGCGGCCTCTAGTGGCGGAAATCAAGGGGTCCAGTGTGTGTGATACCGGATAGCTGCGAGTTCTTCTAGACGCGGCGCTGCACTTTTGCCCGTTGTGTGACTAACATATTTTTATATTTTGACTAGATAACCACAAATGTTCTAGAATAGAAGCAGTTAAATTGTGAAAGTACACAATATCCATATGTATGCAATTTCAATACTGTGGCCTTTGTGTATTTAAAGATGACCATCTTTAGCTTGATTGTTGATGTAATGGTAACACTTTAGAATATGAGTCCATTTGTACATTAAGATTAATAAAAGCTGTAGAATAGAAGTATTGTTCCTTTTTAGAGTGTGTTAAAGGGGTCATCAGATGCCCATTTTCCACAAGTTGATATGATTCTTTCGGGTCTTAATGAAAAGTCTCTAATATACTTTGGTTAAAAATTCTCAGTGGTTGTGTAAAACAACACCCTTTTTACCTTGTTGAAATGAGCTCTGCCAAAATCATCCCATTCTGAGGGATTGTTCCTGTAAATGCAGATGAGCTCTGCTCGCCCCGCCCCTCTCTTCTCTCTGTGGAGTGACGAGCCTGTTTACTTTAGTCGCATTTAGCCATGTTTAGCCGCTAAACTTGCTAACTAGCACATTATTATGAAAGGCGATCGCAAAGATTCATAAAAAAACCCTTATACTCACTTCTGCTGTAAGTGAAGCTGGATCATGAATGATTCGTGCGAACATAGACGGATATATGTAGATCGGGAGGTGCATTCCATTCACAAACAAACGTAATCTACTGCATCTTCAGCGGCTCAGATGTCAGGAGTAAATGACGACCACTATGTTCATTACCTGAGGTAAAACACTCATGTCAATCAACTATTGTGGGAGCGGCCTCTGTGGGTGTGACGCCACAACTACAGGCATCTGAGAATGGCTCGATTTGAAAAAGGGGATATTATTTTTACAGATTAATTAAAAACCACTACATGGATTTTTATCATTATAGGGTAGATTTGTACATACACTGCCAACACACATTAATGTTCAAACAACATGTAAAAGTGAACTTAGCATCCGATGACTCCTTTAATTTCAGCATTTTACTAATATATTTTCAAAAGTTTCAGTTGCTTTTGTTAACATTAATGAAGAATGAACTAACTGTAATGATCAATATATAATTAATATTAATATTTTTATTAATTTACAAAGTATGGTTCAGTAGGCTACTTTTTTTTTTTAAATAGTAGAGCACTATTTATTTTTCGTTCAGTATCCATTTGAAAAACTATCGGTCGATTGATCGGTATCGGCCAGTGTGGTCCAACCTAGCTATCGGTATCAGTAAAATCCAATATTGGCCGACCTCTAGCTGAAGGTCCAAATTGCAATTTCAATGCAGCTTCAAAGGGCTCTACAGCCCTTTGGCTGGGCTCAAAGGGCTCTCTTCTTTTTTGTAAAGGCCATTTGACTTTTTTTTCACATTCACTTTGTAAACACTGGGTCGGTACTTCTACCTATGTCACGCATGCATGATTACGTAATGCGTGAGGTCGAGCTGGTACAGGACAAAATACAAAATTTTTATTTTTCTTAGAAAATGACAGATTGCTTCGCTAGATAAGACGCTTATTCCTCAGCTGGGATCATCAGCCCTTTGAAGCTGCATTGAAACTTGCTGCATTGAAATTTGGACCTTCAACCTGTTGGACACCATTAAAGACTACTATATGGAGAAAAATCCTGGAATGTTTTCCTCAAAAACCTTACTTTATTTTTAACTGAAGAAAAAGAGACATTAACATCTTGGATGGCATGAGGGGTGAGTAAATTATCAGGAATTATTTATTCTGGAAGTGAACTTCTCATTTAATGGAACCATTGGTTCTTTATTTTCAGTTTATCATTGCCAAAAAAATACAAACGTGGACCAAAATACTGATTTTGACTACATGCATTAAGACTACAGTATATATTGAGACCAAATACCTGAGGTGAAGTTGAGTGGATAAGCGACATTCTCTGCAGTTGTCTTACTCAACAGGTTTTCTCCGGCCACCAGCACAGTGAGCAGCTGAAATCCCAGGCATGTTCCCCAGATGGGAAAGTAATCACCCTCATCATTCGCCTGAGACAGCACAAAAACAACTCTCGATAAGAGTGTCTCTTGCAGTTTATTTCCTTACTTTTTAGTTCCTAATATAGTTACAGTAATGGCACATGATAATGTGTAACTGTTCCAATGAACTGCAGTATACAGCATTCTTACATTCACTTACACGGCATAAACTGTAATTCACCTACTTTAAGGGCTAGTCTGAAGTAAATCCCAGCAGTGTGAGCAAAGGCAGATGTTTCAAGATTCACAGACCCTCCGATGAGAAGAAGACTGAGAGACAGAGAGGGAAGTTTATGCAAACATTATGTGTATTAATGTGAACAACAGATTTTGCTTACTTTCTGTATGCTTTATTCAAATATGATGTGTAAGCATTATTACTGTATGTAGGGTGTAAATCAAAATTGCACAGAAAAATATTTTATTTATAAACTGGCAGAACTGATAAAATCTAGGTTACTGCAATTATGTGTTCAGTGCTTACTGTACATAACATAATGGCCAACAACATGTATCTAACGTCTTAATGAAAAGATAATGATGTATAGTGTCATCATAACAATGAGGAACTCTGGGTGTGACAGACTTGTTCAGGTAATGTCAACAACACATAATCTATAGTCTTGTCTAAAGCAAAATGGAGAACTTACCCATTTATCGACTTGAAGATCTTTTCATGCTCTGCAGAACTCTGGTTGAGCCTGTAACATTGAATGCATACATGTTGTTAGTATGATTGTTAAAATAACAAATTTTGGATACAGACTTGCTGATGTAATTTAATTATATTCTACTGTGAGTGATTCTCTAAAATGTATGGCTCCTGTGAAACAATTTCCTTTAATGGAATTGACATACTCTTAAAAAAGGTACAAAAGCTGCCACTGAGACAGTACCCTTTTAAAGGGTACACTTTTATACCTTAATTATCCCTAAAGGGTACCTATAAGTACCTTAAATGTACATAATAGTACCTAAAATGTACATATTAGTACCTAAATGGTCCATATGTGTACCTTTCAAAAAGGTACCGCCCCAGCGACAGCTTTTGTACCTTTTTTCCGAGTGTTTATTCATGTTTGTGAATCACTCGATTGACTCTGGAGGGTTACACTTTGACTAATTTCAAAGACAATAGAAGTAATTATAAATAATTTACCCAAATCATACTTAAATGGGTCAAAAATGCACTCTAATTAAGCTAACTAATTGTATTTAATATAGAGTGTTTTCATGACACGTCATCAATCGGCCATATTTGCGGCACTGAACGTAAACAATGCCACTGAACTGAACAAAACTCACATATTTAGCTGATTATTGCTGCTGAAAATGGTCAATAATTGTCATGTTTTGGGCTGTACTAATCGGTTGGACCGGGGAAAACATTTGGAGTACTACAGACTGCCAAACGTTATAACAAATCAATAAGAAGAGTGCAAAAAATGTCTGAGGAACAAAAGGCGTTTGTGGTTGGGCAAACTGAGCCAGGATTTCCAGGGCAAGAATCTTGACAACATTAGTGTTTGTTCTTATCATTTTCAGTCAGGTAGGTTAAATAGTAGGCTAATATTTTAATTAATACTTTTCATACATATCTTTACGACCTATTAATTTAGGTTTGTCAAAATATTGTGCCCTTTCCTGCTTACTAAGTCCTTCTCTATATGATTTAGCAGCTTTCACACGTTTCTTCCTTGGTTTAGACAGCGTAAATGAGCAGTACAATATATTCAGTAGTACATTAACGTGCAATCCATGCTGCTGTTTACATCCGAGTATCGCGAGTATGGCCGCGCATCCGGGTAACTGACCAAATCGTGACGTGCAAACGCTCTATAAAGGTAAACTATAATACATATTACTTTAATTGTATATAACATGCAGTTAAGTGTCCTAAAGAAGCCTATATTCAAGTATATTATATCTGTAAAGTGCACGTTTTTTTACAAAGTGCAATAACTAAACAAATTGATTAATTGTTTTGGAAAATGAATCAGATTTTGAAATGCCAACAAACAGACTTACCTAATCGGCACAACTCTTGCACCCCCAGATTCGATGTACTTCACATATGATGAAGGGATGTATGTATTTCCAAACTTTTTCATATAATCATCAATCTCTTGTGTCAGAATACCTATAGACAAAGCTTGGCATGAGTCATATGTGCTCAAAGGTTACTCACACTTTATAGCGTGTGCTTGTTGCTATTTATAAATTGCTAAGAATAAATTATTTCTGTTAGCAAAACTAGTTTTTAAAGTAGTACTATTAAATCGCGTTCTGCGTCAAACGCTTTAGTGCACAACTCCGTTCACCTGTTCGATATACAGTATGCAGACAAGAGGTTTACCAATGATCGGTCTGTCGTTCTCAGGCTCGATTCTCTGCGGGAGTTTAAACGGAGCGGCGCTGCACAACACTACCACACAAGCGCACAGGAGCGCACCGAAAGCCATCCTGACCTTCTGATTCTCACATGAAGTCACCTGAAACTTTGTGCGAATTCAGTTATATCATGTTTCATATAGTTGTTTAAACTGAAAGTTATGAAGGAAGTCATGAGATATGGGCGGGGTTTGTACTTTTTGGAGGAAGGAAAACAAATGTTTACATCAGTAAATACCGCTCGTGCCAGTTTGTTTGGGAAATTACTGAGCGAGGGTGAGTTAGCGAAATACTGCAGCCGCTTTCTCCACACGCCAGACCAGATCCGAATGGTTTTAGGAACTTGTATTTTCCAAAACGTTCTCACAACTGGTGTTTTTTACGAAGTGTGAAATGTAGTGACAACATCAGCAATCTTGACTAGGCTTTATATAAGTTTACAGTCTACAAATGAACCTCAGACTGAATTTCGTCGACTTCGGGGTTTCCTTGAATTTTACACAAACCAACGTTCATTATTATCTATAGCAACACAGCAGCAATGAAAATTAATTAACTGGTAGTACCATTTAGAAAAAATGTGCACTAAAATGCGTATTTAACGTTAAAAATGAAATCAAAATGAACTTTCATTTGCATGTTTAATGTAAACAAGAATTTGAAAGGAGCACGAAAATAATACACTTTGAAAAATATACGTGAACTGAATTAAATGTTTTCAGACACTTTTTCAATTAAATATAAATGCACCATAGTTTAAAGTTATAAATGCAATTATTTAAACTTAAGAGTGCTTAAGTTCAACTAATGCATTTGATATAAATTTAACTAAACGTCCATTTCATATTGCATCATTCGCTACGGACCTCATCTCTGTCTTTAGTTATTTGTATTTGGGGCTAAATCTGATAGCCGAAGGCAGAGGAAAATAACCACTGCAGTAGCTATAATAGGACGCCTGCAGGAAATCATTCAGCAACCTGAAGCACTGTCAGGGAGTCAAAAAATAAAATAATGAGCAGACTATTTATAGATCTCTTCATGGGTTGACTGGTTAATTACTGTACAGTCCCTCTGAAACACAGTAGACAAAGTCGATAAATACACGATTGCACAGTGGGATTCTGTGCAGTGCATTTTCATGACCCCATCATATATCTACATATAGTCAATAAAATATGAAATTTGTATTGAAAGTTGTAAAAAAAAGACAGTTAGTGACTCCTTGTAGTGGAAGTGCTGCTGAAAACATACAGTTTACATACACCTTGCAGGATCTGCAAAATGTTAATTATTTTACCAGAATAAGAGGAATCATCCAAAATGCATGTTATTTTTTTTTATTTAGTACTGACCTGAATAAGATATTTCACACAGACGTTTGCATATAGTCGACAAGAGAAAATAATAGTTGAATTTATAAAATTGACCCCGTTCAAAAGTCTACACTGTAAAAAATTCAGAAACACAATTTGTTGAGTCAGCTGTTTGTTACCCTGCTGCCTTAAGATTTTAAGTTTAGTCAACTTGAAATGTTAAGTTGTACTAAGTAACAACTTAGATATTTGTGTTTGCTAAACTTAACAGATGGGTAAGTAACCCAGCTGCCTTAAAATTTTAAGTTGATTCAAATCAAATATCTAAGTTGTCACTTAGTATAATTTAACATTTCAAGTTGAACAATTTTTTTGGAGTTGACTGAACTTAAAATTTTAAGGCAGCCAGGTTACAAATTATTTTAAGTTGACTCAACAAATTGTTTTTTACAGTGTACATATGCTTGATTCTTAATACTGTGTTGTCACCTGAATGATCCACAGCTGTTTTTTTTTTTTTTGTTTTGTTTTTTTTTTAACAATAGTTGTTCATGAATCTCTTGTCTGTCCTGAACAGTTAAACTGCCTGCTGTTCTTTAGCAAAATCCTTCAGGTCCTACAAATTCTTTGGTTTTTCAACATTATTGTGTATTTGAACCCTTTCCAGCAGTGACTGTATGATTTTGAGATCCATCTTTTCACACTGAGGACAACCAAGAGACTTTTTTTTTTAATGTGGAATTAATATTTTTAATATATATACACTATATTGCCAAAAGTATTCGCTCACCTGTATATATATATATATATATATATATATATATATATATTTTTTTTAATATCAAAATTCTCAAATGAACAAAGTTCATCAGCAGTTTGCAATAAAGGGAAAATGGTGGTGAATATCACATTTGTCATGACTTCTCAGCACATGAACTGTTATTTCAGCTTCTCGTTTTTTAAAGGTTTTATATAACCATTTAGTACAGAAGTACAGTGACATGTAAGCAAAACAGAGCAACAGTCACTTCATAAGGAGCATTTCTTTCTGATCAGTCTTCACATCACAGTTTATGAAGCAGCAGCAGTTCTATCCTCCTTAATCACTGAAAATATGATCAAAGTAAACTTTTAGTGGTTATAATCTAAGTAGCTGATAATTCCCTAATTCATTATGTACTCATTCGTCTTAACCCTATGAATGTTTTATTAAATTAAACAAATTAACATACGTTTAGTAATGCAATCAAGTCAGATTACGTTTGAATGTACACTATAAAAAGTGGATATACATAATTTGACCTTTAAAAACCCTGGTTGATTCAGTCATATTAAATGAAAATAAAAATAAAACTATATTTGACTTGAACAAAGCCAGTTAAAATGTTATCACATGAGGAATATTTTAAGCTTATTTGTCAAAATGTTTTTTCCAGCATGTCTTATGTGGTTGAACGGCTGCGTCCTGCTGAAAGTTGCTGTGTGGGTTTGGAAGTGATAGTGGTTAAATGCGTAGAGGAAAGGATTGAGGCAGGCACTGACAAAAGTAAATGTTATCAACAAGTCGCAGCTGGCATTAAGCACATTTTTAGTGCCTGTAAATCTGCTGCGGCAGCTATCAGTGCCAAGCCATTAAACAGGTGCAGTGGCATTCAGAATGGGGCGGACACTACTGTGACCAACCGCGTCATCCTCATGCTGCTGTTGCAAAGATGATGGAAAACATCAACACAAACCCCAACTAACTCTGCTCCAGAAAAACTACAATTTTGTGCAAATGCTGCCGCAATAATTATCTTCACTCATAACAAAGAGGCAGGTAAATGACTGGAGAACCCCAACATACATCACCACAGAAAAGCCTGTCATTTCAGTAGAAGATTTGGATATCCAGTACATTTGATTAAAAATTATGTATGAATGAATTAATTAAAATATAACCTAAACATTTTAGGCTATCTAGAAATCTCAGCCAGGACACGTCCAGAAAAAGAAGAGGACATTCGGTCACCGTATTTTATTACATACCTTTTATAACAACTTGCTCTTTGGCACTTTTTTTTGAAAATATGTAATATAGCTTACGTGATTTGTGTAGATCTGAAGAGTTGACCAATCAGAATCAAGATAAGTACATCATCCTCTTCAGGGTTGCCAGGTTTTCACAACAAAACCCGCCCAATTGCTAATCGAAACTAGCCCAAAAGTAGCCCAATTGCATTGCGAAGGGGGTTCCCCGTTAAAAATCGAGGTGTAAAATACACATTTTTTGTTGGGGTTCCTCTGGTAAATTCGCATTCCAGTGGCTAAATATCACATTTTTGGGGTTGCTTCAACTCACGGACATCAAAAACAACCTGTGGCAACAGTGAAAACCGCGGACTTGGCAAACTTCTTGTCAGCGCTTACCCATGATTTTTATTAATAAAATAGCCTAGATACTAGATTGCTAATTATATTTCTCAGCAAACGAAGTGGTAAAATAAATAAATAAATAAATCGCTGTTTTTGAAGTAATTAATTGTTTGTAGAGAGAGACGCGTAGACACAGCATGCAGGTAATGCATACACAACTGTCATCTCGCTCCTTCTCTCTCTCTTGATCGATAATTAATTGAAATAAATGCTAGAATTCATTCAAACAATTGTGATCTTGATGCACTATTTCATCTCTGTGTCAGATTTGATGCTGGCAGAATACTAGAGCTAACATGCCGTAACTAAAGTAAATAATCGTCATTTTTACCCGTTCGGTCAAATATTGCGCCACAAAGAGCAATACTAGTTTTAACTCGTCTATAACTTGGCACATGACCATGGAATAAGCAGGATAATCAACAGCTTGCTGTGCATTAAACGACTTTAAATGCACTTCAAGTGGTTCTTTGCCTCCACATCATGCATTTAAAATCCTTTAATGCATGACAAGCTGTTGATTAGCCCTTACATAAAGCGTATTATCATTCTAATGTGAACTGTACTTGTGTACAACCACAAGAGAATCACTAACACATTAGATATGGATGATACACAGAAATTCAAACACCTGCTCCCATTAAATTTGTTCTGTTTGTGTTCCATTAAATTCATGACACTTGGTCATTTTAATACATGGCCGATAACCAATAAATGGGCGACATTAAAATTCTGATTACAAAACGGATAGTTCTGGTCCTTGATTCTGATTGGTTGAGCCGTGTTCAAAGCTGTTGTAAATTACACTACAGACATGCACTTTTGTTTACATCTGTGTGTTGCTCGGCAACCACTTTGTTGCAACCACAACCGTTTCTGAGGAACTACATTTGTTTGGCGTAAGAATAATGTTTGTATTAAAAATCATTGCACTTTATTTGCTCTGTTTTATTTTGTGAAACCTTACTACGTATATGGAATAACTGTTTTATAAAAGCAAACAGTGAAGCCGTGGCTTCACGTCGTGACTAACAACGCCCCCTTAGCTGTTAATAAATTCACTATAAACCACGGCTTCTTAGGGATTATTGCTTTAATTTTGTCTCAATAAAAATAACATTAAAAACAATTCTACAGGTCAATTTAGACTTTAATATTATAATAGCAATACAGCCTACAACGCAAAAAAGGGTATTTTTAAGAATTGTCCCTCCTGAAAAGAAAAAGAAAACAGCCAAAACCAGCCTAAGCTCGTTGGCTGGTCTGAGCTGGTTTTAGCTGATCCCCCAGCCTGGCTAGTCTGGTCAAGCTGGTTTTAGCTGGTTGTTCCAGCTTGTCTCCCAGCTAAGTGGCCAAAACCCCTCTAAAACCAGCCTGCTGACCAGCTATGACCAGACTGGATGACCAGCATGGGTACTACTGATTAAATTTAATACTGCATTAATAAATTATAAGTGTTTTTAGAGATCAACTTTGAGTATTAGATGACACACAAGAGTGTGGAAAAAAAAAATAACATTCTGTATTTAATATCGACTCATAACCAATATGGTATTGTTATATTTTGCATCCCTTTTTAATATTGTAGCTACTCAAGTTAGGCAGAGGCTATAAGCTTGATATTTCCCTCATACAAAACATAATCATGCAGCAAAATCAATGACTTCATTATCTATCTAAATACAACAGAGTGCCTAAAGGGACATGATGATGGGAAAAAAATATGAGATGGGTTTTCTCATTAATGTTTTAAACAAGTTTTGCAAGCAAATGGAAAGTCTCTCAGGGGAACGCAAAACATTAGAGTGAGAATGCAAAAGCATTCAAATAACATTTTTTTGCCTCTTTAGCCGCTCCATAATATCCAGAAAGTGATGACTGAGTATTACTCAGAGGAACAGTGCTCTAAAATACAATAAAATATAATTATGCTGACCTTTATGATTACAAAAATATCTAATTCTCTAATGAAACTCACATCTGCCTGTCAGCACAGTCCCACCACTAGGAGGCTGATTCAGGGTTTTAAAATAATTCACAAAAATAAAAAGGAGAGGTTTATGGCACTTTTTATTAACTTAAGCTTTAACTCAAAACCAGATTTTTTTTTAGAAATGTGTTATTTATTGTAACCCACAATATTTACATGTGTAATAGTGTCTCGTCTTGAAAAGACATTTCGTAAATTCTCAAATAAATTTCCTTGAGCATACAGTATAAATAAATTTCATTCACTCTGAGTTCTCCATCTGTGAGAGTACATGGGAACATTTCCTCACCATTTGATTTACAGCATTCAAGTGAATTATTGGCAATTCTAGCAGCCGCTCCTCAAGCTCTGTTTTCCAGAAGAGCCTGGAAGTCAGGTGAACAAACCAACTTGTGTTTAATGTGTCCCAGCACAGACATGTCTCCCCTCCTGCCCTCTGTATTTACTGAGACCAGCTCCTACAAAAACACAGAAAAAGACAATGTAATACAAAAACTATACACTATACAGATAGTGTACAGATTGTGCCACGATGAGCTGTAATGTGCTTGGCAATGTGCTTATAAAGCTTTTGTCACCAATTTCATTTATGGATGTATCGAAAGTTCAGCAGCTGAAATTATTTGCTGTCGTAACATTTTCAAGCCAGCAGTTGGCAGTGATTCCCCACCAAACAACTGGCTAAAGGAATATTGTAGAACATTTGCTGAAAAGTACTGACCTACAGAGTATTCAAGATATAGATACGTTTGTTTGTTCATAAGAACAGATTTGGAGAAATATAGCATTACATCACTTGCTCATCAGTGGATCTTCTGCAGTGAATGGGTGCCGTCAGAATGAGAGTTTATACAGCTGATAAAAACATCACAATAATCCATAAGTAATCCACAACACTCCAGTCCAACAATTAACACCTTATGAAGTGAAAAATTGCATGTTTTTAAGAAATGAATCCATCATTAAGTTTTTTTAACTTTAAACCATTGCTTCTAGCCAAAATACGAGTCCATAATACTTCCTTCAGTGAAAAAGTCCATCTCCTATTGTCCTCTCCCATCAAAAATCAGCCCACATTTAGAACTGTTTTACACTGTTTTCACTTATAAATAGTACTCGATATGTGCATATTTCTCTCCTGATTCAGACAAGACAACTTCTTCACTAGAGAAATCAATAATGCGAATTATAGACTCGCATTTTAGCCAGAAGCAATGGTTTGATGTTAAAAATGTCTTAATGATGGATTTGTTTCTTACAAACAAGCAGCTTTTTACTTCACAAGACATTAACTGATGGACTGGAGTGGTGCTGATTACTTGTGTATTACTGTGGTGTTTTTATCAGCTGTTTGGCACCCATTCACTGCAGAGCATCCATTGGTGAGCAAGTGATGTAATGCTGCATTTCTTCAAATCTGTTACCATGAAGAAACAAACTCATCTACGTCTTGAATGACCGGAGGGTGACATACTGACCTGCAGGAAGGCACAGGGTGTTCCCAAGGCCACATCCAGGGTGACGTTACCCAGAATAAGCTGCACTTTGCCTGACTTCCTCACGAGCATCTTTCCCACCAAACCCTCTTGTAGATCCTTAAGACAACAGGTGTTCTCTTCTTGAGATTCATCCTGACACACAAACACACACAGGAGATCAAATAACACATAAGCATATGAAAAAACTGACATTAGTCTGTGACGTAAAGCTAGTCGGCGCCAACCTGAGTCTCGGTCTTCTGCATCACGGTCTGTCCGTCGCTCGACTGCACCTCTGTTTTGGTGGGCCGGGCGTCACTGGTGGGCGGCTGGCCTGGCAGACTGTCAGGAAGCTGCATGAAGAGAAGCTCCTCCTCTTTGCAGTGATTCCACACCTCCAGTAAATCAGGCAGCAGATCAGGTTTGGGCAAGGACGGCGGCCTGAACATAGGCTCCGCCTTCTTCAGTTCGGTAATATCCAAAGGCTCCTGCTTGACTGAAGGAAGATAAGGTAGGATGGATGATAATAAAAGGATATGGTCACATTATTGATTTTTCTATGAAATTTTGTGGGCAAATATATATTTTCTATCAGATTCCTATTAAAATGCCTGTAAAATTTCACAGAGCAACATTACATTTAAGGTGTTTGCTAGTTTGAGGCACGATTAAGTTGAATGAAGTTTGTCCTACTCTTCACTTCAGCTCCAGTGCTGTCAGTGCTCATCGGTTCAGGATCTGAAGAGGTCTTCACCGATTTGAGTGTCTCCTCACTAAACTCTTCTTTGAAGACCCATCCCGACACAGCCAGCGGCAGCTGCACAGGACAGCTTCCTCTCTCACCTCTCAGGTGAGGGTCGTCCAGAAACTACAGCACACAAAACCAAAGGCTTGTGAGTGGATTCGTTTCCTCAGTTAAGCAATTTGCACTTGAGAGAATCACATAAATATAGGAGAGAGTTCAGTCCAAAACAAAAATGCAAAAAAGAAGGAAAAAAAAGGTATTATATTTTGCAAGAAAATTAAAGCTATTTTTAGGACCATTAGGTTTTTGCTTTATGACTTTTATCACATTTGTGCTCATAACTGTCATCAGTGTAAAGCATCTGGACAGTTTACTTTTGGTCTTTATTTTTTCCCAGTAATGATTCTTATGACTAAATTTGCTGCTTTATTCTTTTTTTTTACTTAAATCACCTATGAAAAATAGTACAAGAAATACAAAAATTGCAATTAAATAAACAGGGCTGCCCCTAATAGTCGACTAACCATTCGACGACAAGGAGAGGCTTGGTCGACTAAAATTTTATTTTGCTTAGTCGCAGATGGAGGTACCGGTGCGGTCACTTGCTTTTAAAATACTCTCTCATATTTGCTCATACAGATAAAAGTAATACATCTTTCGAATCTGTAAAGACTCTATGTCTTTTTGTGTGCACTTGGAGTAACAACAAAATGCGCTTGTGTAAAATAATGAAAGCAAACAGGATTCGCGTTCTGCCATCTCGATCTCTGTGAACTTAAGCGCGAAACTCCAAAACTCTGTGTATACCTGCCTTATAGACATAAAAAAATGTATCTATAGAGAGTGTAATGTCTACTTTCAAATGAAATTAATCAAATAGAAAACAAATATTCTCAGATTATGTAATCCATATGAAACATGCATACAGGTGAGTCAGTATCTCTTAAACTGAAAATAAAGAGCTAAGTTTATTAATAAATTATTAAAATGTTAATGCAGTCTACTTGCTGTTTGTCCCTGACACATTTATAATTATAATATCATCCGGTGCGCTGTGGCAAGCTTTTTTTGCATGTGCTTGAGCGCTTATTAGACTATGTAGGCAATTAAAATCTCATTATTATGATTTATATGGTTTATTAACAAACGTGCAGCTAATAGCAGACTAATGCTTAAAATGAACGACTACTAGTCGACCAGAAAAATCTTTAGTTGAGGGCAGCCCTGAATACTTTTACAAATAAGATGTTATATTTTACAATTTAAATAATAAATATTTTTTTCATTGTATTAAAGAAATGTGAATGAGACTCTTTGCATTTCAGTAATCAGAACTCAGAAAAATATGAATTTTAATGCAAAAGATGTGAATTGACCTAAAGTAAGATTTATTTTCTTAACGTAAAATAGAATTTGTAATTTCTTCCTTTTGAATTTTGGGGTGTAATATGACCAGGTAAGGGTTCCACACAGGTTTGAGTTTATAAGTTAATTAGTAGATAATAATTTTTCAGTTTTTATTTTTTTCTTGAACACTTACATTGTCCCTCTCAAGTTTGCGCAGGATTTCTTTAGTCTCCTCTTCAGTTTCTCTCTCCTTTTTGATGTTGATGATGGGTGAAGGGCCACTGTTTGCCGTTTCTCTGGTATCATCATATACACCTAATCAAATAAAACAAATTAAGACAGGAGTGATCACTGTATTAACATTTATTAGCAAGTCATTTTATAGAGACTGCACTCACAAAGAGCCATTTCTGTCAATATGCAACAACTGATAATGGATTTCCATGATTTTTACAAATTTTGTACACTTTCATGACTTCCAAGTTTGGAAAGCACAATTATAACATTTCCTTGATAATTCCATTTTTTTCCCCATAAACATTTAAACCCATTGTAAATACAAACTACCATTCAAATGTTTGTGTTTTTTTTTTTTTTTTTTAAGAAAAGAAATACTTTTATTTACCAAGGATGCATTAAATTGATCAAAAGTGGCAGTAAATACACTTATAATGACAAAAACATATGTTTGTTTTAAATAAATGCTGTTCTTTTGAAAAAAAATATCACAGTTTCCACAAAAATATGCATCACAACTGATTTCAACATTGATCATTTTTCTTGAGCATGAAATCAGCATATCAGAATGATTTCTGAAGGATCATGTGACACTGAAGACTGGAGTAATGATGCTGAAAATTCAGCTTTGCATCACATGAATAAATAAAATGTTACCATATAACAGAAAAGAGTTATTTTAAATAGAAATAATTTTACTGTATTTTTATCAAATAAATGCAGCCTTGGTGAGAATAATAGACTTAAACATAAAAAACAAAAACTTACTAAACACAAACTTTTGAACAGTACTGTGTGTACATCTTTACCTTAAAAGTCAGTATTTTAATTCCATATTAATGAGCATAATGTCAGATATTTGAGTTACATTGTTTCTGACAACTGTAAACAACAGAGTAAGGCTAATTAACTGCAGCATATTATTAGCAAAAGGGCTGTTATTTGTTATCAGCTAAAGGAGAATACACAATCATTCATCGTTATTAGTCACTGGGGTCATATTTCTGTTGTTGCTGGAGCTTAAAAGCAATAAGCTACAGAAATTTTACTATGGTGAAAAGGTGCTGAGATTAGGCACAACACAAGCATTACTGCTTTAATGCCATTTAGTGTTTCTAACAACACATTCTGGCTCGAAACACAGTACTTGTCAAAACGATTTCTCATATCCTCCCCTGTTGACCTCGTTTACCTTTCCTCTTGGCCATCATCTCTGCAGGACCCTGTTCAAAGATAGAATGTGACTGGATGACCTCAGGGCGACCTCGGCCCCTCCCTCGGCTGTCCCGCTGCCGACCTCGATCCACATCCTTCTTATCCCGTCTCGTTCCTTCATCAGCTTTTAATCTGCAGCAGAGTAAAACAAATAACTCCATCTTTACTTACAAATAATGGCGAGGGATTGATTATGCCAACATGAATTACTGATAGTAAATAGACCATCACTTACTCCTCTTTTGATTTTCGACCAATAATATTGGGCGTGAAGGTTTTCTGCAGGACAAATGATAAGAAGACATTTTAAATTGCAGCATATGCATCTGAAATGTCGTGTATGACTATAATCTTCAGCTATGGATGGTTACCTTTTTGACTCCTCCTAACGTGAGGTCTCTGGAGCGCATTGTGGGTAGACGTCCCGGAGAGATTGAAGCGGGCAGCCGGCGACCCATCGGCAACCCTCTGGCTCCCCCTACATGCGGCGTCCGTGGAGGCCCACTGGGGTCACCGGAGCTCTCCATCCTCACTGACAAAAGAAAAGAGATGTTACTGCAAATGTAAAATTGACATGTTAAGTCCATGTACTTTGACAAAATCATAAGCAAACTTCTATATACACATACCAAACGCTTTAATGTCACTATTCTGTCCCAGTCCAAAACCTAAAATATCTAAACATATCTATCTATCTATCTATCACATGTTTGTGTTATGTTGGAATCCCCATTAAAATCCCACTGGGATACTTTTGGATTGGTTCCAGATTATGATTATGAGAGAAATTCTGTACAAATTGTTACCACAGTCGGATTTTCTGACTCCGATGATGATACGAAAGAATAGACTAACATTCAGTCACACATATATTAATAAATCAGAAACAGATATTTCCAGCAGACACCGGTATTTCCACGCTTCCGAACACATGGCGACACAAACACGCATCCAGACTCATGATTGTACACTCACCAGTGCGCTTCCTCTAGTGCAGAGATTCCTTAAACACTGGCTTAAAATAGACTACAAAATATAACTTTGTTACAGGCAAAATCGAGAGTTTATGATGATGATATCTAGTGCAAGTTTGTTTAAGGCGGAGTTTTACGTGTAATGACACTTTGACCCGTGTGACGCAGTGATGTGATTGGTGAACGTCAACGCTGCACGACTTTGCGCAGATTTTTTTTAAAGGCACAAATAAACTCACATTTCAAACAAGCGCTGTTTTTTAGTACAAAATATAATATGAAATAAAATAAAATAAACATGGCATTGAAGAAAGCCTATTACAGTTTATATAAAGTTTAATAGTCCAGCGTTATCGAACAAAACACCAGAAAGAACTTAATTTATTTATTCATTCATTCATTGATGCAACCTCACCTTTGTCTTGATGTGTGTTAATAATATATTTCTGACTTGGCCAGATTTTCAATTAAGAGAATTAAAGGTGTCAATAAAAGCTAATAATTTTTTTTAGTGATAATTGTGCGTTTGGCGTATATAAACTCATAACATCCTGATTATTGAATGATTAATAAAATGCAAAACAGCAACAAGAACTGATGGATGGATAAATAAATAAATAAATCTCTATAAAAAAGCTGTTTTGTTCAGTAACCCCAGACTATTATTATTGTGTTTATTTTAATTTAGTTGTACTTGTCAATAGGAAAAAAATGTTATTATATATATATATATATATATACACACACACACACACACACACACACACAAGTATATATTAATATTATATATTAACAAGTATTATTATGATTACACTGTAAAATTCAAAAATTATATATAATTTATATTTAATCATTTTTATTAATTATAATATTTATTTATACATAACCTTTATTTTAGCATTTTTTATTAGTTATTATATATAAAAATACATACAATTATATGCAATTAAAAACAAATATATTTATTTATTTATTCATTTATAATGTATATAATACATATATAAAATTATATAATCTATATAATCTATATAATTTTTACTATATAAAATCAAAAAATGTAAAAAAAGAACAAGTATTGTGAATAAAATATAAAATTAAAAAAATTATATATAATTTTTGTTTTAGAATATATATATATATATATATATATATATTCTGTGTTCATTTTCATTATAATATAATACATAATATACAATTACATAAAATTATATAAATATAATAGTATATATATGTTTACAATATCAAATATACAAATAACAAGTATTATTATAATTATATTACAAAGTGTAATATACTCTCTGTTCATTTTCATTCAGTCTTGCACAAACTTTACGTGCTTATCAACAGAAGGAAAAAAATTCCACACAAGAATGATTTTTGATAGGTTTAGAGGATAAAATTAGGTTTGGAATAAAATCAAGTAATGATGTTGAACATAAAATAAGATGTTTCGAAGAATGTGAAGAATGTGGTTTTTGGCCCCTATTGATTTCCACAGTATTTTGCTCCATACTGTGGAAGTCAATTTTTTTTACTTTTTTTTTAAATTTTTTTTAAATATCTTCTTTTAGGTTCAACAGAAGAAAGAAAATCTTGGTTAGTAACAACTGGAGGGTAAACAATCCAAGTCTTTATTATCGTAATCACAGCACTAATAACATCAGACTACACATTTATTAGGCTGAATGGGGAAATTAATCTTAAATAAGTTAACAAATATAAGCATTTCAGTCCACTAATAATTTCACCTGACAAATATCGAAATCTGGACATCTATAATGACTTTCATCCTTACATGGCTGTCAGGGTCTGTTGAGTTTTAATTATCTGTTGTCCATTAATTACTCTCCATCCTGAGATAATTCAAGTCATCGTCAAAGCAGCCGTGCGCAGAGAAGAGTCCCGGTGTGATCCCATCAATCACAGACAGGCCCTTCACAATGAGTCAGAAACACAGCTCTGATCATCTGACCTTCACAGAGCTTCAGCATGTCATGGCAGTCAGACGTGTTGTTGTGTGGTGTTCAGTGATCGCTGGGCGTTTGCATTGCAGGGGATGTGCTGCTTGTGACCATATGGTGCAGCATTTGGTTAGTTCCTCTGTAGGTTGAAGCAGCAGATCGTCCTGTCCTTGAGTTACAACATGCACGAGCGGACGCTGGTATCAGTGTAGCAGATACACACGAGCATATACTTGAGTTACAGTGGCATAATGAATGTAAAGTTTGGCCCTCAGTGCAGTGATGACCTCCTCCATAGTGCGCTTGAGTTCACATGCTGCTATAAATGTCAATAATTTGACTGAAGCCAGCTTCATTTCTGTGTGTGTGTGTGTGTGTTTTCCTGCAGAGCTTGAGCTCTTTCAATCTCATTCTTAAATTTGGTTATGAAACTCGGATTCTAAATCTGACAGGAAGCATATTAGATATGGTTTTACACCCTAAAATAAAAATGGTCAAACGGTGAGCCATCTGCAACTCAAGAGGGGGTGTGAGATACATGAAGATACATTCACTTAATGTTGTATGCCAATATATCGCACATCACAACCATTGTATTGCAATATAAAGATAAAAATATTATAAAAATGTTATAAAAAAAATCATGAAATGTAAAAATGTAATATATATATATATATATATATAATATTTTAAATTACATGAAAAATATTTATACATAATTATAGATATCAGATATAATATTTAACAATATAAAATATAAAAATAAGAACAAGTATTATTATGATATTATTATATATCCCTAATAAACTATTAGTAGTAGTAATAGTATTAGTATTATTATTACTATTATATCTGCATGAGATATCAGCCTTTGCAGGGACTATAATAATAATACTACTACTAATAATAAAACAGACAAATATTAGAAACAGAATTATACATAAATAAATAAATAAATAAATTAATTATCTAAACATTTTATATAATATACATATTTTTACAAGATAAATATAAATAAGAATAAATAAGACCAAGTATAAATGATTATAATACATATCCCTACCACAGTAAATATATAATTTAGAATTCATGTAATAATAATAATAACATAATAATAATAGTAATAACAATAAATATTATTATAATAAATTATTATTATTATTATTACTATTATTATATCTGCATGAGATAACCACAACCTTTGCAGGTTATATAATAATAATAAATTATTATTATTACTATTATTATTATATCTGCATGAGATAACCGCAACCGTTGCAGGAAATATATTAATAATGATAATGATAATAATAATAATAATAATACAGACAAATATAAGAATAACAATTATTATTAATATTAGTAGTAGTATTATTTACTAAAGACTATTCTTAATTTGTATGTCACACTTTATTTACCTTTTTACTTTTTTCTTTCATAACTCATAGACTTCTGCAAATTATAGCATTTATTTATTTTTAGAAATTGTCACGAATCTGGTCGGTGTTTCGCGGTCCGCTCACTACCAGATGTCACTCTCACCTTACCCACACACTCTGACTGTTGCACCACACTCCGGACTACATCTCCTGTCATGCATCACGCTCATCGCGTCTACTCATGTGACCAATCAGCGGCACTATAAAAGCCCCGGTCTTTCCCCATGCAAGTCACGGATTGTTGTTGTTATTTCTATTGTTAGCGTTCCCTAGTTTCCTTCTTCCTTAGTTCCTAGATCCCTCGCCTGGCTCCCCCGTTTTCGTCTGTTCGCCGCCTGCCTATTGGACTCCAGCTCTTGTTTATTGGTTTATTCTCCTAGCCCAGCCCCTTACGGATTACGTTCGCCACGGATCGACCCTCGCCTGTTTCACGGACTTCTATTGTGCATCGCCTTCGTTATACCTGTCTGCCTTTGTTGTTTGACCCTGCCTGTTCGACCATGTATCTGTCTCGTCCCCTGAATAAAAGCTCGCAGATGGATCCGCTCGCCTCTCACCTCTCACTCCCCGTTACAGAACAATCCGTCACAAAAGGATCCAGCAGCTTTTCACCCGGACATTCCTCAGATATGGACACAAACAGGATACTATGCAGGTTAAAACAAGGACCAAGATCGCTCGAACAACACACCCCAGAATTTTTGGCCATCTCACATTATTCTGATCTCCCGGACATTTGTTTAATAGAGATATTCTGTGATGGAATAAACCAGCCATTAAGGGAAAGACTGAGACGCGAGGGTCCGCGCTCTTCGCTGGCGGCTTTTATGGACTTTGCCCTATTGTGTGTGGGTTCTGCTCTTACCGTGAGTGTCGCGGAGTCAAGTTAAGTTAAAGCTGTGTTTCCTGAGTCAAGTCAAGTTTCTGAGTCAAGTCAAGTTGCAGCTGTGTTTCCTGAGTCAAGTCAAGTTTCCGAGTCAAGTCAATTTACAGCTGCATTTCCCGAGTCAAGTCAAGCTACGGTCGTCGTTCCTGTGTCAAGTCAAGTCAGAGCTATCGCTCCTGTCTCAAGTCAAGTTACAGCCATCTTTCCTGAGCCAAGCACTGTCAAGATGGCCGTCACGCCGGAGCCACCGCGCAAGATGGCCGCCATCCCAGAACTCTCGGCCAGCAC
The DNA here is from genome assembly GCA_012976165.1 of Labeo catla. NCBI lineage: Eukaryota > Metazoa > Chordata > Actinopteri > Cypriniformes > Cyprinidae > Labeo > Labeo catla. The sequence continues at coordinate 233,316 of VONZ01000462.1, forward strand.
TCGGACGCGGCCTGTGGTCATGATGGCCCATGTGCTGGATTCACCCCTAATGGCTGTATGGGCAGCTAAAATGGCGCTCCTTCACGCCGCGGCTGCTACCCCAGGGTCAAGTCAAGCTCCAGGGTCAAGTCAAGCTTCCAAGTCCGGTCAAACAACAGAGTCAAATCAAGCCAAAGCTGCTGTTGTTCTCCATGAGTCAAGCCAAGACACAGCTGTCGTTCTCCATGAGTCAAGCCAAGACACAGCCGTCGTTCCCCACGAGTCAAGCCAAGTCACAGCTGTTCCCCACGAGTCAAGTCACGTCACAGCTGTCGTTCCTGAGTCAAGCCATGTTGTTCCTGAGTCAAGTCATATTACAGCGGCTGTTCATACTAGGTCAAGTCAAGTTACAGCCGTGTCTCCTGAGCCAAGTCAAGCTACGACTGTTGTTCCAGAGTCAAGTCAAGCTAGAGCTGTAGCTTCCAAGTCCAGTCAAGCTTCCAAGTCCAGCAACGTCAAGGCGTTCGTTCCTGCGTCAAGCAACGTCAAGGCGGTCGTTCCTGTGTCAAGCAACGTCACAGCTGTGGTTCCTGAGTCAAGCAACGTCACAGCCGTGGTTCCTGAGTCAAGTAAAGTCATTGATCTTCACAAGCCAGTTCAAGTCACCACTGGACTTCACGTGTCAAATCAGGTCACTACTGATCTTCACGAGCCAAGTCCAGTCACTGCTAATCTCCAAGAGTCAAGTCAGTTCACTACTGATCTCCACGAACCAAGTCAAACCACAGCTGATCTTCATGAGCCAAATGAAGTTATTGCTGCTGTTCCAGAGCCAAGCCGTGTCCCGCCTGACGGCCCTGAGTCAAGCCATGTCCCGCCTGACGGCCCAGAGTCTCGCCACGTCCCGCCTGACGGCCCAGAGTCTCGCCACGTCTTGTCTGACGGCCCAGAGCCACGCCACGTCTCGTCTGACATCCCAAGGTCACGGCCTATCATGACGGCCAGCGTGCTGGACCCACCACTGGTGTCAGTGAGGGCACCAAACATCCCAGTGGCATCAACACCTTCTAAAACCACCATTAAAGAAGTCCTGCCACCCGCCGCTGCTCTTCCCTTAATGGCGGTTGCCATTTGGTGTGTGTGGGCTGCACACTGTGCTTCTGAGGTCACGTCTGTTCACAAGTCAGCTCCTGAGGTCACGTCTGTTCCCAAGTCTGCTCCAGAGCTCCCGTCTGATCACAAGCCGGCTCCAGAGCTCCCGTCTGATCACAAGCCGGCTCCAGAGCTCCCGTCTGATCACAAGCCTGCTCCAGAGCTCCCGTCTGGTCTCAAGTCTGCCCCAGAGGTCCCGTCTGGTTTCAAGTCTGCTCCAGAGGCCCCGTCTGACCACGAGTCAGCTCCAGAGGCCTTCCCTGTCGGAGAAGCCGCGCCAATGCCTCCTGAGGTGTCAGCTTCGGCTGTAGATCCTCCTAGGGAGGCGGCATTCATCCTCAAACTCTCTGCTTCTCCCCTTATTCTGTCTGCCTCCTCTGTCCCTGTTCTCCCCTGGTCCCAGTTTGTGTCGCGGGTTCCTGCTCCGCCCTGGAGGGCCCCTGCGCCTCTTGCTCTGCCCTGGAGGGCTCCTGCACCTCCTGCTCCGCCCTGGAGGGCTCCGGCGCCTCCTGCTCTGCCTCCGGCTCCACCCTGGAGGGCTCCTGCGCCTCCTGCTCTGCCTCCGGCTCCACCCTGGAGGGCTCCTGCACCTCCTGCTCAGCCCTGGAGGGCTTCTGCTCCGCCTTCTGCTCCGCCCTGGAGGGCTTCTGCTCCGCCTCCTGCTCCGCCCTGGAAGGCTTCTGCCCTGCCGGTTCTGCCTCAGTCTCCTGGCCCTCCCACTGATCTCCAGGACTGTTTCTCTGTTGGAGCGTCTGGAAGCCGCTCCTTGGGGGGGGGCTATGTCACGAATCTGGTCGGTGTTTCGCGGTCCGCTCACCACCAGATGTCACTCTTACCTTACCCACACACTCTGACTGTTGCACCACACTCCGGACTACATCTCCCGTCATGCATCACGATCATTGCGTCTACTCATGTGACCAATCAGCGGCACTATAAAAGCCCCGGTCTTTCCCCATGCAAGTCACAGATTGTTGTTGTTATTTCTATTGTTAGCGTTCCCTAGTTTCCTTGTTCCTTAGTTCCTAGTTCCCTCGCCTGGCTCCCCCGTTTTCGTCTGTTCGCCGCCTGCCTATTGGACTCCAGCTCTTGTTTATTGGTTTATTCTCCTAGCCCAGCCCCTTACGGATTACGTTCGCCACGGATCGACCATCGCCTGTTTCACGGACTTCTACTGTGCATCGCCTTCGTTATACCTGTCTGCCTTTGTTGTTTGACCCTGCCTGTTCGACCATGTATCTGTCTCGTCCCCTGAATAAAAGCTCGCAGATGGATCTGCTCGCCTCTCGCCTCTCGCCTCTCACTCCCCGTTACAGAAATACTTGATTATAATGTCCAGAAATTTTTATTTAATAATTCCCTTACGGGGTAATTGTAATTTACAGATTAACCACTGTAATGTAAATACTGGAAATCTTTTTTCTTTTTATTTTCCCACAGTTTGGTTAGCTGTCAGGAATAAAAGGTGTAAGAAAGACCAAAATTATGATTATTTTGAACATTAGTTTAATGAAATAATGAAATAAATTCAGACATCTAGACTGCATTTACACTTATGCATTTTCATTTTAAAACACACAACTTTGCTACAGTTACGGCTATCGTTTGCACTAATCCGGCGTGACTTTTAAAAACGCTGCAGATCCAGTTTTAGTTTGAAAACTCCAGGGATGCGTTTCAGTGTAAACGGACCAAAACGGAGTCTTTTGAAAACGATTGCTTGGCTGCCCACATTCTATCTTCGTATCCTTGATGACCGCGGAAACAATAACATCATGCTCATTGTTGTACCCATAGATTTGTGCAGGCAGATGCATCATTCGACCGCTCCAAACATGTGACATGGTGTATCTCAATAAATTAGAATGTTGTGGAAAAGTTCATTTCAGTAATTCAACTCAAATTGTGAAACTCGTGTATTAAGAGTGCTGTATCCAAGCATGTTAACAGAAAGTTGAGTGGAAAGAAAAATTGTGGACGAAAAAGATGCACAACCAACCGAGAGAACCACAGCCTTGAGAGGCTTTTTAAGCAAAATCGATTAAAGAATTTGGGTGAACTTCACAAGGAATGGACCGAGGCTGGGGCCAAGGCATCAAAAGCCACCACACACAGACGTGTCAAGGAATTTGGCTACAGTTGTCGTATTCCTCTTGTTAAGCCACTCCTGAACCACAGACAACAGAGGCGTCTTATCTGGGCTAAGGAGAAGAAGAAATGGACTGTTGCCCAGTGGTCCAAAGTCCTTTCTTAAGATGAGAGCAAGTTTTGTATTTCATTTGGAAACCACTTCATGCTTCCTTCTGCTGACCAGCTTTTTAAAGATGCTGATTTTATTTTACAGCAAGATTTGGCACCTGCCCACACTGTCAAAAGCACCAAAAGTTGGTTAAATGACCATGGTGTTGGTGTGCTTGACTGGCCAGCAAACTCACCAGACCTGAACCCCATAGAGAATCTATGGGGTATTGTCAAGAGGAAAATGAGAAACAGGAAACCAAAAAATGCAGATGAGCTGAAGGCCACTGTCAAAGAAACCTGGGCTTCCATACCACCTCAGCAGTGCCACAGACTGATCGCCTCCATACCACGCTGAATAGAGGCAGTAATTAAAGCAAAAGGAGCCCCTACCAAGTATTGAGTACATATACAGTAAATGAACATACTTACCAGAAGGCCAACAATTCACTAAAAATGTTTTTTTTTATTGGTCTCCTGAAGTATTCTAATTTGTTGAGATAGTAAATTGGTGGGTTTTTGTTAAATGTGAGCCAAAATCATCACGATTAAAAGAACCAAAGACTTACACTACTTCATTCTGTGTGCACTGAATCTATTTAATACACGAGTTTCACAATTTGAGTTGAATTACTGAAATAAATGAACTTTTCCACAACATTCTAATCTACTGAGATGCACCTGTACATATCTATGGTTGTACCTGCGTGAATGGTCATGTGACATGCGTTTTCGGGTTGTGTAGTGTAGACGGAGATCGGAGCTTTTTGAAAACGCTCTCCAAAGTGGATAAATTTGAAAACGCCGTTTTTGCGTTGCAGTGTGGACTGTGAAAACGGAGGCTTTTGAAAACGATGAGGCATGTTTGGGCCACATCTACATTAATCCGGATACATCTGAAATTTGAGTTTTCGTTTTAAAACGCTCTCCGTCCACACTAGCATTTTTAAGCGTTTTCCAAAAATTTTCATCCACACTGAAATGTAGGAAAACGTTAAATTCGCCATACTGCGCATGCGTAAATACTCACTGAGATGATACAGACTGAAGAGACATAAGAAGTTTTTATTTACGGAAATATCTCATCATTCACTAACGCGTCCATGTCGCGCGCTCTCATGTTTGATCTAAAAAGCAGCTGCGCTCACGTTTAGCTGCAGGAGTCAGGATAGCAACCGTGAGTACATTTTCTGTCATCTTTTCAGGACTGTAATGTGACGCATATTGTACCAATAGAAATCTATTATACCGGTAATTGTGGCTGCTATGTGCTATTCACTTCTACACTGCTGCTAAAGATATGTTTGTACACTCTTCACATTACAGTCCTAAAAAGATGACAGAAAATGTACTCACAGTTGCTATCCTGACTCCTGCAGCTAAACGTGAGGGCAGCCATGCTGTTTTATTTCACCAGGGAGCTGCTTTTTCGATCAAACGTGAGAGCGCGCGAAATGGACGCGTTAGTGAATGATGAGATATTTCTGTAAATAAAATGATCCTGCCAAGAATTGCGTTAAAACTTCTTATGTCTCATCATCTATCATCTAAGTGAGTTTTTACGCATGCGCAGTATGGCGAATTTAATGTTTTCCTACGTTTCAGTGTGGATGAGAAGCATTTGGAAAACGCTTGAAAACGCTAGTGTGGACGGAGAGCGTTTTAAAACGAAAACTCCGTTTTCAGATGTATCTGGATTAATGTAGACGTAGCCTTAGTGATAGCGGTTCACCAAAAAATGAAAATTCTGTCATTATTACTGACCCTCGTGTTGCTAAAGCCATAAGACCTTTGTTCTTCGGAACACAAATTAAGATATTTTTGATGAGCTTTCTAACCCTGCATAGAGTTAAAAAGGAAACTTTAGCGACTAGGAATCCTAAAACTCAAGGCTACAAAATCCTTTTTGAGACAAGATTGCATTCACACTTATTCTCAAGCAGAGATGTTTTACTCTAGTCAGCATGTGCTGGTGATGTGTCATCACTCTCGCTTGTTATGACTGAGGAAAATCGCTTCATTTGTTGATGTAAAAATGCAAGTGCTGTCGCTCGTCTCTGTGAAGATGGAGCGCCTCGTGTGGATCAGGCAAGAGTGAGTAGCTTGTTATATCACTTTCACGGTTCATTGATGCTGCACTTTCTCATGGCTCTTCATTTCCCTTTGGCATACAGCTGTAGAAAACACATATATGCGGGGAGAGAGAGAGACAGAGAAAGAGAGAGAGAGAGTGAGAGAGTGTGACGGTAAGTGAAAGTGCGCACGAAGGGGCAAACGAGAATCCCCCCGATCTCAGTTTTCATCCTCGTTTAAGGAGCTGGCAGCACTGAAAGGGAAGAAAAGACGGTGAATTAAAACCACACTCATTCATACAGCTTCTGTCTGTGAACATTTCCTTTCTTCTTCATCACAACTGCTTCTGAACACAGAGGTACGTCTTACTTTTATATTCATTAAAAGCACAGGTGAATTGAGAATATAATATAATATGTAATACAACAAGACATTTATTCTCCAAGACACATATCCTATTTGGAGTATATAATATATATATTAATATGATACATTTATATACTTATTTACTTGAATTCCTTCCACATATTATCATTATTTTTCATGCTTTCCTATTTTAATTTTTCCTTCTTCAAATTGTTTTTTTTCTCTGAAGTGCAGTGAATTGAGGTCAGGATTGCCTTGTAGACTTTCACCGTGCAGAGGAGAAGCACAGATAATCAGATTAGAACATTTTGTTCAAAGTGTGCTTTCTTGCGCTGATGTTTTCTTTTTTTCCCTCTTTTGTAGTTCTGTCTATCACAGTGAAATGTAGAACAGTGTTGCTTTTAATAGTTTCACTCCCACCACAGTAGAGCTGCATTGCAGATACATATGAGACTGGCTCATGAAGAGAAATCTGAGCCATGACAAAGTCATTAATACTGTGAGAATCAGGCTCTCGTTTCTCCAGGAGCTCAGTCCAGTGAGCGATTCCTCAATGAATCTCATTGAGTTCAGATGCTGCTGTTTGTGCAGGAGATCATTAATCATGTGTGAATGTGGCTTGCTTCTTTGTGACTGACCCACTGATATGCTCTGGATGCACGTTTTTGTTTGTTTTAGCACATATGGGTCATTGAATACACTTATGCTGAGGCTTTATCAAAGCGAAGACAAAGAGTTTGGGGAAAATTGTTTTTTTTGTTTTTTTTTTTTTTGTCAGAAAAACAGTTTACGTGATGAGTGCATCTCTGTAGTTTTGCATACACAAGCATGTTGTTGTACATGTGTACTGTATATATGTGCCCACATATTTACACAATCAATACTAATCATTTTCTTAACAGACCCCATGTTTATTAATGCTTTTCTGCTCTGTTATACTACTGATTGAATCTCATAAGACCAACCGCAAAATCATTAGAAAAAAAAAATATTGTGCATTTTACTTGGACAAAATTAGGACTAATTTTAGGACTTTTTTCTTTTTGCAATGTGACATAATTTTCATTACATTCAAGCATAATTGCAATTATCATTACTATAATATATTTGTTTTTTATATTATTACAATGCAGATGTATTTTTAATAATGATATAATTCTAGATGATTTTAAGCATATTACATAAAATATTTGTTGTACTGTCTTTAAATTATTTCTGTTGTTTTACAGTCATTTTAATGTAACATTTTTTCCCTTAAAGTGTAATATCAAATAACACACTACAGTTACATTTTTTTTGTCAAATTTGATTTTCAAATTTGAAATAAAGAATTAAATCAGCCTTAATGAGAATCTAATATTAATGTATTAATTCAGTTTTTTATAATAGTATAATAATGCATTACTATAATGCATTGGTTTATTATATTATAATAATGCAGATATATTATTAATAATGATATAATTCTAGATAATTCTAAGCATTTTACATGAAATATTTGTTGTACTGTCTTTCAATTATTTCTATTTTATTACAGACCTTTTAATGTAACATTTTTTTGTAACATTAATCATTTTAATGTAACATTTTTTATTATGACTTAAAGTGTAATATCAAATAACAAATTTCAGTTTTGCTAACTTTGTTATAATAATATAATGCAGTACTATAATGAATTTGTTTGTTATATTATTATAATGCAGATATATATTAATAATGATATAATTCTAGATCATTCATTTTACATAAAATATTTGTTGTACTGTTTATTATTATTATATAAAATTATTTATACTGTATTACAGTCATTTTAATATAACATTTTTTTTATCATATTAGAGTATTTCATTTACAGTTTTCATTAAAATGTCTAATCTATTTGTAATTACACATTTGTAATGATGAAGTTGCAAATTAGCACATATAAAATATACTAACTTAAAATGCAATATTAAATAACACACTGCAGTTAAAATTTGTAAAAAATTGATTAATTGTTTTTAAATAAATTATTAAATTAGCCTTAACGAGAATCTAATATTAAATGATTAATTTTAAAAATAATTCCATTAATTTGTTCTGACTTGTTCCTCATCTATTGCTTTTCTTCAGTGATTCATACAATCATTGCTTTAAAACTTACAACAGTTAATGAGAATTTAATGAGAATCATCACTAAGAATAATGGGAATTACACACACACATATAAACAAACAAACAAACAAACCCCAAAGTAAAATGTCTGGCTGCATTACAGTAATGAGACTTTGGGAAAAGAACTTTTAATTGTCATGAGAAAAAAATGTCACAATGCAAATAACTTGCTTTATTTTCTTTATACAAAACAAAAATCGTTCTTTTATTAAAAATGTGATCTGAACATGTTTTCATAAGATTTGCTTACCATTTTTGAGGCTTATTTTATAATAGACAGCATGCAGCATCTTGATTTTTTTACTGAGCACTAGAGCAAAACTCAAAAATGTTCAAAGGTTTTTCTAAAATAGTAAGCAAGCAGCAGCAGCACTGTGTGTGTATATTTGTGTGTGTGTTTTGCAGCTTTGATGCAAGTCCTGTGAGGATGTTTATCATGGCCTACATTCCCTTTGAATGAAAGGCAGCAGTCTGGGGAGTTGATGTGTTTCCATGACATTATGGCAGTTACTGCCTCCATCCCCACTGCTGTAATACCATGTGCAGAGAACGAGGACAGATATTTAAAAACTCACCGTTCGTTAATCTTAAATTACATTTTAAATTATGTTCCATCATAAGGCAAAGCAGATGATCACTTCAGGCCACACACACAAACATATGTCCTCTGTGGAAAAAAGAAAAGAAAGAAGTGTGCTTAATTGCAGTGAATGTGCACTCATAGTGTACTTCAAATCTTAAAACGATAGTTCACCCAAAAATGGAAATTCTGTCAATAATTACTCACCCTCATGTTGCTCCAAACCTGTAAGACCTTTGTTCATCTTCACAACACAAATTAGGATATTTTTGATGAAATCCGAGAGCTTTCTGACCCTGCATAGACAGCAATGCAACTGCAACTTTATCTTTACAAATGTGTAATTACAAATATGTGACCCTGGATCACAAAACCAGTCGTAAGGGTCATTTTTTCAAAATTGAGATTTATACATCATATAAAAGCTGAATAAATAAGCTTTTCATTGTTGTATGGTATTGTTAGGATAGGACAATATTTGGCCGAGATACAACTATTTAAAAATCAGGAATCTGAGGGTGCAAAAAAATCTAAATATTGAAAAAAATCACCTTTAAAGTTCTTCAAATAACGTTCTTAACAATGTATATTACTGATCAAAAAAGTTTTCATACATTTACAGTAGGAATTTTACAAAACATCTTAATGGAACATGATCTTTACTTAATTTCCTAATGATTTTTGCCATAAAGGAAAAATCAATCATTTTGACCCATACAATGTATTTTTGGCTATTGCTACAAATAAACCCCAGCGACTTAAGACTGGTTTTGTGGTCCAGGGTCACATATATTTAAATACGTGGCATAAAAGTGTGAATGACATGTGAATATACTTTGTGAATGACAAAGTATATTTTAGTTAATCATAAATGCTTGTCATTGTACAAAAAATCAAAGTAAAGTGAATCAAAAAAACACTCTTAAGCTCAACAGCATTTATATCAATATAAACTATTATACATTCTTATTTAATTGCAAATGACATGCGGTTAAAAGTCCAAGAAAGTACATTCAGTTCACACTAGTATATTATTTAAAACATGATATTTCCATAATAAATTCTCTTGTAAAAGTGTATTTCTCTTTCACGAGGGATGCCATATGTCTTTGAGCCAAAGCATTCATGTGTGAAGTACTTGCTGTAAAACATATTCTCATTTTCTGGCATGCACACATTTGTGCCATCCAGCATTTTCATGCCAGTCTCCTGGCATTGCGCTGCCTCAGCATACTGTCCATATGGGAGATTTATACCAAAATACACCAAATCCGTGACATTTTAGCTTACATGTACATTTTACATTTACAGCTGACCCCCAAATGTATTGTTTGGATTAGTTCACGTTCAGAATTACTTACCCCCATGTTATCCAAGATGTTCATGTCTTTCTTTCTTCTGTTGAAAAGAAATGAAGGTTTTTAAGTAAACCATTCCATGTTTTTTCTCCATATAGTGGACTTCAAGGGGGATCAATGGGTTGAAGGACTAAATTGCAATTTCAGTGCAGCCTCAAAGCGCTTCTCACGATCACAGCCGAGGAACAAGGGTCTTATCTAGCAAAACAATCGGTCATTTTCTAAAATAAATAAAAATGTATACCACAAATGCTTGTCTTGCTTGACTTTGCACATTACATAATCACGTTGGAAAGGTCACGTACTGTTATAGAGTGAAGGATGCGTGAAGCGGGCGGATCCAAATGCGAGCTTTTATTAAGGGACATCGACAAAGACATGGTCATATAACAGGCAGGGTCAGACAATGGCAAACAGGTACGTGAAGGCAAGACAAAAGAGTAGTCCGTAAGGCAGGCGAGGGTCGATCCATGGCGAACGTAATCCAAAAAAAACATGAATGAACAGACTAAGTGGCTCCGTACAGTTGCTAACACACAAAGAGTGCTAAACGCAATACAATACTCTGCAAAATGAAAGAGGAAGTCCAAGGCTTATATAGGGTCCCTGATTGGATGCAGGTGATAAGCACAATGGATGATGGGCAACTTAGTCCGGGGTGTGGTGGAACAGTCTGTGTAATGTGAATGTGAAAGCGACCTCTGGTTGCAAGCAGACTGGCATACAGGACCAGATTTGTGACATGTACGGCTAGTTCATCATCTATGTACTTAAGTTCAAAAAAGTAGGCTAGGACGAAAAACTCCATCTCATTTTCTCCTCCAACTTCAAAATTATTCTGCATTGCTGCAGAAGTACCAACCCAGAGTTTACAAAGTGAACATGCAAAGAACAGGGCCAATTTGCTGCCCTAGGCAAGATTTTACCTGGCACCCCTTGCCTCACAGCCCATTCCATCAATAATCATTGTGTACAAACATTCACACAGAAACTGCATAACTAGATATTTCAAAAGTGCACCTGAAGAGAGAAATGGAGGAGTACATTTGACTATTGGGTGTTAGGCTATATTTTTTTATTAAAAAAAGCTGATGATAGTTAAAATTGTTTCCAGTGAAACTATAAAAATATAGGTGCTGCCTAAGTCACATCATAAATTAAACACAAACAGCAAAAATAACACACATATCACCACGAATTAAACTGAGAAACGTACTTCTTTAAAGTTAATTTTACATAAAATGTTGCTATTTGTAATAGCCCAGTGTTATACAAACATTACTAAATTAGCAAATGTATGTATGATCAACATTCATTACAGCACATTATCTCTGTCTTTGTCCCATTTTTGTTCTTTTTCTCTTCTTTTTTTTCTTCCCTGGGCTCCAGGGCTTCAGTCTTTTTGACATAGTGGTAATATGTATATTAGCGACTATCACAATCAGGTAACTGATGTATTTGGAAGTGCGGCTGTGCGGGGGGAGATTGATCATGCTTCGAACCGGGGTGAGTTGGGTAAACAACAAAATAGTAGGGACGATCGCTTTTTTGTAATATTTTTAATTTATAGGATTGAAGAGGTATTGGTAATAAAAAAAAAAACTTTTTGGCACCCCTAGGGATCGACAATTGCCTATTCTGCCTATGCCACAGGCTGGCCCTGGCAAAGAAGATGAAACACCCTTTTTACAAAAAAAGGTTAAAACACAGATGTAGGATGATTTGGAAGTTGGAGGAGAAAATGAGATGGGAGTTTTTAGATGTACCCTAAAAAACAGTTTACACAGAGCAAGACAAGACGAGCGTTTGAGTTTAAAAAGTATATAAATTGTAATTTTTTTTTAAATATAACCAATCTTTTTGCTAGATAAGACCCTTCTTCCTCGGTTAGGATTGTTTAGAGCCCTTAGAAGCTGCATTTTGTACGTTCAAACTCGGGGGCACCATAGAAGTCCATTACATGGAGAAAAATCTTGAAATGGTTTCGTCAAAAAACATAATTTCTTTACGACTGAAGAAAGTAAGACATGAACATCTTGGATGACAAGGGGGTGACTACATTATTGACTACAATGACTAAAATTATCAGTGACTACAATTATCAGGAAATTTTTATTCTGCAAGTGAACTAATCCTTTAAGAATGGTAAAAGTATGCTTAAAGTATGCAAAAAGGTAAAAGTCAAAGAGCAAATTCAAAAAACAACTGATATGGGAAATAGGACAGTGAGTAATATGAATGCAGTGAAAGGAGAAAAGGAAAGAGATGTGCTTATAAATCACCCTGCCATCTCTCTCTCGGAGTTATGGGTGTTTCTCAGAGCACAAGGGTAGATAATAGATTGTGTGACTTTACATTACTCTAGGGTCAGCAGTCACAGGAGCAGGAAATGACAGCTAATCAAGCACACGGCCTCATTCACTGCACTTCACACGTACTCATGGCAGTAATCACACACCGGAGGAGAGCGGGGCATTACTCACACCCGCACTTCAGCAGAACACATCACACAACGGCCTTATTATCTCTCCACTGAGAGGCAGTAGTCAGGTCTGTGATACAGGCCTTTGCTGGTTTGATTAGATGATTGGCTAAATAATGTGTTTATCTGTTAAAAAGCAGGTCATTTGGGTTTTCTAAAAATATCTTTTTTGAAGTTTGTAATGTAGCTATCCTTCAATGTGAACAGTCTGCGAAGCTGTTAATCAAAAAAGTGCATTATACATAAAGATATTGTCTCTCAAAAGAAAGAGTCGACTCAAAATTGCCTTAACGAGTCTTTTTCCCAAAATCCCAAACATGACCTTACATAGCTGCTTTTAAAACAATCTATATTGTATAAAGTGCTGTATAAATAAAGGTGATCTGTATATGTACATAAAATACCATCTATGTTTGTTACTGTCCACCATGTTGCCTTTACTGGGTAACACAGTTGACAGGTAACTTAGTTGACATTTTTAGTGTTTTGGGCCTGTGCTCAACATGGAAGCCTAGAACTACTGAGCATATGGTATGTTTAGAAATATATTTTCATAAACAAAACATAAGTTTTAGTTAAATTGTCTAGTTAAAATATGCAGCAATAATACTTGTGTAACACCGTTGACAGTCAGTTAATTCACTCTTGACACAGGTCTGTTAGTTTAACCAATATTAGGGGAAACAGAGAGAACATAACGTCTAGTGTTTCATCCATGTGCTTCTAGAGGAAATATCATCATACTGTGCAAATTATGTGAGAATGGGACAAACCATTCCTTTTTGAGGGGGGTTTTCAATTGGGTACCTTAGTTGACAGTGGTTTGTCAGACACAAATAAAACAAGTTATATCAAACACTTATTATTTTTGAAGCACACACCCAAATGTCTTGATAACCTAATCTAACTGAAGGCAAAATGAAATTAATTTATATTTGAGGTAATTTTCATGCTTAAATTGCAGAGTAGAATGAGCAACTTTACCAAATCAGACAGCTGAACACCAGCATTGTATGTGATATGAACATAATTTTTGAACAAAAGATATGGCTTTTTCGACATATAGTACTAGATAATTAAGCATCAGGGCTTTATATTGATAAAAATATATTAAAATATACTTCACGGATATGAGATGTATCCACGATTAAAGAATGACCCATCTGTTTTTTGTGCTAATATGTGATATAGTGCAGTTTTAGGTTTCCAGGTAAACCACAATATTACTGTCTTACTGAAATGGTTCTGATAATTCGCTGTGAACCCACTTTTACCTCCGCCCAGATACTTCAATAGCACACATTTTTCTAGGTTCAGGTGAAGAGCCATTTTTGAGGTCGATGAATAATAGGTGAGTGTTTGGATGTCCTGCGTGATGTACTGTATTACCACACAGACCAGCTGTTAACAACCTGTCTGTCATGGAATGCATGACTTTGCCACTTCCTGTGGAATTTTTTTTTTCTGCAACTAAGCGACTAATACAATTTTGGTCGACCAAGCCTCTTCTCGTCAACAGTTAGTCAACTATTAGGTGGCATCCCTAATTTTTAACATACTTTGTTAGCTAAGATAATTTGATATTTCATCTGACCTTGTTGAAATACATAGTTTAGTATCTAACAGTTTAACTAATCCCGAATTTTCTAACAATACGAGGCAACATGTATATTGAAAGTAGCACAGGACCTAAGACAGAGCGTTGCGGCACTCCATACTTTACTAGCGTTAACTGAGATGAATCCACATTTAAAAAAACAAAGTTTAACTGAGTTATTTCAAGAGTTTAATAGGATATTGCAAGGTTACAAAGCACCTCTTAAGGAATTTTATTCAGTTCTATACACCTTTTTCTTTAACCTGGAAGTCTCTGGGTGAGTCTCTGGTTTATTAGCTGCTATATGGAAATAACGAGAAGAATAACAATGTGCAGTAAACAGTAAAACTGTTTGCACTACAAACCAGTGTGCTCATAATCAGGATAATACACTAATATGGTAAGACACACCAATTTGTAATATCAAGCAGGAAAGCGAGCTGGTTGCGTATGCCAGACCCATAAAATTTACAAATGGCTGCGCCCGCTCTTACATGAAGAAAAAGGTGGATAAATACTCCACTTTTTTTACGATCAGTTGTTTACAGTATAAAATCATGGTAACAGAGTTGATGTTTTACGATTGTCTTCTACAGACAAATGTAAAAGTGCTAATGTGATAAATATGAGATTTGGACTTGTCCTGAAAGATTTCATGTGTAGTGATGTCATGTCACCATGCCAACAAATTATGGAAAAATACCATGGTAAAAGGGTTAACACCAACCTAAAAGTAATTTTTTTTTGTCAGTATAATCTAATAACATATGTGCTACCGTTGAAATGTTTGGGGGCGGTTGGTAAGATTTTTAATTTTTGAAGAAGGAGAAGAAGTAGTCTCTTGTGTTCACCAATGCAGAAGTGCAATGCAATCAGAAATACAGTACAATCAGTAATATTGTGAAATATTATTACAATTTAAAATAACTGCAGATCAGCTTGAATTTGTTTGGAAGTTTAGGACCCTATGAAATCTGTTTGATTTTTTCCCAAATTAAATTTTATTAATCAAAGAGCATGTCTAATTAATTAAAATCATGAAACTTGAAATCTGGTTATCAAATAAAGGCATAAAGCATGAATGTCGTGAAATTAAAACATGGTAGAAATGTTGTGTGATTGTACCCTAAAAAAAAATGGTTTTTTTTCATTTTAGTTGTAATAGTAATAGTAATAGTAGTAATATATATCTGGCACAATGTCTTCAAGTTAAACCGGACTTTTTTTTGACGGGTTGCTGTGTCTACATTTCTGTGTGTATATGATATAACACTAGTTTTCCTAAAATGAAACGGTCAAATGCTCATGAAGTGACTCTCAGCAGATATTGTTCATGTATTTATGTCCTCATTTAGTGAGACGACAGACGCTGAAATCACAGTGAGTGTCACATGCTCTTCAGTGTGTGTAGTAAACAAAACCGCTGGTCTGCTCCATTCATTAAAACAGAGACACACAGAACATGCAGGATTCACATTTAAATGCTATTTTTGCTGTGTAATATTTACAGATACTAGTCCATACTGCGGTTTGATTTAAGTGTAATGACCTACTTTTGATTAATTCATTCAAACTTTGACAAATTCCGTGACATTCAGTAAATTACGTTTTTATGACTGGATTCAGTGATTCCGTCCACGTTTTCCGCATCGCGGAAATCATTGGGCCCTATAAGTTAATCTGGGTTCTTTATCCACCATTCGAACAATCCTTCATTGTAATTTTTCATTCATTTTGCTCTTCCACCAACGTTCAGGGAGGTTAGCTACAGTGCCATGGGCTGTAAAACTCTTGATGATATTGCACACAGTAGACACAGGCAGGGTTGCTAGGTTTTCACAACAAAACCTGCCTAATTGCTACTCAAAACTAGCCCAAAAGTAGCCCAATCGCATTTTGAGGGGGGTCCCCCATTAAAAATAGTTTTCCAGGGGGTAAAATACACATTTTTTGGTGAGGTTCCCCAGGTAAAATTAGCATTCCAGGGGATAAATATTACATTATTGAGGTCACTTCAACCCGCGGGAAAACCGCAGACTTGGCAACACTGGACACAGGAACATTAAATCTCTGGAGATGGACTTGTAGACTTCAGATTGTCCATGTTTTTCCACAATTTTTTTCTCTCAAATCCACAGACAACTCTTTACACTTCTTTCTTTTCTCCATGCTCAGTGTGACACACAACACAAAGGTTGAGTCAACTTTTCTCCATTTTAACTGGTTGCAAGTGTGATTACTATATTGTCCACACCTGTTACTTGCCACAGGTGTGTCTAAATACAAATTACAGGAGCATCACATGCTTGAAAAGCAGCTATTTCTTAGAACTTCGACAAGGTGCAAATAATTTTGTCCAGTCCATTTTTAAGTTCTGTATGAAATTTGAGTCTTCTCTGTTTTTTTGTGTTGTTCCAGTGCAAACAAAAACATTAAGACATGAATACCAAAACATTTGCAATTGGAACAATTTTCTGAGAGAATTGCAAGGGTGCCAATATTTTTGGTGATGACTATAGAGATTACAAATGCTAGATTTTCTTTGCATATTTTTATCATCATTAGCCTGTTTGCAAGGAAACTTTGAAAAAGCACCCAAGGCATTTTTATGAACACAGAAAAAACATTTAAATTAAATCTACTGGATTTATCTATTTATGTGTTTAGAAAAGCGTCTATATTAACATAGTAAGAGTTAACATTATCTATCTAAACACTGTTAAAATTATTTTTGCATATGTACCTCACTGTTTTGTACAAATTGTAGCATTTGCAGTCATAATGACATTGCTACCATGTCATAAGCTTCCAAGCATAACATAAGCACATTTTCCTCATTTGTCCTTTTTGTGTAGAAACAAAGTGGTTAATGAATAAATGATGAGTAATTCAGTCGGCTGTGTCTGAAACCTACAGCTGCTGTGCTGTCTATTCAGTCAATGACTAAACAGACTATTGTGACATCCTGAGGAAACTGGTTTCAGACCGGCTCATTTGATGAGAACAAACTCAAATGAGCTTTACAGCTAACTAAGCACATATTTAAAAACTACAGTGCTTATTAAACAGAAATCAAGTTGAAAAATGGACACTTATAACATAATAGAAGAACTTAATTTACACTATGTAAGGAGAAGGTTATCTGTCTAATTCAGCTGAAGTCTCATCTATTCACAGGTTAATTGAATTTCATCAGGACAGTAGATTGTTTTTCCACTAACATAACCGGCTGTAATTTTTCTCCGTTTGACAGTTTCTGGTGTTTTGTTCCTGCAGGTGATGGCTGAGGTGGAGCTCCTCTCCACACCCCATAATATTCAGATCAGCGATGTGACCTGTGACTCGTTCCGGATCACCTGGGAAATGGCCCATGAGGACTCGTCCCGGGTGACGCATTACTTCATCGACTTGAGCCGCAAAGAGGGCAGCGAGCACAACCGCTTCAAGCACAGAGTCAGTATTCGCTGTCATTTAGATCTTCGTTCCGCTCCACTGTGCTCCCTGTTGATCGCACAGGATAAAATACAGCTCTAATTCTGTCTCACACAACGAGTGCCAGTGGAATTTGTGAACTTATTATGAACGTATTACGGAGACAGTCTGGGGTTAAACAAGGACACAGTAGTGAGGACTGTCACATCTAATGTAATATAAGGGTTAATACATATCTTTAATGTAATTTTGTGTTCTTTAATTGAACATCCCCTGCTTTCCTGTTTGAATAAAGGTTAAATTAAGGACAGAGAGAATAAAGCAGGCACTGGAGAGGCAGATGGTGGGACGGGGAGCAGGATGGGGGTGTAATAGGTGGCTGTAGGTGTGTTGGTAATGAACACATCTGACAGCCCGGCGCAGGCCAGACCTTCAGGGCTACTGTGATGCTCACGTCACTTCCAATACAGGAGCGTGAAAAACTTGAGCAAAACTGCTGTGAGCGGGTAATGACTCACCAGGACGTTTCCTCGCCAGTAAACACATAAACCCCTCAATTCCAGCCCAAGCACCTCTTTAAAAGCATGTATAATATTGCTTTGAATTTTTTAAAATTTAGTACACTAGTAATTTGGGGCATTGTGTATTTAGTTAGTTGGTAGCAGTCCTTGCCACTTGAACATGAAAATCTGCAAAACTGTTTAGCTAAAATTATTGTGTCTCCAATCCCTGGCCAACTACCACTTAACATTATCTAAAATTAGAATATTGTTTTGCAAAAACAGTCATTTGGGGCAATATGCATCTATTGTTTATTTATGCTTTTTTCTGTAAAAAGTTCTCACGAGGACATTAAAATCCACAACGGTGTTTTAAAGAAACTAAAGTTTTTATTGTAAAATAATTGTGTCCCCAATCCCAAGCCAACAAACAAAACACAAAACTAGGATTAGGATTTTTTTTACATAAATAAATAAATACAAAAAATTATGGTTCAATTATTAATTACTTGTATTATTTTTTAAAATGGGTTGATTAATTAATTATTTGAGTTAATTCATAAATTAATAAATAAATAAATAAATAATAGATTTAGTACACTAGTAATTTTGGGCATCATGCGCCTATTTTTATTAATTTATTTATTTTAAGGTGTTTATGTATGTATTATTTTTTAGTATTTTTATTTAATAGTATTATTATTTTTATTTAATTAATGAATTACATTTTATTTAGTTAGCGTCCTTGCCACTTACTCATACAATTTAGATATTGCTTTGCAATCAGTCAGTCAATCAATATAACACCCTAGTAAGTTTGGTCATCATACACTTGTTTTTATTTATTTATTATTTATATTTTAATTAATATTACTTTTAATTAATTAATTAATCACTTAATTAATCACTTAATCAATTAAATCATTCATTCTGTAACCTGGAGAGCTAGAGTCCAGAAAGGCAGGCGGCGAGACAGACGAAACGAGATAGCCAGGCGAGAATACAGAACTAAGGGAACTCAGGAACTCAGGAACACGGGAACTAGGAAACTAGGAACTAGGAACTAGGAAACAGTGCTAGCACTAGGAGAGCGCTAAACGCAACTGACACAGTTCTCCACATTTACACTCCACAATACTCGGTGCCTACCGAGTGAAAGTCCGGGGCTTAAATAGGGCTGCTGATTGGCCACAGGTATATGGCGCAATCAGCGTGGTGGATGATGGGATTTGTAGTCCGGGGTGTAGATCAACAGTCTGTGTGTGATAACGGAGCAAGAGCGACATCTGGTGGTGAGCGGACCGCGTTCAGTCATTCAAGTTAGAGTCCTTGCCACTTTCTCATGAAAATTTTGATATTGCTTTGCAATAAATAAAGTACACTAGCAATTTTGGTCACCATGCACCTATTTTTTATATTCTTATTTTAAGATTTTTATTTATTTATGTATTTATTATAATTAATTAATTAATTATATTCCTTGCTGCTTACTCATGAATATTTAGATATTATGTTGCAATAAATAAATAAATAAATAAATAAATAAGTTGGTTACCATGCACCAAATTTAAGTATTTATTTATTTACTATGATTAGTTTTATTAATAAATTAATTCATTTTTGTTAGTTGATTACAGTCCTCGTCACTTACTCATGAAAATGTAGGTGTTGCTTTGCAAGCAAGTAAATAAATAAATTTAGTACACTAGTAATTTTAGTTATAATGCACCTATTTATTGATTTATTTATTGTGCAGTAGTCATCGCCACTTACACATGAAAATCTGCAACAGTGTTTTAAAGAAACACTTGAAGAGTTTATTTGCAAAAACAGACAACAACAATGTTTTTAACAATTTTCAAAAATCGTGTTTTTTCCACTGTGCATTCAAAGTTCAAAGTAATCTCAATCAAACTTCAGTTGGGTCATTTTGATATAAACTAAAAATAACAAAAAAATACAGCTAACTAACACAATAAAACACAATAAAAACATGATAACATTAAAAAAAAGAAATTATATTTTAAAAATTAAAACAGAGTTATCCGTTTTTGCAAATAAACTCTTCATGTTTAAACAAAATTATATACAAATACTTATACACTATAAATTTTGTGCATGACACACTTTGTAAAATTTGTTTTTATTTTTAATTTTTGAGATTTTATATATTTAATTCCTTTTATTTTATTTTTGAGATGCATGTAAAAATCTATAGCAGGCTTTTAAAAAGACACATTTTTTAAAATCTAAAATAGTTGTGTAACTTAATTAGTCCGGCTAATTTTCTTGAAATCTGCATTTAAAGTTTGCTTGACTATAAAATGTGAAAAGACACATGAACAACTTAATTGCCAATTCAATGTGCTATTTATAAGTATTGAGAGGATACTGATGAGATCATCAGAGCTGAATAAATGTGTTCAGTTTTTAAAATTACATAATGTAGGAGTATTACCAGTATCTCTTCTGCACTCATTGGTTGCCAAAAATAATACAGGCATGAACTGCTGCTAAATGCTGCTGAAATTACATCTGATTTATCCACAGCTCTAATATTGCATCTGTGGGTGAAAGGAAAGGACTTGCTGAGGGGGTTGCTATGGTTACGCCCCTTTGAGCATTTCATAATTGGTTCTGCTTGTCAGAAAACGGAGCCTCCACAACAAGACTAATTATCTGTGATCGAGCTCTTATATCTGACAGGAAATACGTTACGCTTCAGTGAAGTTTGAAAATGTCTTTTACCTTTCAGAAAGAAGAGTCATCAAAGAGATAACAAGCGTAAGATTACTGCACTGAATGTTACGTACAGATACGGATACGGATGTTATCTGCTCACAAATCATATTGTCTCACTGATTAGGCTGCATGCATAATTCAGGCAATAATCAGGCAATTAGTCTTTCATGATTCATTTTACTGATAAACAATCAAATCTTATCTATTAATCTCACGCTTTACTTTATAACACTACAATGTAGACATAAATTATTAGGCAAATACTGTAGATTAGAATCATTTTCTAACCACACAAATTACTCTTAAAGGATACCTGTTTTGCCCCTTTTTACAAGATGTAATATAAGTCTCAGTTGTCCCCAGAACTGTGATGTTTCGGCTCAAAATACCCCACAGATCATTTATTACATCGTTTTGAAAATGCCCATTTTGAATGTTAGTAGAAACGCACTGTTTTCATGCATGTCTCTTTAAATGCAAATGAGCTGCTGCTCCCCGCCCCCTTTTCCAGAATAGGGTTGTGCCTTTACAGCTCGTACCTCAGATACTCTAAAAAACATCTGTTTGGTTTTGATTATCATGTCTATCACACTGAAATCATGCTTTTTCAACCATATTAGTTTACACTTCTGATATAGGGTTTTCTGAGCGCACACATTCGAAGCACATGCACAGAAAGCGGCTGTCACTGGCATGTGAGTACTAAACTGAGTTCTCTTTTATGTCTTATTGCGCTTAAACTGTAAAATACACACAAGTTTATGTTAAAAACACACATGAGTTACAAAAACAGTTATGTCTGTGAAGGTAAACAGCTGGGAAAGAAATCACGTTTATATTAGATCTGTGGCAGCAGCAGCGTAATATACAGTAAATAAATCAATAAATCCACTGCTCTCTTTTCTCTTCTGAGGCTGTGACTCTAAATAGTGTTCTGTGCTCATCTGTGCAGCCAAAGACAGAACGGTTAGCATGCTTTTCTTGAAGGTTTGCCATGCCGTTAGAACTGGTACACCATTGTGGCGTGCGAATACTAAATGATGGCACTGTGGGTGGAAACGTGCAAACTAAAGGGTGGTAATATTATAATAAGATCCTCTTTCTGCATCACAGGGGAGCGAAATCTGACGCACTCATTTTTTCACATGCTTGGCTTACCAAAAAACTGGGCTGTTTTTTTTTTTTTGTTGTTTTTTTTAAGTTTTCTTTGTTGGTATGAACTGGGGACCAGATTATAGCTCTTAAAGGGGTGCTATTATGCTTTTTCACTTTTTGAACTTTAGTCATTGTGTGGTGTGTATCTTTGGGCATAAAAAAGATCTACAAAGTAACAAATCTCAAAGTCCACTCCAAAAGGAGATATTTTGTTTTTAAAAAATCTCTTTTCAAGAACTACAACAAACGGCTCCTTTGGACTACAGCGTTTGTTTTCCGCATGCAATAATGTCACAACGCCGTCCATTAGAATATCATTAAATGAAATCCCGCCCACAGAAATTTGAATTGTTAGGAGGTGGGTAGGGACGAGGTGGGGGATTATCCTGACTCGGAGAGCTGCTTCAACAGCGACAGGTATAAACACAAGCATTGACTAGAGTGGCCGCCTTAGAGCTGTAACGTGCCACAGACGTGTGCAGTACAGGGGGTCAAACCACATGCCGAAGCCGTGACATATTCTGATGCGAACTGATGCATTTTTGTAAGAAAAAAATGGATATTTCAAATGTAAGAATCACTTTAATTTAGCTTGTGCTAACAGTTGTATACGGAACTTGCTTCTTTGACAAGGGGTGTGGCAGTACTGAAACACCGTCTAAATCGCAATGTAGTGGCACAGCTAACCAATCAGAACACATTTTGTTTTTCGGAAGGCGGGCCTTCTTCAAACCCGAAACTAATCGAGTCATTTGTGCCAGGCTGGGAGAAATGTATAGTAATAATGTAAATTATGTTAAAAATAATGCGTTTTTCGAACCACCAAGCATGAAAGCATGTTCTATTACACCCCAAAAACAAAAAACAAGACTTTGTAAAAGAGCACAATAGGATCCCTTTAAACAAATAAATAACTAAAGTCATTGCATTGAGGTCTATAGTGTTTTATATTAACTTCTTATGTCTGTTTCAGTATGGTTTTTACAAGCACAGTGGTCAACTACTGATAGATCATCTATCTATCTATCTATCTATCTATCTATCTATCTATCTATCTGTCTATCTAAAGGTTCTTTACAGTGATGCCATTGAAGAACCATTTTTGGTTCCACAAAGAACCATTCAGTCAAAGGTTCTTTAAAGAACCATCTCTTTCTTACCTTTTTATAAACTGAAGAACCTTCTTTAGCCACAAAGAACCTTTTGTGAAACAGAAAGGCTCTTTAGATGTTAAAGGTTCTTTATGGAACCATTTAGACAATTTTTTTTTAATTTAAAAGTTTTTAATTAGGGTTGGAGCTAAACTCTGTATGACACTGGCCCTCTAGGACCAAGTCTGGTGACCCCTGACTTACAAAGTGATAATTCAAATAAAAATCAATGTGTTCATCAGTAGTCGATGCAATACTGAAACACTTCTTAAACCTGAAATGATTTCTGTAAAACAGTGGTTTTAGAAAGGAAAATATAAAAGATGAAAAAGAGGAATTAGGGAGAATCAATAAATTATGAATTTATTGCTACTGTATAGGTAATATGTAATCATGTAATCCATAAAAAGTAACTGTAGTGTGATTACATGTATTTTAAAATGTAATTTAATCTAATTACAAGTACTATTATTTGGAATTTGATTTAGAATCCAGATTACATGCAATCCGTTACTACCCAGCTCTGATTATATTTATTTATTATAATAATACTATATTTATTTCAGTTAGTTGCTAAGGCAACATACATTTTCATCTAATATTTATAATTTATTTAATTTCAATTAAAAAAAAAAAAAACTTTTAAAATTGATCTAGTTCTCAGTGTCCATTAATGATCCAGCCATAGTCTCCCCATATGGATCATTAAACACCATCCATGAAACCTCTGAGAAAATTATTATTGAAGTATTTTTTTGGCTGATATTGACGTTTCAGCTTGTGGTTTTTATTAAGTGAGAGTTGTTTTTAGCTTTCCTTACCTTAGCAAGGGCTCTGACAACCTGACACCTCCTACTCCGGGTAAATGACAGTTCTGCTGGCAGGAGGCTAAAAGGTTCCTTCACAATTAAATCTTGACAAGCCTTTTGCAGTTTTTGCACCTTTTCTTCTCAACACACTTTATAAAAACCCCAGCGGACGGTTAAAAAAGCCGATCATTGTCAACTACTGAGGCATTATAATCAGACAATCACATATCATCTGACAGTTTTAGCTTAGTTTGGACATTTCTGGAGTGCAGACTTTTCAGTTTCAATTAGGTCTCTCTTCTTAGTCCATTTTAACAGTAGTTATAAAAACTATATATAAAATGCTCGAATACACTACATGACTTTTTAAAAACGCTACGCATCACTAAATGACTGAGAATCATGCACTGCCAGACTTGTAGGGGTTTAACAAACAAGTCAAGTATTATAAATTTGTCGTTGGTTATTCTCTTGAGGGCAGAACACAAACTCTGTGAGCCAACAATTAATTATCAGCGCCCTCTGCTGTTTGGTTTTTTAGGATGTCCCAACCAAGCTGGTGGCCAAAGCAGGACCTCTGCCAATGGCTGTGAGAGGCCACTGGTTCCTCAGCCCTCGAACGGAGTACTGTGTCGCTGTGCAGACGGCCATCAGACAGCCAGACGGAGACTATCAGGTGTCTGAATGGAGCCAAGTAGTGGAGTTCTGCACTGGGGGTAAGTAGAGACAGAGTAACAGAGATTTAAATGTGCTTTCAATATTAATACTTCCTCTTATGCCAACTTACTATGTCAACTGACAAAAAGATATCATCAACTGATAAAAAGAAATCATTGGTCTGTTTGTTTAAGCAGCCCAACCTAGCAACAGGCTCAACCAATGGTGTGAGTTCGGAGGAGGGGCGGGTTTTGTCCAGCCAGTAGGAAACAGGAGGACTATCTGGGGAAACCTATTCAGAAACAACTATAATTTCTGCACTTCTCAGCACAGAAATTACACTCTAGCACACTTATGAAGTGTCATGATTATCTTAACGTATACTACAGGGCCGTTGAATGCTCGAATCTGATTAGCTGACGAACATTCTAAGGTGTGCAATTATTTTCAGGGAAATATACGGCGAACGTAGTTTCATGTAGCTCTTCACAGCATTACATGTCCGTATCACTTCGCCACACCATTTCATTTATTTCAAAGATCCTTACAGCCTAAAACAACAAAATAACCCAGACCCACAATGACACTGGCAACAAATAAATACAGTAAACAAAAGGATAAAAAAGACAGATCATTTCCATGTTTTTGACACAAATGTACATTTTATTGTGTACGGTACATACTCTAGCAATGGATGAGCTGCTTAAAGGGGTCATTGGATGCACATTTTCCACAAGTTGACATGATTCTTTAGGGTCTTAATGAAAAGTCTATAATATACTTTGGTTAAAAATTCTCAATGGTAGTGTAAAACAACACCCTTTTTACCTTGTTAAAATCAGCTCTTCAAAAATCATCTCATTCTGGTCGTGGCTGCTTTAAATGCAAATGAGCTCTGCTCACCCCGCCCCGATCGCAAAGATTCATAAAAAAAACCTTATACTCACTTCTGCTGTAAGTGAAGCTGGATGACGAATGATTCGCGCGAACATAGACGGATATATGTAGATGGGGAGGGCATTCCCTTCACAAACCAACATAATCTACTGCATCTTCAGCGGCTCAGATGTCGGGAATAAATGACGACCACTATGTTCATTATTACATCCAGCAACACAACACCTCAATCGCTCAATCGGAGATATTCTTGTCTAACTTACATCCCTGCTCCGGCATCAAAACATGGAGGTTGGACTGTTACAGCTGATCTGAGGTAAAACGCTCATGTCAATCAACTATCGTGGGAGCGGCCTCTGTGGGTGTGACGCCACAACGACAGGCATCTGAGAATGGCTCGATTTGAAAAAGGGGATATTATTTTTACAGATTAATTAAAAACCACTGCATGGATTTTTATCATTATAGGGTAGATTATACATACACTGACAACACACATTAATGTTCAAACAGCATGTAAAAGTGAACTTAACATCCAATGACCCCTTTAAGAAATTAATCCTATTCACAATAATGTTTTAAGGACAAAAACTGGACAAATGTCTTGAAATATACCATCTAATCTATGTCTTAAGGTGTGGTAACCATAGTATAAGCGGAATAATTGACTTTGCTCCGTTGAATTCTTCTAAAATAATGCACAGTCCGCTTTGCGTCATGGCTGCATCACCACCTTAGGTGTGCATTATTTTCTAAGAATTCAACGGCCTGTCGTCAATTATTCCTTACTTAAATGGGAAGTTCACTTCCCGAATAAACATTTCCTGATAATTTACTCACTCCCATGTCAGTCAAGATATCCATGTCTTTCTTCATTCAAAAAGAAATTAAGGTTTTTGAGGAAAACATTCCAGGATTTTTCTCCATATAGTGGACTTCAATGGGGATCAACGGGCTGAATGTCTAAATTGCAGTTACAATGCAGCTTCAAAGGGCTCTACACCATCCCAGCCAAGGAATAAGGGTCTTATCTAGCAAAACGATTGGTCATTTAAAAAAAAAATTAAAAACATTTATATTTTTTAACCAGAAGTACCCGCTGGGATCATGTAGAGCCCTTTGAAGCTGCACCGAAACTGCAATTTGGACCTTCAGCCCATTGATCCCCATTGAAGTCCACTATATGGAGAAAAATCCTGGAATGTTTTCTTCAAAAACTTTAATTTTTCATTGAATACTGTTGCTAAAAAAAAATCATGAACACATTGTTTATTATGCTCAGATAGAAGACACAGCCAATTGGAAACATCTTCCTTTTTCTCACCTTCTGTGTCATGTTCAATGTCATAAGTGGGAATATGCTTTATAGGAAGCACTTATGTTTTAAATTCATTAATAATGGTTTTAAATGTGTTCTTTTCTGCAGATTATGCTATGGAGCATCTCCAGCAGCTCTTAGATAAAGCTCAGGCCGCTGCTGGGAGGATGCTCAGGTTCTCCGTCTTCTACCGCAATCAGAGTCCTGAATACTTCCATTATGTCAGGTTAGTGTCATCTGTCATCCTTAATCTCTCTGCTGCTCTCTACATATATCTTTCCTTTACAGCTCTAAGACTGCAGTGTATCATTTTTTTGAGATGATTTGAGAATGCAAGGTGAAACCTGCTCTATTTACTTCACTCACTTTGCTTGTTTCATGTCATTTCAAGATGATAACTATAACGATAACTTTTAATAATCATTCTTTTAGATAGGGGAGCATACTATAAGTAGGAAACATATGGTTAAGAAAGAACGTTGAGAGCCAATCAGAATGCACCACTTTAAAGTGCTTGAGAATTTAAAGCAACAGACAACACACAGTGTACTCTTATAATAAACATTATTATCCATTGGTTTGGATGTTAAAGGGGACATTGGATGCCCATTTTTTTCACAAGTTGGTATGATTCTTTAGGGTCTTCATGAAATGTCTGCAATATACTTTAGTTAAAATTCCTCAATGGTTGTGTAAAACAACACCCTTTTTACTTTGTCAAAAACAGCAACTTGTTTAGGTGCATGTCTCTTTAAATGATAATGAGCTACTGCTGACCTCACCCCACTTATCTGTTTTTTGTGTATTTGGTGACACGTTACCATAGAAACAAAACTAATCCACTGCTTCCTCAGTGGCTCAGATTTCAGGAGATAATGAAAACTCGTATGTTAACTTTTATATCCAAACACAACACACCTGCATTGCATACGAGACGTTGTCGCTACAGCTGCTTGAGCGCAGAAAAAATGGCAGACAGCATATAACTGGCTGAGAGGGAAAATATGCTAATACAGGACAGTCCGTCAGCGGTTGTGGGCGGGGCTTGAGCAATATGACATCATACTGCTCAGAAAATCAAAATGGCTTGATAAATTAGACTGTTTCGGTTTTTGGGGATTAAAAAAAGGAATGACTTTAATTTTATGGTGTTTAAAATAACAGATTATTTATTATTCTACGTCTCTACATAGATCAGAGTGTGGCGGTGCAATGCTCCCATCCTTCAAAGACAACAGTGGAAGTCACGGCTCCCCCATCAACGGAAAGCTACGTGGCGTCTTCCTCAGCTGCAACACTGAGTTTGACACAGGCCTTCCTCCTAAAGACTCCCCGTACGGCTCTCTGCGCTTCCAAATTTCTGCCGATCGTCTCCTCAACCCAAGTACAAACCTCTACTTTGCTGACTTCTACTGCATGTACACAGCGTACCATTATGTAGTGCTGGTGCTGGCCCCCGCTGGATCGGAGGGGGATAGCTTTTGCCAGAGCCACCTTCCACGACTGGACCTGTCAACCAATCCCTTCCTGACGTACACGCCCGGAGACGTACCGGTCTTCTGTCATGCCAGTGACGTCATTCTGGAAGTGTTGTACACTGAGCCCTTGCTTCTTGAGCACGGCATCCTGGCTCAGATCAGCGGCCGTCACCAGCTAATGAGCCTTTCCACTGCAAATGCCAAAAAAGACCCAAGCTGTAAGGTGTGCAATATCAGCGTGGGCCGCTGAAGTGTCAGTGACAGCTGTCACTGGATGTGCAACTGGAAACCAGACCATAAGAACCTCACTGGTCTGAGAATTTGAGTAAATATTCAAAGAGGCGCTATTTGGAATTTAAAATATGCCAAAGGCATTGCACAAAATAGGCAAAAATAAATAATACGAACATGAAAAATGAATGAGGTCATGACAGTCTGGCTGCTAGTCTGCCCACTTGTTAAGAAACCAAGCCATATGATCTGTGAGGCAACTATTCCGATCTTAAGGAGACCAAAAAATGTTTCATCATTTACTCACTGACTTTTAAAACCTGTATTATTACAACAAGGAGGAAGAGCACTATAAAAGAGGTCAGTGTGACTAGTGTTATATTTTGAAAGTCGTCTGAAGCCATATGATAACTTGTGAGAGTCAGACTCATGAAGAGTCATGTTAGTATAATGTAAATCAACTTCCTTAAGACTAATCATATATAAATCATATTTAGTGATATTATTGAGTTATGTAAATGATTCTGTTTATTTTTAAGTCATTTGTCTTTAAGTCATTGTCTATATATATATATATATTTATGTGTGTATGTTAAATTAATTGTACAGAATGCTTTAACAAACAATAAAACACTTCTGAGAGTTTCTGCATGTAGTTTTGTAGGTTGTCTGTGTGAAAATTATTGTATTTCAGTATAGCACTGAACAAGTTTTAGTCATAAAATACATAAAATACTGCAAGAAGCTTGTTAATGTAGTACTGCATGGGTACCACGGACCAACCTATTCACATCTGTCAAAACAGGCCTTGACTTCTCGGAATTTGAGTGCATTGAGAGTGCAAATTTCCAAATAATGTAACCAAGTAATGTCACTAATTCACAGAACACATAGCAGCCATTGCAGGGATGGTTCACCCAAAAATGAAAATTACCTCATGATTTACTTACCCTCAAGCCATCCTAGGTGTATATGACTTTCTTCTCTCAGATGAATACATTTGGAGTTATATATATATATATATATAAAATCCTGTCTCTTCCTAGCTTTATAATGGCAGTGAATGGGTGTTGAGATTTTGAAGACCAAAGACATGCATCCATCCATCATAAAAAATAAAGGCCTTCTGAACTGAATCAATGTGTTTGTGTAAGAAAAATATCCATATTTTAATCTTTATAAACCCTAATCTCTACTGTTCCGCTAACTGGAGTACGTTTTATGATGGATGGATGCACTTTCTTGGGGTTCAAAATCTGTATTTTACTACCATTATAAAGCTCAGAAGAACCAGGACATTTTTAATGCAACTCAGATTGTGTTTGTCTGAAAGAAGAAAGTCATATACGCCTAGAATGGCTTGAGGGTGAATAAATCAAGGGGTAATTTTCATTTTTGGGTGAACTATCCCTTTAAACCACAGTTTACAGATTCACAAACCTGGTAATATTTGATAACTGAAGGTGGCCAGTGTCTGCAAGTAACATAATCTGATCAGGGCTGATTATGCACAGGCCATTCATTATCAGACTGAACAAGCGCTGATCTCTCTGTCTGTCTGCAGCTGAGAAAGCAGGATTTATCTGTGCTGCAGCCCGACACGTCCTTAACGTACTCTCACACGAATGAGATAAATTACAACGCAAACTCTCAATTTCCCTAACAGCAGGAATGATTTCTTTATGGCTTCTGCAAAGCATTTTGCACAGCAGTGTAATATCCTGGAGGTCAAATGAAACAACTAGACTGGACTACAAAACCAGTCGTAAGTAGCATGGGTATATTTGAAGCAATAGCCAAAAATACATTGTATTGGTCAAAATTATTTTTATTTTATGCAAAAAATAATTAGGATGTTAAGTAAAGATCATGTTTCATAAAGATATTTTGTAAATTTCCTACCGTAAATATATCAAAACTTAATTTTTGATTAGTAATATGCATTGCGAAGTGCTTAATTTGGACAACTTTAAAGGTGATTTTCTCTCAGATTCCAGATTTAACAAACCATACATCAATGGAAAGCCTATTTTGAAACCTCAGTTTAAAAAAAAATTGACCCTTATGACTGGTTTTGTGGTCCAGGGTCACATATAACCTCTCAAACTAAATAAACAACATCTTAAGTTTCCAGTCAAGGGTTCTCACGTCAATCCAAAGGCCTATGTCAGGTACCAATCCGGGAATTAATAGATTTAAATGGATTACAGTGTCCAAGACAAAAATGTCCTGGGATTGAATTGAACCTCCTTGATTCTAGTTTGTGTCCTGTATGAATTTATTTTAGCTAGTATTTGTCACCAACCTGGATGCCGTAAATAATTAAAAATATTTTGTCTCAGAGACTACTGGAATAAAAAGTATAGAAATTTGACCACAGACACTTTCTTTGATACAAAACAGCAATAGATAAATGCAAGAGAAAATGACCAGGCACTAGGAAGCAAGTTCAGTGCTCTTTAATTTATATAATAAAATATTTACTTAAAAATCTTGATTACCCATGATATGAAAGTGTTTTATAAACATGTCAAAGTGCGCAATCATTCAAAATAATTGGGACTTTCCTACAATAATGTCTTTAAAAATATAAAATCACATTTATTTGACACAATATTAAATATTTTCCACAGTATGCAAGGTTTAATAAACACTTCCACCGTATACGTGAGATATTAACATATTTAAATAAATTTAAATTTATAAAATACATTTGTGGTCTTTGACCGTGGCAATAGTTTTTTAGTCAGTACGTGCTAAACGGGTCAGCAAGCAAAACGTGCAAACGTTTGTAGTTTTTAGGTTTGTAGACGCAGTGTAAAACCATCGTTAGAAACAGCACATTCAGTCACACTTTAACACACATAGATACAGTAGTTATTGCCATTGTTATTGTCCCATCGAGCCGCACTGAACGCAGCCGGTGAGTAAGACACGCAGAACTCGATGCGCTCGCCCGGATCTATCCGCTCAGGGACGCCGATGTTAAACTCAAACACGTCGGTTCCAGGTTCCCCATAACTCTGCTCCAGATAAGTACACGGCACGTCCTTGTAACTGCGCCAGTTGTCGAAAGTTATACGGATCTGCACCACTTTCTCAAAACAAACGTTCTTCACGCGTACGGTGCCCAGAATGGAGCATCTGGTGACGCTGCAGCTCTCCAACACAACCATATGATCCTGAAGCCGACTTCTGAACGCCTGGAAATCTCTACAAGGCTGTTCGAAGCCAAGCTTCAACTTTAAAGTTTTATTAACAGTCTCTTTAGTGCAGCCCAACTTCTTTAGTCGTGGTATCTTCACCGGTTCTCGCGGGATTTTGTCCTCTTTCTCGGAGAACAAGCGCACCGTGATGAGGGAAAGTCCTTTGGCGTCGGCGAACGCGACGCGTTTTTCCCTGCGGCAGCTTTTGGCGGTGATGAGGCCTGTTGAAGGGGAGTGTCTGTACTCAAACACCGGCTGAAGGGAGATGCAGGGCCGCAGGGGTTTGGGTGAAGACACGCCGAGCAGGTGGTTGATGTTTGGTGATCCTCTGCATCTGAAGCCCACGGTCATATCCACAGACCTCACTGAGACAGGCAGGCCAAACGTCGACATCACACTGGAGGTGCAGAAATATGATAAAATGATGATTTGCATGGTTGTTTTTACTTTGTAGTATAATTTTACACACTTAATGATCAATTCATTCAAGTTTTTCCCATTAGGTTTTTAACGTTGTGGAATGTTTACACTCGCAAGCAGCAATTTCTAGTCAAAGAAGTGTTTCAGAACTGCTGTTTTCCAGAAATATTGATTACAGAAATTCCCAGGCCTTTTCAAAATTGGATTCTAGTGCTTTCCATAGCTTATTCAGGCCTGGAAACCACACTTCATTATTATTTGATATTTCCAGGTTTTCAATGACTGTGGGAAACCCTTTATTTTAATCAGACAATAAACTTACTTTGCACAAGTCATCTTCAGCATATAACAGTGAAACTGTGCTTCAGAATTAGTCAAAGTGTCCCACACTTTAAATTCAGCTGATGCTGTAAGAACACAGACATAAGTGGTTTTAGCAATTTCACACAAGTAAATCAATCGTTTTTAATAAAACTTAAAAATAATTTAAAAAAATCTTACTGTGTTTTAATTTTGAGCATTGGATTATCCGATGAAATGCTTAAAAATATGATCTTTTTTTGTTTTGAAGGACACAAGTTTGTGATGTCTTGGACTACCTGCTCAGCTGAGCTTCAGGAAGCATTGTGTGAAATCTTGCGTCACTTCATCTTTTATAGTAGCTTGAGCCCTCCTCCAAACACAAGCCAATGAGCTTTGCAAAGACCGGATAGGACTTAACCAGCTATTTATGACCTGATCTGTGGGCTAAAGAGTAGGAGACTAAATCCTAGGGCAAATACATTTGGCTACTTGACAAATATCAGGAACAATAATTTAAAAATCATTAGGATTTTAGGTCATCTGAATGTTTAGGGAAAACAGCTATGTTGTAGTTCCTGTGTCTTATTTACTTTACTTTGTACATTTTTAGTTTGGGAAATGTATTTATTTACTTATTATTTATTATTATGTTTTAATTTAATTTGAATATATATTTTTAATTTTTTTTTTTTTTTTTTTGCAGGTGACTTAAGTAGTCCTAAATAGTCCAGGGTCGCAAATGAATTTATCTCAACTAATGTAAGTAAAAACAGCATATCACATGGTAAAACTTCTTGCTCCTACAATTTACACAATGCAAAAAAAAAGAAAATATATATATATATATATATATATATATTGTTAATCATTTATTTTAGAAAATAAGATGGATGCATCACCATAAGTTTTATTTTATTTAATTAATTTATTATTATTATTATTACAAAGCGTTTTCTGAAAAATAAAAGTGTATTCATATGTCTCATTTACATTTACACAATGAGTGGCACTTACACCATTCTCACCATTTCCAACAAGTCTGGAAAGGCAATGATGAAATTTCTATTTGATGTGATTTATGTAAGAGTGGAATTAACATAATTATGCCTTAGGATAGTGAAGAAAAGCATAAAAACTGCTCAAGGCCATCTACCCATAAAACAACCCAGTGAGCATGATTTTTAACCTCATTAGGCTTTCACTCTTCATGCTTGAGTTTCTTTTACAAAAACAGATCAAGCAAGAGAGAAAATTACCATTGCTGCCATATCCGACTTGTAGTGTGGCACGTAGCACGGATGAATGTGGTTTGAACTCTTGCCAATCAAAGCCTCAAATACAGAAATGCCAAACTGACTCACTGACGGTTTGCTTAACTAGTTCTAGTTATAAGAAAAAATAACTTGGTTATGGAAAGCGGTGCAAATTATATAATATAGGTGCATCTCAATAAATTAGAATGTTGTGGAAAAGTTCATTTATTTCAGTAATTCAACTCAAATTGTGAAACTCGTATATTAAATAAATTCAGTGCACACAGACTGAAGTAGTTTAAGTCTTTTGTTCTTTTAATTGTGATGATTTTGGCTCACATTTAACAAAAACCCACCAATTTACTATCTCAACAAATTAGAATACTTCATTGTTGGCCTTCTGGAAAGTATGTTAATTTACTGTACTCAATACTTGGTAGGGGCTCCTTTTGCTTTAATTACTGCCTCTATTCGGCGTGGCATGGAGGTGATCAGTCTGTGGCACTGCTGAGGTGGTATGGAAGCCCAGGTTTCTTTGACAGTGGCCTTCAGCTCATCTGCATTTTTTGGACTCTTGTTTCTCATTTTCCTCTTGACAATACCCCATAGATTCTCTGTGGGGTTCAGGTCTGGTAAGTTTGCTGGCCAGTCAAGCACACAAACACCATGGTCATTTAACCAACTTTTGGTGCTTTTGGCAGTGTGGACAGGTGCCAAATCCTGCTGGAAAATAAAATCAGCATCTTTACAAAGCTGGTCAGCAGAAGGAAGCATGAAGTGCTCTAAAATTTCTTGGTAAACGGATGCAGTGACTTTGGTTTTCAAAAAACACAGTGGACCAACACCAGCAGATGACATTGCACCCCAAATCATCACAGACTGTGGAAACTTAACATGGACTTCAAGCAACTTGGGCTATGAGCTTCTCCACCCTTCCTCCAGACTCTAGGACGTTGGTTTCCAAATGAAATACAAAACTTGCTCTCATCTGAAAAGAGGACTTTGGACCACTGGGCAACAGTCCATTTCTTCTTCTCCTTAGCCCAGGTAAGACGCCCCTGACGTTGTCTGTGGTTCAGGAGTGGCTTAACAAGAGGAATACGACAACTGTAGCCAAATTCCTTGACACGTTTGTGTGTGGTGGCTCTTGATGCCTTGACCCCAGCCTTGGTCCATTCCTTGTGAAGTTCACCCAAATTCTTGAATCGATTTTGCTTGACAAGCCTCTCAAGGCTGTGGTTCTCTCGGTTGGTTGTGCATCTTTTTCTTCCACACTTTTTCCTTCCACTCAACTTTCTGTTAACATGCTTGGATGCAGCACTCTGTGAACAGCCAGCTTCTTTGGCAATGAATGTTTGTGGTTTACCCTCTTTGTGAAGGGTGTCAATGATTGTCTTCTGGACAACTGTCAGATCAGCAGTCTTCCCCATGACTGTGTAGCCTAGTGAACCAAACTGAGAGACAAAGGCTCAGGAAACCTTTGCAGGTGTTTTGAGTTGATTAGCTGATTGGTATGTCACCATATTCTAATTTGTTGATATAGTGAATTGGTGGGTTTTTGTTAATTGTGAGCCAAAATCATCACAATTAAAAGAACCAAAGACTTAAACTACTTCAGTCTGTGTGCATTGAATTTATTTAATACACGAGTTTCACAATTTGAGTTGAATTACTGAAATAAATGAACTTTTCCACAACATTCTAATTTATTGAGATGCACCTGTATATGGTACTAGAGCCAATTTTATATTTATCAGATGTATACTAAAGAAGCATATGTGGGCCTAAACGTTGGAATATTTTACATGGAAAAATCATAAATAGTTGCATTGCTGTCTGAAATCACATTGACATGATCAGACATGTAGAATCTTGGAGTACTGTTTGGGAAAGCATCAAACTAAAAACATTACTGAGTTAAAATGAGACAACTCTGGATGTGACATGTCTGACTTGTTTCTTTTAGGATGAAAATGCATAGTAATGAATTCTGCAGAAATGCACTGCTGTGCAGCTCTGAAACGCTGCCTCTGTCATCTGCTTCCTGCTGCGATGATTTCAAGTAGATCTGTGGGTGTCAGAGAAAGATAAAATATCCAAGATCAGTGTTTCCAAACCTTTTTTGTCTCATGCACCCCCACAAAACCCCTTCATCAGCACCAAACCTGAAACATGTCATATTAACTCATAATGGCTATTATTTAGCATCAGTAACACTCATTATTGCAGTGATTCACTTTTGAACTGAAACTAAGGCACAGAATCTCATTTTTGCTATAGCAAAATCAAAATCTTTCTATGATAGTTTTTGGAGAGCAGAAGCGATGTTTTACATGCCCGTATTGCAAGATTACAGATGTCTTGTTTGTTTTCTGATTATTGGTCGATGTGTGCACTTCCTGTGCCTCATAACAAAACACTTCACTATTCATTCCAGTGTTTGCACAGCGCATTAGCCAATAGCTGGATTGTGACCTAGTTTGCGAAAACCGATAAACAGTTCTCAATGATTCCTGCCAGAACTGATGATGGACAGTGTGGGCTTCCTGTCACTCAAAGGGTGAAAGGAAGTGACTGTGAAATAGGAAGCGGTGACAGAGGCCAATAAGCTATCACTGGGAGTTTACAAAAAACCCATATTACCAAGAATTATGTTAACTGACGTCAGTGAACTGTGGGTGTGACTGTGTGATGAAAAGTGGCATGAGTGCGATTCTTGCTAAATTTCCATTGAAGATAAAGTTAAAAATAATTAGTTCTGTCATTTGTGACCCTGAACCACAAAATCTGTCATGAGGGTCATTTTTTTTAAATTGATGTATGGGTTGTTGGAACAGGACAATTTTTAGCTTAAAAATCTAAAAT
The DNA here is from genome assembly GCA_012976165.1 of Labeo catla. NCBI lineage: Eukaryota > Metazoa > Chordata > Actinopteri > Cypriniformes > Cyprinidae > Labeo > Labeo catla. The sequence continues at coordinate 269,712 of VONZ01000462.1, forward strand.
CTGAGAGTGCAAAAAAATTTTAATATTGAGAAAATCACCTTTAAATTTGTCCAAATGAAGTTCTTTGCAATGCATATTACCAATCAAAAATTAAGTTTTGTTATATTTATGGTAGGAAATTTACAAAATATCTTCATGGAACATGATCTTTACTTAATAATGATTTTTTGCATAAAAGAAAAAAATATAATTTTGACCCATACAATGTATTGTTGGCTATTGCTACAAATATACCTGTGCAACTTATGACTGGTTTTGTGGTCCAGGATGACGTTTACATGTTGCTCCAAACCTGTATAAAAGTTTTTTTCTGAAGTCAGTGAAAGTAAGTGGGCTTCAAAAGTTCAAAAGACTCCATTGAGTGTCATTATATTTTCAACTTTTCATACAGGTTTGGAACATGTAAATAATGACAGAATTTCATTGTTTGCATAAACTAACCCTTCAAACCACATAATAAACTGATATGAACTGCTATTACTTTTACAGACAAAAACAAGTTGAAACATGACTAAACAAATTTTGTCCATATTGTGATTGCAAGGCATAGTTCACCCAAAAATGAAATTTAGCTTTAAATGTACTCACTCTTAAGATATAGGTGAATCTTTTCCTCAGTTTAACAGTAAAGAAGATTTTCGTCTGAAAACACGGCCTTTGCGATTCATAAAATGCAAGTCAATGGTCAGCACTTAAGAGAGTAAAAGAAAGCACATCAGGCAACACAAAATGAATATCCGTGGCTCCAGACGATATATATAGAGGTCTTACGTGAAGTGAAACGATCGCTCTCTTCATGAAATTGAGCATCATTTACACAGGGTTGCCAACTCTCACGCATTTGGCCTGAGACACACGCTTTCAGGCTCTGTCTCACGCTGTCACTCTGCCCATGTAAATCTCATGCCAAATTGGCAACCCTGCTTGCAATTTTAAACAAAGTTTCAGCTTTCAAATGTTGTAAGTTTCAAACGATAAATACCGTTTTGGCGCACGTAATGTGGCGTAAATCGTAAAATGTAGCGCTTCTGTTAATGCCAGAGCCATTGAAAAACAGAGCTGCAATGTGCTTTGATCTCGCCAGCGTCGCCGCCACGCGGTCACGTGATTCACAGAGCTCTCAAAACAAAGCAGCGTTAACAGTATATTTGAATGTGTTTAAGTAGGATAGAGACGACAGCTTCACTATACCGGTATTTGCAGCAATTTTTGGTAAACATTACAGCATATTATGCCTTGATTTTTACGTCGATGACATTTACAATATAATTTTATTCTGGAGAGTGATGGAGAGGCAACCCTTACCTTTACTACAAATAAAACCAAAAAAACACTGTTACTATAGTTAAACCATGGTAACCACAAATTAACCGTGGTCTTGCTACACTGACCACAGTTTAACCATGGTATTTGTAGAAAAACTATGGTTATACAAATGGTAATTGATGCGGCAAAACCATGGTTAATTTTCGTAAGATTAATATGGTTTTCTTGTATTTAACCCTCAGGTATTGCTAATGTGACCAGTGACCATACAGTTTAACTATTTTTCAGTTAAACAAATGTTCTATATTTTAGTTCAATAATATTCATTTAATATTTTAAGGAGATCATTTATTACTAAATACTATTTGTCCAATAATTATGGTACATTAATGATAATATATATATATATTACTTATATGAAAGGTCATACTAGCTTACTTATTTTAAAGTTTTTCAGTTGAATAAATATTTAGAAATGATTAAACACTATATTTTTAAATGTGAAATTGAAAAAGTTAATAACTTACATCCTTTTTTAATGATACTCACACAATGAATGCAAGCAAATATGGATTTTAAACCAAGTTTAAAATGGTGCTAAAAAGGCATTCAGCTGCATTTTTATCCCCTTATATGTACAGTATATACATATAAATTGACATTTAATTGAGATCCCCCTCCAACTCCAAAAAAAAAAAAAAAAAAAAAAAATCTCACTCCAAGCTGAACTTAAAAGCTGGCAACCCTGATTTACCGCATTTTTACCTGTAATCCAGCACCTTAGACAAACGGTCCATTCGGAATTTTGCGTGTTTCCATTTTTCCGTATTTTCCGTTTGGGAGTTTGTTTGTGTTCAAGTTTGTTTTCTGAATTCGCCTATTGAGAAACAGAAAGCTGCTTAGTTTAAAACTGACTTTGTGTGAGCTGTGCTTCATACATCGCTACGCTATTGACGATTGACAATAGATCTTTTTTGCGAAATTGCATTACAATATCATTGATGTGACTGCATCTCGTAACAACCCGTTTTTATTGCATTACAGGTGTTGACTGAGTGATTCTGTTTAAACACTCCGTTTACACATACTTTAGTATTTAGTTGGCCACATTTCCAGGATTCTGGGGTTAATCTTGATGTGAAATCATGATTCTAGATGAGGACCCGTCTGTGTATCTGGCCTAGCTCAGTGAATCACACGTTTCATAATACTAGAACAATAATAAAAAAACTTTATTGCTGGTTCAAGCCTGTAGGCAGAGGTTTCAACATGTGAAGCCACCACAATCACAGGTGTATAATTTAGGCTACGCATACGCTGAGGAATGATCACGTACACAGCGCTGGAGAAGTGTAAAAAGGGTCAGCACAGGATATGGAGCAATAGGTGTGTTTCTCAAGGTGGAATAAGAAAGGTGAAAGACTAAGAGTGAGATTAGGCAATGTTATCTGTCAGGTTACAAGGTGAATGCAGGGCGTAGTGGCTTTAATGTACCTGAAATGCTAAATCAGTATCTGGTTTCATGAGAACTAGTGGCACTTGTTGATTTAAATAATAATATTGAAGAATTTGAACACATTTGGACCCACTAAAATCAGGCATTTTAACCCTGTAATGCCTGACATGCAAGAAATAGTTAGAAAAATATGCATTTTTTAAATGGAACAGTCTAAAAATCCAAAACAAAAAAAAATGCACGTATTATGTTTTGTATCACAAACTATTACGGCTCATATAATATGATATAGGAGAATATGGAACTTATGTTCATAGGAAAAAAACACCTCAGAAGCCTAAAAAGACTTAAAAAAAAATATGCAGTTTCATGCAGATACAACCAAAAAGTAAAATATTCTGATTTACTGCTTTAGTTACAGGCTACTTACATAAAATGCATTTAAACATCACTTGTTACTCATCATCTTCAAATAATGCAATGCAATACAATGATGATTGAGAGATGAACAAATAAAAGCTTTCCTCAAAAGCCTGATGCAGAAACACTGCTTTAGTCATCTTAAAATTGAATTTTTAAAGTGCTTTAAAGGAGAAGTCCACTTCCAGAACAACAATTCACATATAATGTACTCACCCCCTTGTCATCCAAGATCATGTCTTTCTGTCTTCAGTCGTAAAGAAATTATGGTTTTTGAGGAAAGCATTTCAGGATTTTTCTTTATATAATGGACGTCAATTGTGCCCCCAATTTTGAACTTCCAAAATGTAGTTTAAATGCAGCTTCAAAGGGCTCTAACGATCCCAGGCGAGGAAGAAGGGTCTTATCTAGCGAAACAATCTGTCTTTTTTTTTGGAAAATAAAAATGTGTATACTTTTTAAGCACAAAAGCTCGTATAGCACAGGTTCCGGCATGCGCGTTGACGACGTACTATTGAATCATGTCAAAAGGTCACACCAAACGTAGGAACCACAGACCCAGTGTTTACAAAGCGAACGTGCAAAGACTACGAAAGTGCAAGTAAGTCAAACGCTGTTTACAAATAAAAAGGTGCAATGATGTTGGATGATTCTGAAGTTGTAGGAGAAAATCCGATGCAGTTTTTCACCATACTCTACCTTTTTGAGCCGGAGTACACAGACGATGAACTTAGACGTGATTCGTAGTAGTGATGGGAAGTTCGGATCATTTCACCGACTCGGACCTTTGAGTCTCTTTCAGCAAAATAAACAAATATTTTTTTGAGTCCTTTCGTTTAAATTTAGCAAAATCAGCATCACGTGACAGCCCCATAAGATGAACGAACGACTCGGAAAAACTCAAAGACTCGAAACAGGTGAACGAATTCCAGTACAGAACCTAATAGGATGTTGCGCATACACGACTGAACAAATCACTCCTCAAGATGACTCGTTCTTCCCGAGTCACATTAAAGATTTGTTCAAAATGACCGAATCGTTCAAGAACGACCCGTGGACGTGCATCCGAGAGCCTGTGCTACGTGAACTTTTGTGCTTAAAAAGTATACAAATTTTTATTTTTCGAAAAAAAAAAAAACAAAAAACAAAAGACCTATCGTTTTGCTAGATAATAGTGTTGGGTTCGAGTCCACCTAAGTTGAGTCCGAGTCGAGTCCAAGTCTTTAACCAGTCGAGTCTGAGACGAGTCTGAGTCCAAAATGGGCCGAGTCGGACTCAAGTCCGAGTTCCAAAGGGCCGAGTCCGAGATGTGTCAGAGTCCAAGTAAACACTACTGTTTGTCAGTATCTTAACATTGTTTTAACCCAAAGGGTTCCCAAACTCTGTCCTGGAGGGCTGGTGTCCTACAGAGTTTAGCTCTAGCCCCACACTGTAAAAAATAATTTCACAATTTAGTTGGTTTAATTAATTTTTTTTTAAGTTGACACAACTTGCAGCTTCTAAAATTGTTCGTTCAACTTAAATATTTTAAATTTTACTGTCTCAACTTGATAAAACGTTTTTATTTGCTCGCTCAACTTAAAATAATGTGTTGAATCAATTCAATAACGAAATCACGTTCTTAACGTCACTTATCGCGAGATCTCGTGAAGACCGTTGCAGAAAGATGTTGGTCAGCCATCATTGTGAGCTTCTCCACAGAGTTTGAAAATGTTCTCAATCAATAAATTTGGTAAGAAAATATTTGTATTTATTGGTTTAATATATGTACATTTACGTATGTTGTCTAAGAAGAGTACAGTATGGTTTAAAGCGTCGTATTTTCGAGTTGGTTAACGTTTCGCGGCACTCTGAAGCCTCAAAATACACACGGTTCCACAATATTTTTCATATAAATATTATATTCTCCCATGCGGTACTGAGCTGAACTTATATGGAGAATGATAAATATACAGTTTGGTATGTATTATTTGAGGCCAGTGCTGCATTAGAGAGAGAACCGTTCAAACAGAGCGCGAGACGGAGAGGAACGAGCAACTGTATGGATTTAGAACAGCGGGAATTTAAAAAAAAACTTATGAACGATTAAAATTAAGATTACTACTCGAAGTGTCATTTTTTTTTTAACTGATAGAAACTCTTCTCTCAGTTATTGAAGTGCCTCACCGGAACTCAGAGCAAAGCTGCATATACGGTCAGTTTTGTAAATATTTGTATTTATGGCCTAATATATGTACGTTTACGTATGTTGTCTATGAAGAGTACACGTATGGTTTGAAGCGTTGTATTTTCGAGTTTGTTATATGCAGGGGCGTTTCTAGGATTTTAAAACATCCGGGGCTGATGTCAAAACATCAGGGGCTAGTGGTGTTGGGTGGGAGCTCACATAAGATTTTGTTAGACACAGGTGGTTGAACCTGGATGTTCAGTATTGTAACAAAATTTTACAAAAATATGTTAGACAAATAAAATAATACATTTGAAGATGTATTTATAACTGTAGCAAATATATAGTTGCATGCAAAAATAGGGCCCTATTTTTTTTCCCCCCCAAATTTCGTTTTTTTTTTTCGTTTTCTGTTTTCATTTTTCTGGACTTCTTTTTAATGGTTAAATTTTAATTGTATTAATCAAAATGTAATTAATCATGTGTAATTAATTAAAACCATGAATCTTATACAATTTACCATTAAGTTATCAAAAGTTAAGAAAAATTACATGTTTAGGACCCCATGAAATGTTTTATTTTTTCTCACCTCACGTTTTATTGTTACCACATATTTTAGCATGTCTGTTTATTTGAATGCATAAAAACAACTTTTATTTATTTTTACAATAGCCTTATGGAATTCTGTGTGGTGTATTTTTCTGGTAATCAAATGAAGGTATAAAATATTAAATAAATTGATCTTCTAATGAAAATGATATTTTATTTTTGGCAGATAAAGGGGATTTACAATTTTTAAAACATGGAAAAAATATTATGTGAAAAAACTGTATAAATATTAATTAATTAATAGTAGTAGTAGTAGGCACGTACATTATACTGAATGGTTAATAAAGTTAAACCGAACTTTTATTTTGACGGGTTGCCGTGAATACCTGTAAATTTCTGTGTGTATATTTGACGCTTGTTTTACTCAAATGAAACAGTGAAATGCTCATGAAGTGACTCTCAGAGCAGTTCTGGAGATGTTGTTAATGTATTTATGTCCTCATTTAATGAAACTGCAGACGCTGCAATCACTGCGAGCGTCACGCGCATCAGTATCACATGTAAAGAAACCGCGCGTCCGCCCCGTATTCATATTCATATTTCATATTTAAATAGTCTTTTGCGGCATAATATTTAGTCAATATCGCGACTTGATGTAAGTGTAATGACCAACTTTTAATTAATTCATTCAAACTTTGACAAATTCCGTGGAATTCAAGGGCCATACAACAACAATAAAAACATTCGGGGCTGAGGTAAAAACATTCGGGGCCTATTAGCCCTAGAGCGAATTATCAGCCTCTTTGCATTGGAATTTAATTATTAGCCCTATAGCGACGCCCCTGGTTATATGTAAGTTAACGTTTCGCGGCACTCTGAAGATCAGCACAGAATTCAATGATCTTGTGGTTGGACCTCAGCAAGTCCTTTTGCAGTTGTATCCATCAGTGCTGTACAAACATGTGAATGGGATGACTATCGCATTGTAGAGCTTGGACAAAGTTGTAAGTAAATGTATTTATTTAGTGAACATATTTACTGGAGTCTGTGACTGTTAATATTATAAGGCACATTTTAACGCTTCCCTTTGTTTTTATTGAAGCACACAGGTTCTCGAGGTATTCATCAAGGACCTGACTGTTGGCATTATAGTTGTGGGTGACCAAATTGAGCGCCATCAGTCTGCAGTGATGTGTTCCTGGTAATAGAAGAAATCTTGGTTATCAGCTGTTGTAACATGTAAGTTTTCGATATGGTACACAGTACTTACTGTATGTCATGATACACGGTACATTCAAAATACTAAAAAAGCCAAAAAGTGTTAAGGGGATAGTTCACCCTAAGATGAAAATTTGCAAGGTGCAGGGGACTTTTGTTTTGCTTCAGTAGAAGATTTTTAGCTGAAATTGTGGTTAGGGATGCACGATATTATCGGACTGATATCGGAATCGGCCGATAGTGGCTTTAAATGTAAATATCGCATCGGTCTGATATGAAAAATTATGCCGATAAGAGAAATACGTTAACTCAGTGTGCTCAGGGTGTGCTAGCGACTAGATCACGTCAGCAGTGTGGCTCATTCTTGAAGCAAAGTTTTGCCTGAATGGTGATTGCATTCACTGTTTTGGATCACTGCATTTAAACTGAGAATGCGCATACAGAATGAGGCTTTCGGTGTGTGTGATATCCGAGTAAACAATTATAGCACGTGGCATCCTCACCTAGGTCCTATAGTGGCTGTTCGGTAAGAAGTAGGGATGTCAGTTTTCAATCATTTCCATGATCGATTGTCATTTAAACCGTTAACTTTAATGCTGCAAAATGCGTCTATTGCAGTGCCATATAGTGGCATGACACGATGTGCAATGTCACTCAAAATGCCAGTTTTTTTTTTAGTCTAGAAAAAAACTAGTAGCAGGACTGTAAAACAAATAGATGTGAATATGGTCATTTGATAAAAAATGAAGAGAGCGCGCCGTTGTTCCGTCATTTTACTGTTGGCTGTTTCATACCAGTCACTAGACCGCTGAATGCGTCTTTTTAAATGCTTTCACTGTGCTCGTTGTTGTATTTTAAAACACACTCACAATGTTTCAATTGACATGATCGTCATTTGAAATAAACTGATCCCAAAAGTATTTACACACTGTTGCTCCAACGAACATTTTTACGTGAATATTATGACACAAATGAGGTACAAAGCCTTCTTTATAAAATAAATAATTGGTTAGCAGGCAAGTGTTATACATAGCGACAATGATTTTGGATTCATGCCGTTCGAGTCCATAGATTTAAACAATACGTTGCTACGTGTTCTGTTTTGCCGGTTGGTCACACATTTCCACGAACTGCAAATAATATTTATAGTTTTTTTCTCCCAAATCCTCACCATCTCACCCTTTAATTTCGCAGGTTTATTTTCTTGTCATTCACTTTTAATCCAAGTTTTCGTATCTCTTACCGTGGTAAACATGCGGGTGGGAAATAAAAGATTTTGTGGCAGTGAATTAAGAATTCGTTCATACGATTTATTAATGTGTTCCCTTATTTTACAAATTAATAAATAAATAAATCGTAGGAACAAATTAACAAGTTTTAGTCATGAATTGTCCTGTTTGTGTCCCGCAGCCCTGTCAAAGCACAGTGCAGCATATGAAACAATTAGCCTATATGGGGAAATTATTATGAAACATGAATTAGTGACTAAATTTCTATTACTTTCCATGCTGGTCACGCGAAGAGGTGCTTTTGGTGTGAGCGCTTCGTATATAGACCCTGGTTTGTATTTGCTGCTTCAGCAGGAGCGCGAAAGTGCTCGCAGTGCACGGCGAAATGAAGCGAATATTGAGGAAATGACGGCGGTCCCATTTGGTTTTCAAGTAAGTAAAAGACAGCTTCTTAAATCACAGAAGATGAACATGTTGGTATTTGTGTGCAAAAAACATGAAAGCAATGTCACAGTCAGCCATTTTATTTTTATTTATTTATTTTTATTTTGAACAGCTTGTTATCTTTGTCGTTTGCCTCACGTTATGGAGGCTTTCTTTTGGGTTTTTTTTTTTATTTATTTGATTCCTCAGTGTTTGCTAAATGTTCTGTTATTTATTAATCGGTATATAATACAGTATGTGGTGTATGCCAGGTATGCTTGGTATTGTTTACAAACAAAAGGATATATATCGGTATCGGCATCGGGCAAAATGAGACGAAAAATATCGGCATATTGGCAAAAATCCAATATCGTGCATCCCTAATTGTGGTTCTTAGTGGTTTATAAAATTTAGATCAGTTTCTATTAGGGTTGTAACGGTACGTGTATTAGTACCGAACAGTTCACGGGGAAATTCCAAATGGAAGTGATCGTCCCAATGCCCTGCTCCCTTTGAAGGGCAGAGCTCCTGGAGTTTAGACTTTAGAGTGAGCAGGGCACGTGTGTGCCATTATGTAGACATTTGCAATGCAAAGGTGCAACATAACTTCCTCGTTATCTTCAGCTGGCATGTTTCTGTGACAATACAGCATGGTGTCTGTCAGCAGATGTCGCTGTTTTAATAGCATAAATGTCTTTTTATTGTTGTTAGCATTACTGTTGCAAATAAACATATATATTTTATATCTAAAAATTATGTTATATTTTTTAAATATAAAATGTATGTTTATCAACAATAAAAAGACTAAAAAGAATTTTCTATGCCATTAAAACAGGAAAAAACGTTGTCACAGGAAAATACCAGCTGAAGATAATGAGGAAATTATGTCGCTCCCTTTCCCAAGTGCATTCCAAACATCTACATAATGGCACACAGGTGCCCTGCTCGTTCCAAAGTCTACACTCCAAGGGCTCTGCCCTTTGAGGGATCAGGGCACTTCCATTTGGTATTTCTCCGTGAACCGTTAGGTACTAATACACGTACTGTAACACTGTAACGTTGCTATTGTGATTGTTAATGTAATTTTATATTAGATCAGTTGTCACATAGAAATGAAATGTTCAATGTTCATCTGGTTAGGGTGTTTTAATACTAAACACAGTAATACTAAGTAGGAGGCTGGCTATTTTGAATTCAAATAAAAGAGCCTTCTGCATGTTCTTTAGTGTCCATGAGGCTATTTTGTACTACTGCAGTACTGTTAGAAAATAGAAACTTGAGTTGTGTGAGCACATTACATAGTTCATCCAGCTGAATGAACTTAACATTACAAGTAAGATGAATTATTCTTGAAAAAGTAACCCGGCCTCCTTAAAAATATAAGTTGATTCAACAAAATGCTTAGTTGAGCCAATTTTTATTCAGTTTGCACAACTTGTAATTATAAATTTAAACTTAGTTGTGTGGGCAAATTGCATAGTTCAACCAGCTGAATGAACTTAACATCACAGGTAAGATGAACTATTCTTGAAAAAGTAACCTGTCTGCCTTAAAAATATAAGTTGATTCAACAAGATTATTAGTTTAGCCAATTTTTATTCAGTTTGCAAAACTTATAATTATAAGTTTATTCAACAAAATGGTTAAACAACTAAACATTTGTTGGTCTCACTAAATTTATGTCGTTTCAACTTGGATTTAGGTTAGCACAACTTACTTGTCATGTTGGTCTCACTAATTTTATATTGTTTCAACTTGCATTTAGGTTAGCACAACTTACTTGTCATGTTGGTCTCACTAATTTTATGTTGTTTCAACTTGCATTTAGGTTAGCACAACTTTCTCATCTTGCTGGGCTAACTAAAAACTTAAAAGTTGATTCAGCTTCACCTTTGTTAACCCAACTATTAATTCTAGGTTTAAGGAACTCCAACATATGTTTAAACAACATAAGTTTTTTAGCTTATTTAACACAACAACTTTTTAAGGCAGCCAGGTTACAAATTATTTTAAGTTGAATCAACTTATTTGTTTTTACAGTGCAATCAGACACACCTGAACCAGCTAATCAAGCTCTTACTAGACATACTAGAAACTCCCTGGTAGGTGTGTTGAGGCAAATTGGAGCTAAACCAAGGACCAGGACCGAGTTTGGACACCCCTGTTTTTAACCTTTACAACTAGAAAAATGCCATGTCAATTGAAAAGCAAAAAGCAAAGAAAAGCAAACCTCAAGTGGATCTTGCCATTTTGATTTTTGATTTCACAACATCTCATAATTAGTGTCATGGTCTGCTTAGAAAACTTAGTCATGTAACGGAAGTTATAGCTGACTTATGTCTTGTGACATTTCAGAGTGAAACCAGTTTTAGAATGTGATAAATTATAGGGTGGGACTTGACTTTATTCATTGATATAGTAAATGTATAAATTCAAGGGTGGGGGTAAAGGAGTAGGTATCTTGGTGAATGGGACCATGGGATAAACCTAGTCTTTACAATCGTACACACTGTGTATAAAGCTCTATATACTTTCCACAAGTGACACCAACCTCACACCGGTTTTATTTTTGAATGCATTTATAGTTACATGAATTACATTATATGAAGAAAATTTGATGTGCCATTGATTTATTAGAAAATCATGCACACCCAAGATGTTAGAAAAATTATTTTCCTTTGAAGCTAGAAATTGCCACCATGTTTAAAAAATAATAATAATTTTAATACAAGAAAAACTAACCAACTAATGTCAGTAAAACATTCTCAAGCTTACTGAAGGCAAGTAAACACTCCAAGTAAGCCTATTACTTGCAAACAAAAGGATAAATATATTAATCAAAAATACAAATGAAATAATATCTTTTTAAAAAACAGAATCTTTTTAAAATAGAATTTTTATTTTTTATTTTTTTTAGGTAGGTCTGGCTACATACATTTCTTAAAAGCGAGTGATTCTCTTTTTCTTTTGTTGTTTGATTATTGTTTGACGTGGTCGTTGGCGCATCAGTATTTCTCCCAACTGTTCAGGTTTACTTAAGACAAAACTGACTTCATTTACATGAATAGTCTCTAAGACGAGCACATGTGTAGCAATAACAGGCCCTATTAGAAGCGAAAGACAACTCTGCATTCGCACACTGACTGAGAGGCGCGTTCACTGATCTATAATAGAGAACATTATATATAGATCAGTGGCTTTGAGTGTGTGTGCACGTAACCCCGTCAGGCTTTCAAGTAGCCTACTGGACACATGCAAATACTGAATATCACTTTCATGATAATGCATCGAGTCAATGACATTTCCGTCAACTGTCTCTGGACTCGGCCTATTTTCCGAGTGAAAATGCATCCATGACAAGTCCGAGTCGCCTAAAAATTGTACTCGAGCCCAGACTCGAGTCCAAATACCCCAACTCTACTAGATAAGACCCTTCTTCCTTGGCTGGGATCATGAGAGCCCATTGAAGCCGCATTTAAACTACATTTTTGAAGTTCAAAATCAGGGACACAATTAAAGCCCATTATATGAAGAAAAATCCTGAAATGTTTTCCTCAAAAACCATAATTTCTTTACGACTGAAGACAGAAAGACATGAACATCTTGGATGACAAGGGGGCGAGTAAAGTATTTGTAAATTGTTCTAGAAGTGGACTTCTCCTTTAATAAACATTTAAATGCACACTGTTATCATAGTATTGAAACTATAAATATGTACTGTAAATGCTGGCATGCGAATATAGTAACAAAATTTTGATTCAGGAAAAAAATGGATTTTTACTAAATGTCTCCTGTAGTAAAATACAAGACACACATTGCTGAGTCCGTTTACGTTGAAGCATGTTGGAAATTGAGGAACAATTTTTATGTGGTAACTGACATTATGCCATAAATCCTGTTGACTTGAAGTTGTTTGACTAGTCAGATCATTCTAGCAGCTAGATATTATACAATACAAAACAACAAGCAGAAAACAACACAAAAAACATAGTGGACCAATATAGAGACATAAATAATACATTTATTCTAACACACCAGCAAAACCCCAGTGACTTTAAACGACCACACACATCCAAACCAACAACTTCCCACTTACAGAGGAAACCACAGCTTCCGTTTCAGAGCATGTGTGTCAGGTTCACCAGTTTCTGATCAGAGACTGTAAAAACCAAGTCATCAATATGTAATGAAACATTGCAGGGAGGTTACCAGTAACCCAAGACAATCCATATAATCAGAATACACTGAAGACTGTTCTTATAGATTAGTATTTTGTTCTTACTTTCAAACGCAATCATTTTAAATGAGTCATTTTAAAATAGAAATCTTTTAGATTCATACATATGGATAAGGTCAGGGTCCAGACAGGATGTGTATGGTGCTGGGACAGTATGATTGAGGCAGACGGATGTCCACAGCTGGCCATCTAGCATGTAAGGGTGTAGTACACAGATTATCTGTTCCTCTGTGGCATCTTCATTCGGTTCCTGAGGCTCTGCAGGTTTAAATAAGTTGCACTGCACCGTTGGCCACTAGAGGCGCTATAGTCCGGTAACGCATCAGGTGCTGCGACCCTTCGTCCAAGTCGACAACATACTCCCTGAGAAAGACAACAGCAAAGATGTTCAAATAAATACTGTTTATTAATTCACCTATATGGCTTTATCTCAGCCAGCTCATTAAAATGAAAAGGAATGCTGCCCCCTGTAGGACAATCCATGGTATTTTATTCATTTTTTTTTCTTTTTGTGCTTGGCTAGGAGGCATTAAGTTCTGTTCCAGAAGCTAGTGAGGATCCCTTTCATCTTCTGCCCTCAGGCCACTGGCCTCTGACACCATATCCTAACTAGGCTGTAACCAGATCAGTGGATTATCAGATTAGTGACCAAGCAATATGGGTTTTTCAGTGGGTGGATTGGATGCATTCCCAAACTTTGTGTGTGACCGCTTCGAGTTGAATGAAATGGTGTTAATACCTCTGCTCATCTGTCTCAGGCTCCACCAGGATATTCTCCTGCCTCTCTTTCACTCTCAGGAACACAAACGAGTCCAGACACGGCTCAGGAACTTCACACAAACAAACACACACGCCAATTAATCAACCACTGCCACCAGATAAAACCATCTGCTTCAGATATTCCACAACAATTTATTTTCCACTGTAATATACAATATTGTAAAATGTAATTTATATTTCTGTGATGCAAAGCTGAATTTTCAGCATCATTATTCTAGTCGTCAGTGTCACATTCTAATATGCTGATTTGCTGCTCTAATTTATTTATTTTTTTTATTATCCATGCTGAAAACAGTCTTGCTGCTTAACATTTTTGTGCAAACTGATTTCTTTCAGGATTCTATAATCAATACACAGTTGTCAATGGACACTGTCACTTTCAAATAGGGCTGGATGATATGGCAAAAAATTAGAATCTCAATTTATTTTTTATTTTTAGAATGTTTGACCGATTCTCGATTTTTAACTAGTCAACTTAAATATGTAACTACAACATGATTCAAGTATCTTTTTCTTTATTAACCCTCTAGTTCAGGGGTGTCAAACTCCGGTCCTGGAGGGCCGCAGCCCTGCAGAGTTTAGATGCAACCCTAATTAAACACACCTGATCCAACTAATCAAGTCCTTTAGGCTTAATTGAAACTGCATAGTATGTGTGTTGAAGCAAGGTTGGAACAAACTCTGCAGGGCTGTGGCCCTCCAGGAACTGAGTTTGACACCCCTGCTCTAGTTAAAGAAAATTCTATTCTAAGCGCACCACACAAGAAGTTGTTAACATGATGTAAATGTTAAACAAATCACTTGTTAAATATCTTTGCAGAAAAGATGCATGAACCACAACTACATCTTGTACATACAAGCTCCTAATACAAGGAAAATAGTTTACAAAAAGAAAAAAAAACCCTAATTAAACACACCTGATCCAACTAATCAAGTCCTTTAGGCTTAATTGAAAACTGCATAGTATGTGTGTTGGAGCAAGGTTGGAACAAACTCTGCAGGGCTGCAGCCCTCCAGGAACTGAGTTTGACACCCCTGCTCTAGTTGAAGAAAATTCTATTCTAAGTGCACCACACAAGAAGTTGTCAACATGATGTAAATGTTAAACAAATCACTTATTAAATATCTTTGCAGAAAAGATGCATGTACTACAACTACATCTTACACATACAAGCTCCTAATATGAGGAAAATGGTTTAAAAAAAAAAAAAGAAAAAGAAAAGAAAAAGTCAAAGTAATTTACACCAACACCAGTAGATTATTATTAACTATAAATGTTCTGTTAAAACAATGAACAGCAGCTTTCAGCCTGTCAACTGAAATATCACACATACAGTAGTAGTTCTCCCACAAGTTTTTTTATTTGATTGTGCTGCTTTTCCATTGCTTTTTTTCTAGGGTTGCACGATAAATTGCATGCAATTGCAAATCTGTAAAGCTGTAAAATCACTGACAAGCTACACAAAATCACGCTCATAATCACTGATGAATTGCATTAGATTATGAGCGTGATTTTTGGGTAGCTTGTGAGTGATCTACGGCTCTGTGTATTAATTGCCGCTCCAGCTGAACGCATGTGATGGAGATTTACTACTAATCACAGAACCGGCTTACTGACGAGATGCGCATAACAATCACATGCGATGTATCGTGCAGCCCTATTTCTTTACCGATATGAGCGCATCACATGTGAGCAGTTAATCACATGCGCCGACATGCAGTTGGATCATTCTTTTCTCTTTACTTTTATCATTGGCATATTGTCAGTGTCTAATTCTAACGTCTGGTAATATTTCCATTCAAAAATTGCAATTCTTTGATTTCTAAAAAATAAAATTGTGGCAAAATATTAAATTCAAATTAAACGATAAATCTGAAAAAACTAGCCCTACTATCAATCAAATGAATGCATCTTTGCTCAATAAAAGTATTAATTTCTTTCAAAAGATTACAGTTTAAATAAGGATATTTTTCTTACACATAGATTCCCTTCAGAAGGCCTTTATTAACCCCCCAGAGCTGTGTGGAGTACTTTTTATGATAAATTGATGCTTTTTTTTTTTTCAAAATCTCAACACCTGTTCACTGCTATTATAAAGCCTGGAAGAGCCAGGACATTTTTTAATATAACTCTGATTGTATTCGTCTGAAAGAACAAAGTCATATACACCTAGAATGGCTTGAGGGTGAATAAATCATGGGGTAATTTTCATTTTTGGGTGAACTATCCCTTTAATTGTCTGTGATTCTTAAAATATTTTTAAATTTAAAACAATACTTTTCTCACCAGCCTTCAGCATGTCAATGCTCTGCAGGTTCGGAGGCATGTGTTTCAAAGCCACGTTTCGGAGATACACCTCTGTGTTGGCCAGATACCTAAACAGATATATATATTTATACACAAAATATTTTATATCATGAATTATGTAAATCAAATGACTAACACAATGCCAAATAACACTTAAAAATCTGCCCAAAACATTCACTCTAATATAAGTAAAAAAAAAACAAAAAAAACAACAACAACACAGTTTGCCTACAGCCTGATACGGACAACAGAAAGGATTCAGAATGAACTCACTCTTTAGCAAAGGCAAACTCTTCAGGAGAGAGAAATGAAGGATCTCCCTCCGCACGTGACTTTTCTTTCTCCAAAACGTGAGGGAAAAACCTCTCTATCTGCAGATGAGACAATAACCATATGTATATACAAGTGCCGAACAACATTCCTACAGGGCAATTTACTATTGCTTCAACTCAAAACACACAGAAAGATAATTTCTAGAGCAAAAAACATCTTAAAACCATCTGTAAGGGCAGCTAGATATTTACTGGACAGACAATTGACAGGGTCTAGACTCATGTTTTTCATGAAAACTGTCTATGAGAAGGACACATTTCCGTACGATTACTCTAGAGGGAGCTGTCTGTATAATATCTTAAGTCACTTTGAATAAAAGCAACAGCTAATTGACTTTCACGTTCAGGATACCTTCTGGAGTCTTGAGCGCAGGTAGCTGCTCAAAACAAAGCGGATGCGATCGATCTCCATGCGATGCACACTGGCCTTCACATCACCTTTCCTCACCCGCTGCAGATTTTCCTCCTGCATACACAAACATTAATGATAAGAAAGTTCATGCTGTACTTCATCCAGAAATACCATTTAAATGTTTTTAATACTTTAAAATGATAAACTTGTGATCATTATACATTTTTTTTAATTCCTGGAATTTTTGAATTAGATATGTTTATGATTTACATGTTTTTCTGACCTGTTCTTTAACATAAATGCTGAGATGCACATTAGTTTTTTTTTTTTAAATAAATACATTTTCTGTTTATTTTTTAAATAAACAGTGTAAATATGTACACAGCATCCATAGATACTCTGTTAATTTTATACAATTGAGTTGAGTAACTGTTGAAATATCCTGTTTTTAAAAACTGAAAAAATTCATGTAATTTAAATTACATTATAGTTATCTAAAATATGTATGCTGATTGCAATATCAAAGAAAATAATCAAAAAAGTAGATTTTCATCAGAATTGTGCATATGTTTTTATAGTTCTTGTTTATTTATTACACATACAGTGTTGTTTTCATGATTCTTATTTAAAATCTATTAAAGTGACTAAAGGTGATTAAAATAAGAAAATAAAAAAAATAATGAAACAACATAAAAGAATTAGGTTTCCAGTTATAACATGCATATTCTTTTCCCTTCAATTTAAAACTTTGATATTTGAAAAAGCATGTCAATTTTAATGTTTCACCAGTGTTAAAAACACTGAACACAGATCCACACCATGTGCGTGAGCTGCTCCATTACACACTCCACCAACTCTGACTTGTTCTCCAACAGTTCTGGAGAAAACTTCTCATTCAGCCAAGCCTGAAACACAGGAAACTGATTTACACACACTGAAAAACACTGTTCCTGAAAACATGTGTCTGCTTTGTAATACCAATCACATTAGTATCTAATGCACACATTTATTTTTCCAATGTATTATTACCATAATGTGCAGCACTTTTTAAATACTAATCATTTTTTAGCAAAATTTGAGCATAAAACATAAATTTGACTGAATATGTTTCTAATTAAAAAACATTTTGATTATCTTAATTTACTTATGAATGCTTAAAATCTGTTTTACAAAATTTAGATTTTTTTTTTATTTCTTTTTCTGCTGTTCTGTTTGAACTTTGTATTTCTCAAAGAATCCTGAAAAAAAGTTCTCAAAACATTAAGCAGCATAATAAGAATGATGATAATAAGAACGTTTATTAATAACTGAGCACAATAATAAATGTGACCCTGCACCACAAAACCAGTCTTATGTTGCACGGATATATTTGTAGCAATAGTCAAAAATGCATCGGATGGGTCAAATGTATCGATTTTTCTTTTATGCCAAAAATCATTAGAATATTAAGATCATGTTCCATGAAGATATTTTGTAAATTTCCTACCGTAAACATATCAAAACTTAATTTTTGATTAGTAATATGCACTGCTAAGAATTTCATTTGGACAAGTTTAAAGGCGATTTTCTCAATATTTTGATTTTTCTGCACCATGAGATTCCAGATTTTCAAATAGCTGTATCTCAGCCAAATATTTTTTCCAATTCTAACAAACCATACATCAACGGAAATTTACACTTATGACTGGTTTTGTGGTTCAGGGTCACAAATGAGCATCAAATCAGCATATTAGAATGATTTCTAAAAGTTCATGTGATACTGAAGACGATAGAAGTAATGATGGTGAAAATTCAGCTTTTCATCACAGTAATAAATTATGTTTTAAAACACGTTACAATAAAACAAGAATTATTTCAAATCAACATATTACTGCTTTACTGTATTTTTGATTAAGTAAATGCTGAATTGGTGAGCAGAGACTTCATTAAAAACATTTAAAAAGCATAATGTTTACAAACTTTGGACAAGTATGTAACGTTAGTGACCAAAAACATTACGTAACTCGTTTTTACGTGTTTCATCAGTTATGATATCATTACTATTCGTTTAAATACTCGTACAAATGTGTCCAAACTTTTGACTGGTACTATATACATAGACTTTATTCATAATATGGAAGCTACTTTCGTCTTACTTCAGGCTGGTGACTGTTAGCTTGTATGAAAACACATTTCACTGTCAGTAAGCACTGTTATTGTTTATTTGAACACATGGTAGATGTCTGACCTCCTCCAGTTTGGCGATGAGCTCCGCTGGGGTCATCACATCCTCCTGGCTCTCCTCTCCTCCGCTCAGATCACTGGCGTCTGACAGTCCGTCTGCCATCCTGACACACTGTAACACTCGCCTCAAACAAAAGATAACGGAAGAGTGAAAGTCAAGGATTCAGTTCGGCTACTACAACACTCCCGAAACTCAAACTGCAGTGCAAAAATCACAAGAACGCGAAATTAAATCCCAAAAGCAGCGCTGTTTACGTTCTCATTCTCATGCACGTTCACCACAGAACCTTCCGGTGAGGAATTTCGCGCCAAAAAACAACAACATGACACTCTCATGACGTCAGCGTGTCCTCAAGCTGGTTGGAGTCGCGCAAATTTGCGCAAAGCTCACCCAAATAAAGATGGGATGCATTTTTTTCTTTATGTCCCCACATGACTGTAACCCGAGATTTAATTAGTTATTTAATAAAATATAATAATAATAATAATAATAATAACAACAATAACAAGATAAAAAAAAAAAATTGTAGACAAACTTTAAGTTGCCTAGCCATGAAAGTTTAAAG
Source organism: Labeo catla (assembly GCA_012976165.1). Classification (NCBI taxonomy): domain Eukaryota; kingdom Metazoa; phylum Chordata; class Actinopteri; order Cypriniformes; family Cyprinidae; genus Labeo; species Labeo catla. The sequence goes on from VONZ01000462.1 coordinate 289,238, forward strand.
TAACAAGCTTATTTAACAAAAACGGCTAAAAATCAGCTAAAACCATTTGATTTAGAAACAGCTAAAACCAGTTGATTTAGCAAAAAAAAACAAGCAACCCAGTTGGTTTAGCAAAAAACATACATCAGAGCTAAAACCAATAAAACTAGTTAAAACTAAAAGCTAAAAACAGTTGTGTTAAGAACAAACCAGCTAAAAAAAAAACAAGCTAAAACCAGTTGATTTTGCAAAAAAACAGCTAAAACAAGCGTATTTAGCAAAACAGATAAAAACCTGCTAAAACCACTTGATTTAGAAACAGCTAAAACCAGTTGATTTAGCAAAAAAAAAACAGCTAAAACCAGATGATTTAACAAAGCCCAGCTTAAAACCAGCTAAAAGCAGCTGGTTTACGAACATACAGTTAAAACACTTGATTTAGAAATACAGCTAAAAACAAGCTAAAATCAGACCATTTAGCAAAATGGTTGGCTAAACTCGAAGAAAAAGCCAGCTTGATTTAGCAAAAAAAAAGATAAAACCAGATGATTTAGCAAAACCCAGCTTAAAACCATCTAAAAGCAGGTCATTTAAGAACATACAGTTAAAACCACTTGATTTAGAAAACCAGCTAAAATCAGATCATTTAGCAAAATGATCAGTTTAAAACAGCTAAAAACCAGGTAAAACCATCTAAACCCAGTTAAAACCAGCTGTTTCAACAAAAAAGCCAGCTAAAAAAAAACTAGCTAAAAGCTGATATAGCAAAAAATCCCTAGCTACAACCAATTGAAACCAGCTTAAATCAGATGATTCAGCATAAGAAATATACACAGTACAAACACATTTACTATATAAACAAAAACCTTTAATTTGGATTAATCGCGATTGATAAAAGTTTCTCTTTTTTCCTCTTAGCGTGTCAGTCTTCCAGACCGCTAGATGTCGGCATTGCGCTTTCCTCCGGTGCTCCTTATATGAAGCGCGCAGCGGCCGTGGCGCATGCGCAGTGTTTCGGTAAGAATGGCGGCCAGGCTTCTTTTGAGATCAGCGAGTCGTACTGCTGCTGCTGTTTACAGCCGCCGGCCTCTGCCAGCTCAAGCTGTCATTAAGGGGCTAGCATCTGGAGGTACTGGTCGCTCAATAGCTTTATTTTGTGTGCGTGTTTGGACGGTTTGCACTGGAAAATACAGCTTAGATCGATAGTGATATCGCCTATTTGAGTAGCAACTGTGTCAGTCACCCACCGCCTCAAACATACAGATACATATAGATACACATGCTTGAATGCAACTATTATATCATTAGTCGTTACACCTTAATCGTTATTTTCTCCTTGAAGAGTTGTCATTGAAGTCGTACTTAAGTCTAATCCTCTTAGTCACTGTCATCCTATTTAGTCACACTTGCAGGAAATAGAAGTAGTTGCATAATAACAATATTGACAGGGAAAACAGTTTCTGCCACATAAGCCAAAAATGATTTAGTAAATCATAACTGTTAAAAGAGCTCAAACAACAATAACAATTATTAAATAAAAGACAGAAATGATGAAATAAGCTCTTAATGTTTAGTCATAACGACAGAAGACATAATTATGAAAAGCAAATTCATAATTAGGAGATAACTCGAAATTATGACCAAGAACTTCTTTTTAATTATATTTTTGTCATGACTCTACAATATAGACCAATAATTGTATCAATGTAATCCTTTTGTCATTAAAATAAAAAGGCATAATTATGATTAATCGAAAATTATGACCAAACAGTTGATCTTTTTTATTATATTTATAGTTTGTCATAACTATTGCTTTCTCACAAGGTTGTCATAATTATGTTTTAACAAAGTATAATTTTTGTCCTTATGAGGTTCAGATGGGTTTCTAGTAGTAATTTAGGCCAAATGATTTGCAAAAAATAGTGGTGTACAGCAAAAATAAAATGTTTGTGGAACATAAATACACCTTCCAATCATACTCTGTAATATTATTAATTTGTGAAGTTGTGTTCAGGCATTCCCACGGATGACGAACAGGCCACCGGTCTGGAGAAGATTGTGTTGGAGGCGTCCAAGAAAGGAACTGTAAGTGTCTTATAATGTATTCTTTTGTTCTGTTGTGGCTTCTTGTGAAATAAAGAGAGTGCTGTGTAAGTTCAGAACAATTAGTGCGGTCTTCTTCACTAGGATCCATATAACATCTTGAAACCAAAGGAGTATGCAGGCTCCAAGCAAGATCCTCATATCGTCCCCTCCATAACCAACAAGAGGATTGTTGGCTGTGTTTGTAAGTCATAGTATAATTTATCTATCATCTTGATTTCTGTGTTCATGACTGATTAAACATTTAGGATGTGTACTTTGCTTAACTGACTAAAATGCTGCTGCAAATAAAGATCAAAGCGAACTCGTCTCCTCCCATAGTCAAGTGCATGTTTAATATCAGTATGAGCCATTGTAACAACCTAATGATCTTTGGTCAGATGTGTTGACCTATGTGTCTTTTTTTTCTTTTAAGGTGAAGAGGACAACACTGCAGTGGTTTGGTTTTGGTTGCATCAGGGTGAGGCTCAGCGCTGCCCATCGTGTGGCGCTTACTACAAACTTGTTCCACACGAGTTACCCCACTGAAATATATACTTCACCGCACAGGCGACCTAAACACTCCCACACTGACTCATAGATACTTTGACTTATGCACAATCTTCTTCACTAATCCCTCTTCTGATGAATAGAATTGCACTTTATGGGAGCCTAGTTAGTTCTTTCTCATTGGTTGCTTCACAGAAGCAGATAAAGCAATTTAACATAAAGAAAACTGGCTTTGATAGTATTGTCCTAATTCTGATGGTGGTTTTGTTACTTTTGGAGGAATAGTTTACATGCCCTGTTGTTTGCTATGCAGTATCAGCTTCTTAAACATTCCTTATTTTCCTTAGAAATGCAACGCATTCCTTGTTCTGTTACATAATGAAATGTTATAATCTTACAGAAGTTTGCACATTCTTGCAAAAGAGATAATATCTACAGATGTTTACACGTTTAGACAAAAATAGCACATTCCTGATTCTGTGGGACTCCAAATATGCTCTATTTCCTTTGAAAGTGTTGAGATTGAATACTATCCTTTAAAATAAATGTGGTGTTTCAATATGTATGTATCCTGCGTGCATCTCATTGCTAGAATCTTTGCAGTTGATTCACACGAAGACCTGAAGTAATCTTGACAAATTTATTTTATACAAAAATATTTTTTACATTCCGTATGCAATGTTCAACTATAAATTACAGACATTTTTCACATTACTGGTGCATTGTCAAATGCGTTGATCTTGTAAAGGGCCGTAAGACATTAATATGAATGTAAAAAAAAAAAAAAATGTTAAAAAAAAATTTCTAGGATGTACCTTTATGTGAATATTCCCATTTGAGCCAGACTAGCCCTGGAAATGATTTATAAAGATATACAAGTAACCTGATGATGATTATTTTTATGCTGGACCCTGAATTGTACCACAAAGTAATTTGGATTCGTAAGAAGAACTGTATCATGCTTATTCCACATCAACTAGACAACTATTCTCTTTTGCAGATATAGACACACTGATAAACATTTAAACATGTAGCATTTACATTTTAACAGCGTTTGGCATTCACTTTTATCTAAAGTGATTTACAGTGCATTCACTGCTACATTTGATCAGTATTGTGTACACACTGGGAATTGATTCCAAAACCTTGCCATTGCGAGTGCCATGCGATAAGAGTTTGTATGTAACAGTCTTTCAGTTAGCATTAGTCTTTGAAATCAACAAGAAACACTTTGCAACCCATTTTACTTGATTCTGAAACTTGATCCTTCAGTATCAGAGTTTATAGTTATTCTGAAGAATTATTGAAAAAGTATACTCATCAGTTTTGGTTTCACATTGACCTATAGTTCTAAAGAATAACAAATCTAGACCGTAAGGACCAGTCCTTTCAGAATAGTTCAGTATGGCTGCAGGCCTGCCATGTTGTACCCAGCAGGGGGATGCCAGATGGGTAATGGGTAAGGGTAAGAGGGCAAAGCAGCCTCGTAAGACCCGGGAAAGGAGGTTCCCACTGGTGGGCAATGCATAGAGTGGGTCTGAGCAGGAGGTATTAGACTACTCGGAAGAAGGACAGGTTGAAAAGGCAGAGCCTTCAACTGTTCGGTTAAGTCTGCCCGTCTCTCTAAGTTTGGCAAGTAGGGCATTGTTAGACTGGCATGAGGGTGAAAGAGGAACTGCTGGGTAGGCAGAGGCTTGGGTAACCCTGTCTTTGCTTTCTCTTTCCTGTCTGTAATGCGAAGCTGAGTGGGTATTGGTATCTTCTTCAAGTAGGCTTCATCAATAGCAGGCCTCTTTAGGAGGTGTTGGGGGTAGGACATGTGTGGTTTAAAAGTGGGCTGTAGTGACACAGGTCTGCAGGGGTCTCGTGGTATGACCTTGGAGAAGCTGGAGTCATTAGGGATCCAGCAGGTTTTGGTGTATGCAGGTGAAGGCAGCCTGTGGGATGCAAATCTGGTGCCGGATTTACCATCCAAGGTCCATGGTGAAAGACTCCTCTGTGTCTTTTCGGAATGGGTAAGGCCACCTTGCAGGAAATCCCTGTAATGGTAGCGGTGATAGTTGGCAAGTTCTTTGCTGTTGGGATAACATCCGAGAGGCTTGCAAACTCCGGTGCTAGCAGCCTTGGATGTTGGGACAGCGGACAAGCGAGAAGGTGTCTTAATTTCGGGTTCTTTGGAAGGAGACTTCTGGGTTGTCACGGCTATACAGTCCTCAGAGGAGACAGAGTAAGGAGAGGGGCTACGGGACAAGGAGCCAGACGGAGAAGAGACTGGAAGGGGTGAGCCATCGGAAGAATGGCGGGTGCGAGTAGAGGATGGACACACGGGAGACTGGGAAGAGTGGGACAACTGAATAACAGAGGGTCTCTCCAGTTCTCCACCATCCTCCAAGGTGCCAGAGGTGGGGATGGTCAGGCTAGCCTGGGCCAGACGCTTCTTCTTCTCCAAGGGAGAGATCACCTCAGCCGGGTTTGAAATATGAAGGAGAGGAATCTCTCTGGAACAAGTGCCAGGGTGGGGACCGTGGACAGAAACCGTGGATGACTGATCAGAGTCTAGGCGATCGGAGGATGCCAACCATGGACTGTGATGGGAACACATGCCTCTGTCACAGTGATGATCTGATCCCATTTTCTCCTGAGAACAAAAGGGACATGCTTCAGGACAAGGAGCAGACAAATGCATCTCCTCACATAGGACATTTGGAGATATATATATACTATGCATGATTTAGATATGTATTGTTGTATGTGATATTGTGTGTAGGGCTAGGTCAGGGCTATCCAAAGAAGCCCAGGAGGATCGGTGTCCCGCTGAGTTTAATCAAACACACCTGAACCAGCTAATCAAGTTCTTACTAGGCATTCTAGAAATTTCCAGGCAGGTGTGTTGAGGTAAGCTGGAGGAAAACTTTGTAGGACACCGGCCGTCCAAGAACTAGTTTGGAGATCCCTGGTTTTGGGAAATATAACCCAGGGTGTTTCCTTGCCTACAGCCTAAGATACTGGAATTGGCTCCAGCATGTGCCTATCCCTACATACCGTATCCCTACAGTTTGACGAATGGATGGGCGGTTAAAGTGGTCCATTTCAATGGATCAATTCAACAATCTCTTTGTGTCATTACTTGAAAACATACCGCCAAAAAGCTGACGTTCTCATATCGCCCAACCCTAACTGTACATTTAACAAAGAGTTTCTTTAATCTCAGTGCATTTTCTTCCTGCTCACCTCGCACTCTTCCATCTTCCTCTTCTTCTTGCTTTCTGGCTTACTTCCCCTGTTCTCAGGGCTCCTCTTGTACTGTTTTCGAGGTTTGGAAGGTGGTAGCGGTTTATCCTCCTCCCCTCTCAGTTGCCGCTCAAAGGGCAACACCAGCCTGCGTAAAAGAAAGAGTTTTACTGTTGGAGCCATGACTTAGTGGTCAATACACATTCTCTAAAACCTCAGCTGAGCAGTTGTATGCATGTGGGCATTGTGAGTTAGAGTGATTAGAGAGATTAGAATTTTGAGTGCCTGGTTCTTTACAGTTTACAAGTGAGTTTACCTTTCGTAGTGTCTGCGTGTGCAGGTGGCTGCACTAGTACTTCCTGGACTACCACCCAGCTCGTCGTACACATTCTTCCATAGCCTCCGGGCTGTTACCTGTGAGCAAACATCATGTTATTATACACCCTAAAAAGAAAACCACTGAATTTAACTACCTACTGTATATTGCTGCTTCTCTGGCAGTAATTCAATTACAAAGCCAGATGCTATTGACTAATTTATGAGTTTGCACTTATACATATTCCGAAAGAGCAAACAGAATGCATATTTGGCATGCTTTCTAAAGGGAACGGCTCCGAACTTGGCATTTAGCCCGAACCCAGAGAACTCCTCCATATCCCAAGCTGGGATAGGAATAGTTGAGATTTGGGATGGAGGTTAGATGCCGGAAAACTGTTGTGGGACCTTGGCTGTATATATATATATATATATATATATATATACAGAAGTTTGCTGTGTATATATTCACTATTGTGCTAATTAAGTTGACTATCTGAACATGCTCCTCCAAAACTTTCTATCGCCTCCAATAGTGTTGTGGGCAGTACATATGGTACAGTTGTGCTTCGGCTGTCCTGAGTTTGAATCCCGCCTCGTGGACCTCTCCTTATTCTGTCCCCCTCTCTCTCTCCAACTTGCTTCCTGTCATATCTCAAATTTCCTTTCATGAAAATGCAAAAAAAATGTTTTGGTGTTCTGTCGGGTGTCCCAAGTTCGAATCCCACCTCACGTACATTTCCTGATCCTGTCCCCCCCTCTCTGTCCCGCTTGCTTCCTGTCATATCCCAACTGTTCTATCATGAAAAATGCAAAAACACCAAAAAAAATTGTTTGATGTTCTGTCGGTGTCGATAGGCTTGTGCGCAGTATGTCGACATGTGCCGCAGTTGCGCTTCTTGTGTCCCGAGTTCGAATCCCACCTCGTGGACCTTTCCTGATCCTTTCCCCTTCTCTCTCTCCCACTTATTTACTGCCATATCTCAACTGTTCTATCACAATAAATGCAAAAATGCCCCCCAAAAAAACTGTTTGGCGTTCTGTTGGCTTCAAAAGCCTTGTGGACAGCGTGTCGACATATGGCGCAGTTGCACTTCTGGTGTCCTGAGTTTGAATCCCACGTCGTGGACCTTTCCCAATCACGCCCACCCCCTCTCTCTCCCACTTGATTCCTGTCAACTGTCCTATCACAAAAAATGCAAAGACGCCAAAATAAAACAATTGTTTGGTGTTCTAAGAGTGCGGTTACATCTATCTTTGTACAACAAAATTCTGCAGGCAAAATGCATTCTTCTCAATGGGAATTTCACATGAGCGATGTGAATTTTGCTTTAAATGCAATCTTGTTCAACTTTGAACGTGCAAATTTGCCGTGTTGAACAGTATAAAGCTGTTTAATTGGGAACTGACTTAGAGTAAATGGTGATTCCTCCCATCACTACTGACAATGGACAATGGACCTCTTTGCCCACAAAGTTTCACTGTGACCGCACCTTAAGGCGTGTAGTGTGCATTTCTAATTTAGCCTCTATGCTTGCACTTTGTTTTCTTGGACTGACAGTGTGTGTATTGCATGCACTCCATTATCAGTCTGATCAGGTCTTGTCATAGTGGAACTTCATGATTAGTCACCAGTTAGTTTCAGAGGTTGCCTCATATGTGTCTAAGTACATACCCCAAATTTATTTTCACAGGCTGATAAAGGTTTCAGCTTTGAAATGGTACTACCACCCTTACTGCCTGACACATTGCTAAATCAATTAATGACTGAGGTACTTTTATGTTTTTACAGGTGTCAGTCCTCTGAAGTTTGTTTAGTAACAGCAAACGCATTCAGTTAAGTTGTGTGACTGGAAAAAAAAAAGTTTGACTGATGCAATAATGGCATTTTTCTTTTTTAGCAAGACTCTTTTTAGAGTACCAGGTCAGACTTTCCACTCCCAGACCCAATTCACACACATGCATAAGACCTCTTTGACCAAGACTAAAATTATATACAGACAGAAAGACAGACAGACATTGTTTTGTCAAACATCGGTTTCACTGACCACACGCACTCATTAAATATACACACACTTTAGCACCTTAGAGTGAGTGGAAACTTGAGTGTGAGAGAACAAAGCTTTGAAGCAGCAGGTTTGGGCAGAAAGAGTTAGGTGGAAGATGGACCCCCGTTCTCATTGTGGTCATAACGGTCACTGTCGTATGTATGGTGTGGCCTAAAGCCATCATAGTTTCCACTGTGCAAGAGCAAGTGGCAAGTGCATGACCTGCTTCTCAACTTCCTCGTTAGGTGCGGAAGCCTCGGGCAGTTGGCATACTTGCACAATATATCGACAAGATAATGCTATCAGGGGTGTGAATGAGAGATGGGGGAGATAGACCAGCACCAGGTTGTGAAAGGTCTGTCTGGAGGTTTGTTTTGCTCAAGGTTGCGTGAGGATACTTACCGCATCATATCCTCCGAGCGTCTCCACAGCTTTGTAGATTTTCCACAGGTTGACTGTAAAAAAGACAGAGACATGATTGCGTCAAATACACAATCGTAAAGATCAAGTTAAGAGATGTAGATGACATTTCTCATCAAAACAGGTCAGACTAAATGTTATATGAGCTGTTTTATTTATTATTCATTTTATATGGGGTATGCAACCCTGTTACCAAATTTTGGGACATTTTGAAATACAGTTTATATAATAAATAAATAAACAATTGACTAAATGGAATTTGGTTATCTATTGTCTTTTTATCCCATTATAAAAATTCCAAATTAAGTCACTTTTGAGTGTAACATCTGTAATGAGGAAAATCATATTGTAACACAGCTATGCAAAATTTGGGACTAATATTACATTTTTGATAATTAACTTAAATTTTAATACTTTTTTAATACAATGAATTAAATGTGAGTTCAACAGATTGTGACTAATGACAATAATTTAATAATATCTTCATCAATGAACTAATTTTAGATTTATTTTACATAACAGTTTATCTAACAGTTCTCAGAACAAAAATAATGTGATTTCTGTCTCCACAACAGTGTACCACATTCTTGGTAAGTGGCAGATACAGTACATGATTTAGTCAGCATGTTGTTTTTTTTTTAATATTAGTGGTTTTAATGGGTGCATCACAACCCAAAAATTGCTTGCAGTTATGTTCTGTTCTGAAAAATAATGCTAAATGTAAATAATGCATACATGCAATTAACTAAACCGTTGTGTGTAGTTGGAAAAGCACAATAAATAGGCTGTTCAGGCAAAAGGAAGGAGAAAACTTTTAACTTTGTATCTGATCCTTTGCTAGTCAGATCAGACAGATTCCAACACGGACGTGTTGTGTAACATACCCTCATACTCAAAAACCATGAACAAAACTATAGACGGTATAACAAAACATGAGCCCGAGACAACACTAAACATGGGTTTCAATTGGTTTGTGGCCACAATGTGTTTTGGTGAAGTGAATTATGGCTGCTGAGAGCTTCAAACTAAAACTTTGCATATTGTTGGGCCTACATAGTTCTTGGTAATACAAAAACAATTGCATTTACATTAAATGTATTGAATTCCAGTACATTTCTACAATTTTGAGAGTACTTGAGGTTTTTGTGTTGGGTCACCACATGATTTTCAATGTGAAATCTACATCTTGAAGCAAAACCAGCTGAAAACCACTGATTTAAATGCTGTAATATTACATGCAACAGTATTCAGACTCACTCTGTTTAAAGCCAAGATGGGGGATTCTCTCTATAGGCGTGCCTCTTTCCTTCATGAAACAGTAGAGATTGGTCACAAAGGTCCTCTCTTCACTCTCAGACTGGTCGGTTCTGGAACCTTCCTCGCTGCTATTGGTGGACACTATGTTCTCCATCTCCCTGGTGGTCTATTGGAAAAATAGTGTATAAAATAAGACACAAAATTAGTTAAGTTGTCAAAAATAAATGAAAGAAAAGATATTTTTGGAATATCATGCATATTCTTGTTGCACAATGTGACATTGCTTTCATATGCCTCACTATGATGTGCTAAAATCATTTTATTGAAATATTGTATTTATTTTTAACATTTAAATGTGACCTTGGACCACAAAACCAGTCATAAGCAGCACGAGTATATTTATAGCAGTAACCAACAATACATTGTGTGGGTCAAAATGATCGATTTTTTTTTTTTATGCCAAAAAAAAAATTGTACATTTCCTACCATTAAAACATCAAAACATAATTTAGTAGTTAATTTAGTTAATTTATTAGTAATATGCATGGCTAAGAACTTCATTTGGACAACTTTAAGGGTGATTTTCTCAATATTATGTTTTTTTTTTGCACACTTAGATTCCAGATTTTCAGATAGTTGTATCTTGGCCAAAAATTCTCCTATTCTAACAAACCATACATCAATGGAAAGCTTATTTATTCTATATGATGATGTATAAATCTCCAAAAAGAAAAGTACTCTTATGACTGGTTTTGTGGTCCAGGGTCACAAATAGTAATCAATTATGGTAGTATTTCTTGTACAATTTAAATGAAAAATATTTTATATTTGTCTTCAAATAATAAGAATTTGGACCTGGACATGTTTTTGTGAGATTCACCCTAGATGAAAATGTTTCAGTTTCATATTATTGTCAATCCCTGTCCAGTTCAGGAGTTTCCAACATAAGAGTTCAATAAGCAATAAATCTACAGTATGCATGTGTACTGTACACAATATAGGCAATATATGAATACATGTGGGTGAGTTTGTGTCATTTACAGGAAGCAGCGTAACTGTGCTTCGAACAACCTTCGAATTTCACTTTCACACAAATAGGCTGATAAATCTTCTCACTGATTCATTTAGTCAAAGCCTCATGCAAAATCGCAGGTGATATAGGTGTTCATGCAACTCCGTTCCGAGACCAGTCATATTCAGAGTGTGAGACTGAAAACACAACAGCTTTGGCTTTCACCACCACTTTCAATAAGTAACCAGACATCCTGTTTGAAGGGAAACCGAACCACTGGTGGGGTTTTCACAAAGGAAAGCTGCACTAGTGCTGTACTCCACGCTGTGATAAAGACACAAGTGGTGCAAACATGAGAAACTTTGCAGTTACTGCAAGAGGGCGGGAGCTGGCTGTCCGCAAATCTTGTGATTTTCAGCTGAAACGCAAGCCTATGAATGTAGCCTTCCTTATCTATATGATACTAAAAAGGCGAAGTGGGATTATAAGATATGTTCCTCACTTCATACTTTCGCACAATTTGATCAAAGGCCCTGTGGAAGAAGCTGAACTCCAGAATAAAGGGCTTCAATAGTTCTAAAAGTTCACACCACAATTCTAACAATAACGACACAGGAACGATACCGTTCCAATCACTTTCAGAATGATTTTTTTTCCACCTGATAAATGATACAAACATTGACAGGCAATCAGAATCAACATGACTTTAAAGAGCATTTAAAGCAGCGGACGACGCTTGGAATAAACAACATGTTATCAGCCACTACTGTGGGCACTAATATAGTTTTCTTTATATTTATCATTCTTGGCGTAAACGGGCCAAGCAATGGACCACAGAAACCTCACTATCAGGAATTATGAAAAAGAAGTGTGCTTCACTGTAATGCATGTGCATTTTTTTTAATCTTTGATGCATATTAAACTGTGCTTGCAGATATTGCAATATTAATAAAAAAGGCCAAGTGTACTTCAATAGCCATAGCACGCTTTAAAAAGTGCAAAAATTTTAATTATGATGTGTAACACATTAAAGCACATGAAAAGTACTTGATTATAAATTTTATAGTGTGTTATTTAGTATTACATTTAAATGTACTAAATTGCAACTTCATACATATTTAATTACAAATATATTTAAATACATGACGTACAAGAAGTTTTAGCAGAAATTACACTAAAGTGTGCCCAAATAGTGAATCTGTATTCGGAAAGCCATGGAAAACGAATAACGTGTTCTATGGAGCCACTAAACGGATACGGTTAGCCGCTTGCCAGCGGTAGCTTGTTACATTACAATACATACTGTAATTTCACTTATCACATAAACAGAGTAAGGAGAGATGACTGATAGGATGATGGCGAACGATTTGCAGATCCTGAGCACCACTGACAAGCATCTAATCTTGTAAAATGTGTGGTAAGTACTGCCGCACCAGTCGTATAACTTGGAGTATGTGTGATCGCTCATCTCGAAAGTGAAAGTAAACACTGAGCGAACATTCAAAAGCGATTTCAATGCCCAGCGTATTGATAGCGGTTCACTGACGCCCGCAATTTAAATACAGTATAATTACCCAATGATATAATTGCGAGAGAAAGCACTGAAATATATTTTTCATCTCATCTCGTACTTATTCCTTTTAGGGGTTCAGTAGTACATGTCATTTCCTTTCTGGACATGGTATTCAGATTCGGGCACATCACTATAAAGTACTTCGAAAATACTATATTTAGTTTGCAGTAGGCCTACATCCTTAGTGTATTAGAAGTAGTCTTTTTAAAAGTAATACAGCCTAAACCAAGGCTAATATCACAAGTTTTTGGGAAATTCGAGTAGTTTTTGCACTTTCTTTGCACTAATATTGTAAAAGCACTATATAAATAAAGGTAAAAGATATGTTAGCATTGCTAGTAGTTTCTATCATGGTTTGTATATTTATATATATATGATTCCTTAATGCTCTTAATGCATCATCTTTCCTTCTGAAGCATCAGTGAGTGTTTGAACCTTCTGTAATAGTTGCATATGCATCCCTCAGTTGTCCTCAGTGTGAAAAGATGGATCTCAAAATCATACAGTCATTGTTGGAAAGGGTTCAAATACACAAAAATGCTGAAAAACCAAATAATTTGTGGGACCTGAAGGATTTTTCTGAACAGCAGCAGTTTAACTGTTCAGGACAAACACGGGACTCATGAACAACTATCTCAAAAAACAAACAAACAACTATTATTTTCTCTTGTGGACTATATTTACGCGTCTTTTATTTGAAATTCAGGTCAGTACTAAATAAAAAACTACATGCATTTTGTATGATCCCTCTTATTCTGGTAAAATAATTAACATTTTAAAGATTCTTTAAGGTGTATGTAAACTTTTGACCTCAACTGTATATAAGCAGTAGGATTTTTAGAAAGGAAAATTTAAAAGAGGAAAAATTAGGGCAAATTAATATATTATGAATCATTTACTGCAATGATTTACTGCATGTAAACAATACGTAATCATGTAATTTTTAAAAAAGTAATTGTAGTCTGATTATGAGCACTTTAAAGTGTAATATAATTTAATTACAAATACTTAATTTTTGGAATCTGATTATGTAATCCAGATTACATGTAATCTGTTACTACCCAGCACTGCCTATTTTAAGTCTTTAAGATCCTTCTATATGGCTTGGATACCTCATTCAGTGTACTTTTATTGACTTTTGCCTGTTTATAAGTCTGAAACACCTCTTCTCATGATTTGAGGTATGATCCATGTCTTTCGCACAAACAGTTCAGGGTTGAGTTACACACTGATTGCGTTCATTTTAGCAAACATCACTAATAACAAGTTGGCATAGACGATAAACACCTTGTAGATGTTCTTGCGCAGCAAGGAAGGAACAAGCCCTGTCGAAAGAGGGAAGTAAGTGAACGTTATCTAGAGAAAAACAGCATATTCACCCTGAGTGGCAAAGTGCTATAAGCTGATTGGGCCAAAGTGGAACTGCTCGCAACTAGCGCGCAAGCACACAGGACAATGACCCACAGTGCAGGCAGGCCGCAAGTGAGAAATGAAAGAGTGAAGGCATGCAAAAATGAACGCCAGCCGTCACAGAATCGCCCACTCAGTAACAATACACATGACTTATATAGGAGGGGGGCAGAAAAGGTGGTAAACCATAGAGAATAAGTTAATGTAAGCAAAAAAGAAATGGCTTATGTATAGCTGGGTATACATTAGGGATGCAACAATACAGTTAGTCCACGGTTCAATACGTACCTCGGTTTTTAACCACAGTTTTCCGTTCGGTTCGGTTCTGATCAGTGTGTGTGTGTGTGTGTGTGTGTGTGTGTTTTTTGCATCTAATTAACAACAAAATACTCCTGCAAACCTCTATACACTGGAAAAATCATGGATTATTATATGTCTGCTTAATATTTATTTTGAGAGAGGTATTATTTTTCCAATTTTTACACAAAATAGGATGCGTTTCATTCATACTGGACACCAGAGGGCGCCCTCGTGCAGAAAATCCACATATGCATCAAAGAGATAACACTGATGACGTTCCAGCCAAGAAATTTCTAATATGTATAAAGGCATCACTATTGTTGTAACTGAATAAAAACAGGATATAATGTTAAATGTTTTGAATGATGAAATGTAAGGATAATAAACACTCGTCTACAATAATATATAATAATATATATATAACAAGGAAATTATTTAAATGCAAAACCGATAAACCACAGTTCATAAGCACGTATTGAACCGTGGATGTTGTACCGAATGGTTCAATATTATATTGAGTATTGTGACATCCCTAGTATACATTGTGGATTGAGGCATGACAGGCCAGCTGGTTTAAGGGGCAATGGGAATAAAAATTGGAAGTTTATTTTTCAGACATTAGCCAATTATAAAAGCGGTTATTTACATAAATAATTCTTAAAGATACAGTAACAGGGTGGGAAATAATTGTAATTCATATTCTATTTATTAAAGCTGAGTATGAATCTCATCAAGTTAATGTTTTAAAGCATTTTACATTTATTCCAATGCACTAACAATTTAAACAGTATATTTTATTTGTGAGCTTACGTTCAGGTATTCTTTTTAATATTCAACTTTTCAGATCATCAGTCATCAAAGCTCAGTAAATATTGGTCACAGGCAGGGTGATTTACTTTAAATTTCACCAAGCTGATTACTCACTAAAAACTCCCATTGGTCATGTTTTCATGCCATTTCAAGTTTTACTTTGACGTAACAAATTGATTATATCTAAGTGAGCGAGATGTTTACTTACTTATCAAAATTAGTCTTCCCATTAACGTCATAATATTGTTCATTCAGACTGATTTGCAAAAGCAGAACGTGCACGAGAGGCGGGATTTATGAACCAATCACAGCAAAACATAACCATATCGAATCATATTGCGTGACTTTCCCCCATTTGTTCTCAAATACCGCCCACCACACTCACAGCACACTTTGGGGTGTCTGTTAAAACTCAGTGTGCTGTTGGACAATGTTTCTTTAGAGTAACGAGTGATTTATACACTTTTTAATGTTATATTTTGTGATACTAGTGTTGTTTTATTCTTGTTTTATTCCAATATTTTGAGGAGACACTTGCCTCCCTTGCCTCCTCAGAGGAAACACCCCTGTTATAAAGAGGTGTGGAAAAATGTCTCCTTGCTTGGTTTCGGGACTTCTAAGCAAAGCTTAGACTTGTTTCGGCAGGTTTTTTTAACTTTAATTGTTTGTGGAAACATTCTTTGGAAACAGCTTTTGGTTAAATCACAATCGCCCGCCAAAAAGGTAAAAAGACAAAAACAATTCGTAACAGCTCGCAAAGAGAAATTCCCCGGTGACTCTATGTTCTACGCACAGAAAGCTTTGGATTTCCATTTGATGACTTTGGTGGTTGATCTCAGCCGTTTGCTGCCAAAGCAATGTTCAGTCAGTAAGTTTCACACTGAATAGAGTTCCTCAGAGAGGGTAACTTCTTCCCAGAATAAGGCCTCTACAATGACTAATATTGTGCATATAGCGCTTTATTCTAGCCTCTGAGTAATATAGAAGATAAGAAGGCCCCTTTTCAGTGTACTGAAATGAGTAAACATTGAGGCCTAAGTTTATATCTCTCTCTTGTGAAGGGAATAATATCACACATGTAGGCCTAAAAGCTGGGGCAATCTCAAAGAGTCTGATTCATTCTTTCCCTCGCTTCAGTCGTAAATACAACAAAGAAAAATTGACACGTCTTCTGCTATGGGTGCTGCTGAGCTCCAATTTGTCCTGAATTGAGTCATCTTCACTGAAATTTCATATACGGCTTTATCTGATTGCCATCTACCCAAACACTTCCTGTTATATTGACAACACTGATAACCAGCTTTGAGGAATAGTTTGTTAGCACTAGTTCTTGGAATAAATATTTGAATATCTGTTAATCAAGGGAAATGGGTTTTTGAGAAAGACGCAGGTGGTATTTTTTCAGAAATTGGTTTATAGTAGCATAACACATCGCCATTTTGTGCATTTGTGTCTTCTTTGTCTCATGAAATTGCTACAAAATCATTCTTTAACCACAAATGCAATCAAAGAAGAGATGTGACGCATATTAAGATGCCTGAAACAAGCTCTCTATTATTTAGGCCACTTGGTATGTAACAAAAACATAAGAATACTCGTTCAATTTAATACAGTCATATCAAGACCACAACAGGGAAGAGCTTAGCTCTTAAACGCTACCTTCGAGTTTCAAACAGGAAGGGTTTTTTGTGTGCTGAGAACAGTGCCCCCGTCCCTCTCGCACTGCGGCTAAAAGTAGCACAGACCCCAGTGTGAGAGACTTTCTGCGAGCTGCAGCTCTCAAATTTCCACCTCATTCAAATTTCGGAAAAGTGCGTGGGTTAGTCTGCAGCGGACGTGTCAATAACACTCTCAAAATGAGAGTGTATACATGCTGATGAAGACGCAGTGGCATGGCCAGCGCTCGCCACCAAAACCACACGGCTTTCAACTTCTGACGCCACCCTGGAAATATGATGCATCTTTGCACTAGCGTACAAATGCTGTTTTCAATTACCAGAAGTGTGAGAGAAAAAAAACATCTGTGATTGTTTATGTGCGTAGCTGTGTGCGTAGCATAAAGAAATGACTATATGTGACACTCAAAACTCACTCATTCACTTGTTATTCTGATGCACTGCCGAAATGAAGAAGCGAAAACTGTAACCGAAATAAATGAGACCAGAGGCTGTTGAGTCAACGCATGTAAATATACTGGAATACAGATTTTTTTCTGCACACACCAGAGAACAAAAATTTTTTTCTTGCAAAATGAAAGTCAAATGGACTATCTAACCACAAGGCAACACTTGTCATATCTCATGTGACTAACTACTGTTACTGACATCAGCATTCTCCGTAACCGAAATACTGCAATAATACCAGAAATCAATTTGGCAACAGTCATTAGATCGAAAGGGGAAGTGAGATGTTATTTTTACAAGCTAAATTTGCACTCCAGCCACATCAGGAGAATCAGTTATATGAAATTTACATAAACTACACACAAATTCAAATTCACGCTTACAGTTAAGTGTTGGGAGATGATCCATAATCATGCCTTAAAGGGACAGCTCACCCAAATAATACAAATTTCTGTCATCATTTACTAGCCTCTTGTGATGCTCCAAACCCTTTTCAGTGGAACCCAAAAGCAGAAATTTTGAGAACTGTTACGTAGGTTTTGCCACAGAATAACCACCATAAAATAGTCAGTATGACTGAAGTCATATGATAGCCTATAAACTGACAAAAAAAGTTCTCAAAAATGTGTACTTCCACACCATACAGACATAAGGAGGAGTAATGAGCGTTTTTTTGTGTGTCTTACCTGGTTTGGTGAAGTAAGCTCCTGCTGTTTCTTTTCACAGTCTTCTAGCTCTCCTTCTCCAACATCGACCTCTCCTCGAGGGTCCAACACTAAAACAAAGCCCAGTGTACTAGTTACACACAAATGAAGGTGTAA
Source organism: Labeo catla (assembly GCA_012976165.1). Taxonomy (NCBI): domain Eukaryota; kingdom Metazoa; phylum Chordata; class Actinopteri; order Cypriniformes; family Cyprinidae; genus Labeo; species Labeo catla. The sequence continues at coordinate 307,129 of VONZ01000462.1, forward strand.
GCATGCAAATACATCAAAGAAACTGTCTACTTGGGCTCAGCCAATTGGGTTTTTCGGTGGCAGGTATCTAGAAGAGAGGCCGGCTGATCATCTATATAAAGCTGATATAATTCTTCGGTGATGGCAGTTAGATACTTTTTATGAACACTGACTATTCCAGAGAAACAACCACAGAAAAGCAATGGTGAACTTTGCTCCCACATGCTTTGGAAAGCGATTGGGTAACTACAGTATTTCTTTAAAAGATAAGTTCACACAAAAATTGTTATGCAAATTCTGTCATCATTTATACACCCTCATGTCTTTCTAAACCTGTATGAATTTTTTTAGCAGAACACAAAAGAAAATAATGAAAACCAGTGTTGTTCTGGGCTCAGCTGACTTTGATTATATAGTTAAAAACTGGTGAAACATTCTTCAGTGTTATTTAAGTATTAATTATACACTATTAAAGTGTTTCTTAACATTTTGAACGAGCTTTTATTTTAATATTTTCCATTTTCGTTTTATTTTTTTAGTTTAAGTAATTTTGCTACATGCTGTTTTCACTTTTATTCGCTTTTAGGATTTTTTTTTTTTTTAAATTACATTACATTTTTTTTTTAAATATTACTATATAGCTTTAGTGATTTTTTATTTCAATTTCAGTTTTAGGAATTTTAGCGCTTCAACTTTAACTTATTTAATTATAGTCTTAATTTTTGTTATTTTAAGTTTAAGTTTGAGTTGTTTTTAGTTTTAATCATTTTGTTATGTGCTTTAGTTTTCTATATAGATTTACTGATTTTCATTTCAGTTTTAGTCATTTTAGTACTTCAGCTTATCCCAAAATGCTGCCAAGACAACATTTCTAGTTTTCAAGTTTTTTTTTAAGTTTACGTTTTTCATCTAATATTTATATTTTTTTGTATTTCAGCTTTATATCAATTACCAAAACCTTCTGAGTTTTGGTTAACAATAACACCACAGTATTCAAAATGTCTTCTTTAGCACTCAACAGAAGAAAGAAAGTCAAACAAGTTTGGAAAAACAAGAGGGTGAATAAATGACAGAATTTAAATTTTTGCTCAAACCATGACTTTACCAACAGGATTTACAGTTATTAGATCTAAATAAACATCCCTCAACTCTACACACTTACAAGAATAAAAGGTACAATGCTGTCATTACCTACAAAAGCTAAAAAGCACATCTGTGTACCTTATCTACCTTAAAGGTATATAATATTGCATTAAAAGTACGTATTTGTTTCTAAAGTAAAAACATTAGTACCTTTTGAAAGAGTATCGCCCCAGTGACAGTTTTGTGCCTTGTTGTGTATCCTGTGAATCCCACTGACACGAAATAACAAAATCAGCAGCTAATTTAGCATGAGCAGAGCAACGCTTTCTGTTTACCCAGCATCTTCTTTATAAATGAAGTTTTGAATCAAGTATTGAATTAACTGGGTGTGTAAGACAGAAAGAAAGAAAGAGAGAGAACATTCTAATATGAAACCACATGATTACAACACTACTTCCTGTCTGTATGCATAAACCACAGCTATGTGATACTCTGCTCGAATGTAAAAATAAACATTTGTGAGCTGTCTAACAAAATTGACACACTAATGCATCCTCTAATTATAATAAAACCTATATCTTGTATAAACTCACTAGTCTTGCGTTCATTACATGATCTTCTATCATTCAGATGTCGGCTAGGCCAATTCAGCACTGCTGTTTTGTTTTTAATTAACTGGATTGCGAAGGTCGAATGTGCAGTGATTGCATGTTTGGAGCGTTGTATTTCTTCAGAAGGTGCCGGGGAGGACACTATCATCACGCTGAACTTTCGGTGGCCAAAGTTCAGGTCAAAAATCGCACACAGGTGAGCAAATCAAGCCATCTACTGTTCAGGCATTTGGTGTGAATAGAACCAGCACAATGTAACCATCAGGCACCTGACAGCATCTTATTTACAAACCACACAAGCACTGAATTATAGGTTCGCTCTGGGTAGCCTCTACCTCAAAGTCTCCACTTCCCTTTCTCATAGCCTCCTCACCGCTCTCTACACTCATATCTCTGTCTGTAACATCCAGCAACGCTTCGCTTTCGAGATCAGACGTTTCCTGTGCCAGGGCACTCAACAGGCTTCTGTTATTTTACTTCCCCTTCTGAGCCACAGTGCAGAAAGATTGTGACAAGTTCGACTGATATTATCACTGGTGCGATAGCAACTTCTGCATTTTTTCTGGCAGCCTGCTATTGTTCGGATGGGACAGATGGGATTAGAAAACATAAACCCAATTGTATTATTCAACCGAGCATCACTGCAAACATCAAAAGACCTTAAGCTGTGGCTTTCAAACCATGAATTTGTCATATCCTGGTCTGCCTCAGAAAAAAAGCCGTAAAGTGTGATAACATCACAATGTAACCCTGTGATAGCGTCATAATGTCACAAACAACATCAAAGGAATATAAAAAGTAATCAAATCAGTGATATATGATAAAGCTTCCTAAACAGAAATGGCTTGTGATGTTCGGTCAGTAAGCTTATCTGGCCTATTCACATCAGTTTGCTGTTAGTGTATCAGATGAGGGGTTTTACGCTTCAACAGCAATGTGTTGCTATTTCTCTAAACCACTTCCTCAAAGAGCAAAACCTGTTATGGTTACTCATATCTAGTCCTAATTACTGTCACTCAAATTACTAAAAATGACAGTAATGGTCATTATGGTAAGCCACCTAACATTAATTCATTCCATCATTTAAACTGTTCTTAAATAATCTAATAGTGACTAGTATATCTATCAGTTTCACTTGAGCCTATTTATTAGGCTAGTTTTTTAAGTAAGATTTCATACTAAGGTGTTGAATTGAACTATACAGTAGCTAATCTGACTAGCTATTATATATGACAAGTAAAAATAAAATTATAACTTAGCTGCTTTTGAAAGTAAAATTGCTATTAGTCACCATCAGATTACTTATTTGTAGTTAAAAAGAGCATTTCAAACATTATGGTATAATGCTATATAAGCACATCACTTCTGTATAAGGCTTTAAATCTAGTTAGGCGTTAAATGTAAAACTTTCTGAAAACGGTCTCTTTACGTTTGTTTTAATGAAACTTTCATTACTGTCAGTGTCACCAAAACAGTGGCACTTCACACAAACTCCCGTCTTCATGAAAACTCACTAATATAAAGCGTTATGTGATAGCGAAGTCGTGTTAATGTTACACGTTAGAAAGTTACCACTCAGTTCATAGTAATATTAATCGCTTACCCATTTTAAAAAAGCGCAGGTCGTCCTCAGGTTGTAATATCAGGAGCGTGTATTGATGCCTGTCTGTCGGTGTCTTGTAACAGTAATTGACAGCTCGCTCTCCAGCACGCGCTCCTGAGCTCGCGCGCTCTGCCTCTCATTGGACACGCGCTCTCGACAGGACTTCCTCACTCGAGTCAATCAGGAACTCTGGGACTCTGAGTCTTGAATCTTCTCGAACGACTGTTTTTTATTCAAACGATACGTTTTCGTTCAGACTTCGAGTGCAGGTTTCCGTTAATACGTTTTCAGTACGTCAAACTGATGTTTTGTACAGAATCTATCATTTTTTTTTTCTCATTTATGGGGCAACAGATTTTGTGTGAAAATTAATACTTGTTCAAAACAATCACTTTAGCAAAATTTGTACTAGTTTCTGCTTATTATGATCAATAAAAAATACTTTTGATCAATAAAATACGTTAATATAAAACATATATTTTAAAATACAGAAACAAAATCATTTTAAAATGTAGATTTTGAAAGCATTGAAGGAGATCCCTTAGTAATTTAATATATATTTACAGTATAACAACAAATTATATTTTATTGTAAGATATTAATAGCATGTTTTTAAATATGATGGTTTCATTAAACATGGTGATTATTTCTAAGATGGACACCCAACATAATATATTATATTTACCATCTGAATCTAACAATGTCATGTCAACAAATGGAAAAGTCAGTCATCTATTAATTATCATGTTAATTATTGTGCCTTTTAGCCCCAACAGCAGGGGCGCTTTTCACCCCAATACCTTACTTTTACATATTCTTTTGTTATTTAAAAACTGTTGCTTTAATTATCTTAAACAAAACTGAAAATCATTAAGAAGACATTTGTCTCAAGATATATGCAAGCATTTTAGCAATTCTCATTTGCTACTTAAATCTACAACATTTTTAAAAACATCAAATATTAGATCAAGTAAACACAGAATCCACTTTGCGCTGCTGTCTGCGATCGCGTCAAGGATCAGACAAATTTGCACGTGTATGTTGAAAAGCGGATGTTTTGGAAAGTGGTACGCCACGATCTTCTGCCATCTAGTGGTTTAGAGGAAAATAATATCAAAGGTGCCTTTTACCCCGGGGCGCCTTTAGCAAAGTTGTACCCTATATATATCCATATCTATAAGTCGATTCTGTGCTTACTTAAATGAGTAAGTTACATTTTAAAATACTTGGAATCAAACTACAGTTACATTTTTGTTGATTCCATGATTACATATTATTCACACAATATTATTTATCATTTATTGATTCTCTCTAATTCCTCTTTTTTATCTTTTCAGTTTTATTTTCTAAAACAATCTACTGCTAATATACACTTAAAAACCTCCAGTTTTGTGGACGTTCACATATAGACTAACAGTGTTGGGAAGGTTACTTTGGAAATGTAATGTTACAGATTACAAGTTACTCTGTTTAAAATGTAATAAGTAGTGTAACTTTTCAATTACTTTATAAAAGTAAAGTAACTTATTACATTTAATTACTTTTTGATTACTTTTTTAAATTTCTAATATTTTTAACTGTTCATCATTTTGAAAGATTTAAACCAGAGTTAACCTTACAGTAGCACTCAACACTGATTACTGTCAGACTTTCAAAATCCTTTAGTACTTTAAGATTACAAGTAAGGGATAATATACATCTTTATTTTGCGATAACAACTGGCTGGATGTACATTATCCCACTTGTGTACATTACACAGCTGCTTGACACAAAAGTAAATAATTAGACACAAAACACTTGTCTGAGTTGAAATATTTGAACGCAAAACTTCTGTGAAGAAATCAGTTGCCAGCAAGTGGAAAGTTGACAGAATTAAGAAATTGTACACATAATATTGAATTGTTAATATTTTATTAGCTAACCAAAAGCAAAGCTTCCACCAAGAAAAACTATATCAAGCGTATAGTGCTGACTTATGATGACTCTAATGAGTCCAGATGAGTCTGAGTTATTAGCTTTTACCAGTTGTTATCGGGGAATAACATACCTTGGAATGTCATGACTGACCAATCAGAATCAAGCATTCCACAGAGCCGTGTAATAATTTAATTTAAAGCACAGCCACACAAATTCGGACTTATTATTAAAGCTAGTAAAGTGTTAAAGTTATTATTTTCTTTGAGATCATTCTGAGGTTAAATACAGATTTGAAATCATAACAAGAAATAGTTTAACAGCTATGATACAGGTTTTGAAATCAAATGTTCGCATAAATATGACAGAAAACACTGGAATCAATGCCTTGGAAAATAACAAAAAAAAAAACAAAACAATTCATCTTAAAAAATAAAGTATATGGCCAAATAGGAAATAAAATGTCATCGCCTTAGAATTATAAGGTTCTATCTGCATTCTGAGCACTATTGATATATTGAGCTTCAAAGTTTTTGCGTTCCATAGGCTTCTGTAGATAGAACCGTTTTTATTTTCTAAAAAAGGCCCAAAATGTACACAGCTTACAAAAGAAACATCACATAATGTAAATAAGTTGTCACCCACTAAGAATATGTGAATAACTCAATTTTGAAAAAAAAAGTCAGATAGAATGTTCAAATTCTAAGGTGACGATGTGTCCTATTCTGTGTCCTTCTTTAGAAAGAAGTCAATTAAATCCGTATGTGGGTGTGTGAAAAAATTCAGATGTAACCCCCTTTGTAATCATTAACATTTTCAAAAGTAACTGTAATTTAATTACACATTTTTTTCTCAGTAACTGTAACTAATTACAGTTACATTTATTTTGTAATTAAATTACTTAATACCGTTACATGTAACTAGTTACTCCCCAACACTGTAGTCATTAGTCAGGTGGCAACAGAGCATTTGATCAATGGATTCACAAAAAGTGTTTCAGCATTGCATCAACTACTAAAGGACACATTCATTTTTATGTGAATCATCACTCAGTAGATTATTTAAGCATGTATTATTATGTATTATCGAAAGGCTTTTGTCTTTCAAACTCAGTCAAATGTGCAAATTCTCATTATGTCTTATTTGCATTCTTATAGAAGTGAGATCATAATGAATTTCAGTTTGTTTTAATAATTAAGAAGCCTAACACATTTCCACGTTCACAGTTCTTTGACATTGGTTGAAGGTTATATGGCTTGCTGGTAAACATAAAATATTCCATCTTTTTTAGTGTATTATAATATAAGTGTATTATATTGATTGGTATTTCAAAATGATTTATTTTATTTTTACATTTTTAGGATTTAATTACTTGTTAGCCTTTCATTTAACTCACAAACCCCCTGAAGTTGGGCCATTTTTTGTCAAATGTGTATTTTTTTCTTTTCTTTATTACACTATCAAAAAGGATGTGTTAACTGTGAACACATTTTTTGTGTTGACTATTTTAACATGTTTTGTGTCATTTTGTGTACATAATTGACACAAATTGTGTAACTATATAACACATGAGTGTGTAGAAATTAGCAGGAATAACACATTGGTTGAGTTAAAAGTAAGACAAAATATGTTAAACTTAACTAGTCGCAGAGGCGTGTTTAAAAAAGAACTTTTGTTAACTTTAAGGTCCTGCTATAATATTTCAATTCAAATACAGTTCATATGAAGTGTTTTTGCAAGATACATACCAATAAACATTTTGAGGTCATGACAAATTTCTTTTCTGGTAAAGTAGGCCATGCTTTATTTATCAAAAATTATTCTGCATCTTAATTAAAAACACGATTTATTAACACATTATCGGACAAACATTTTTAACAACATGTTTAACACCCCATTATATGTAAATTTGATGAAATCTGAATAGATACAGAATATTCCGAAATCAGAATGTTGATAAAATGAAGTCTTTGGTGTACTAAAGATGTGACTATAACACAAGTAGCAACAAATAGGCTAAAAAATGGAATAAGAGTTAAACATTTAAAATGGTAACTGTATGAAAAAATGTTTCTCTGTCTATGCTCTAACTATTTTTAATTGTATCCATATTTTAAAGCTATATTTTCTGCATTAATATTTTTCTCCTCTCAACCTTTCTTCACTCCACAGACTGAACTTCATGCCTCGACTTCCTTTTTATTCTTTTTTTTCCTTTTTCCATCTCTGACTTGAATTCCTGACTGCAGTCTCATTTCTGTTTACTAAAAAAATAAATTAAAAAATGTTTTGCTTGCATTTTATTCTTGGTTAGTAGTAGTAATTAATAAAACAGGAACTGTCACAATAATGTTAATCATTTTTAATGTTTTTTTTTTTTACATTTAGTGAGCAACCTTATAAGTTACAAATAAAAATCCTATGTCAAAGGGTTTTCTACCTTTCACCATGACACATTCCTCTTTTGAGGTGTGGCCACACCCACCAGTGTTACATTGCATCAGCCAAAACGATTTTATCATTTAGAGAAATACTGTCCCTGTAGTTAAGAATCATTGTTATGCTCAGAAAGTGTAAACCCTTTAACCACAGGACAATCAAGCTTAAACCTACTCTATATGGTGCATAACTGTTATTACATTTAATGTAATTTTACAGTAAAATCACATTTTTTGGAAGTGAAAAATAACAAGTCGTATAATTTACAGTGTAAAATTGTAAACTGATGACACTTCACATTTGATGTTTTTTCGTTTAAATAATGGTTTCTTCTTAGCTTTGACTTTTCAGATGTGTACATTAGGGTTTCATTTAACATCTAATGTTGTTAAATTATTGTTTATTGCATTATTTCAGTATAATGTGTGTTATAATGTGTGTCAGTATAATGTTACCACGATGGTGTTTAGCATTTCATTGAATGACACTGTGCACCATTTAAGAATTTCCCTCTTCAGCTTGTGAAAAAGCTGCTTGTGAGATGAGGTTTGGTTCATCATGTGACATTGTCATTACCACCTATTTTTTAGTGTTAATCAGCAGTATTGGGAAAAGTTACTTTTAAAAATAAAGCATTACAATATTGAGTTACTTCCTAAAAAGTAACAAATGTGACCCTGGACCACAAAACCAATCTTAAGTAGCACAGGTATATTTGTAGCAATAGCCAAAAATACATTATATGGGTCAAAATTATAGATTTTTCTTTCATGCCAAAAATCATTAGGATATTAAGTAAAGATCATGTTCTATGATTTTGTAAATTTCCTACTGTAAATATATCAAAACTTTATTTTTGATTGGTAATATGCATTGCTAATAACTTTATTTGGACAACCTTAAAGGTGATTTTCTCAGTATTTAGATTTCCAGATTTTCAAATAGTTGTATCTCAGCCAAATATTGTCCTATCCCAACAAACCATACATCAATGGAAAGCTTATTTATTGATGTATACATCTCAGTTTTAAATAAATGACCCTTATGACTGGTTTTGTGGTCCAGGGTCACACTTTTTTGCAAAGTAATGTGTTACATTGCTTTTTCGTTACTTTTTAAATCTGGAGAGGCTTTGCTTCTTTGTTTTTTATTATGAAAGGTTCTATTTCTGGCAAATGCAAAAGACCTTTCACACCAACAGTGAAATGAATCAGCCTCAGGCTGAAGGAAAAGTATATTTACGTCTGTATAGTAGAACATAGGAGAAGAAAGTTCAGCACTCTTCAGCAATACAAAAATGAAGCACAAATGTTAGCTTATCTAATGTATTTTTTGCTTATTAGTATGGTTAAATTTGGATCATTTTCATGTATGTTCATTTTCATATTTAGTCTAGAACTACAGTAACATCATGTTCACACAGTGCACACAATGCATCTACACTTACAATTTCTCTAACCATGGGGACAGGAGACATGTCAGTCAATAAATGGGAAAACAAAGCAAACTAACCTGCGTTACTTATTTGAAAAAGTCACTCAGATATTTTCTTGTAAATTAAAAAGTGATGCATTACAAAACAGCACGTTTTCATTTTAAAATGAAAATGAATGTTGGTTTACAGACAGACAGTGCATGTTTCAGTTAATACATTTTCAGTATGACTGCTGTTTTGTACTGAATCTTTGATATTCTTTCAGAGAAAATAAAGTAATAATTACATGTTCAGATTTATATAAATTTACAATGTCCATGTTATGGCATCATTTCCACTGCAACAATGAATTTTAACCTAAATTCGGCTAAAGTTCTATCAAATTTACACAAGATCGAATGAAACACGTGACAAAGACAACACTGAAAAATGAATGTGATTTTAATAGTGAAAGACTACAGTAAAACCTGTTAATTTATTAACAGTAAGCTTCTGTACTATACAGACGGTGCCAAACTGTGATTACATTTAATGTAATTTTACTGTAAAGTGAAGTGAAAAAGAATAAGTTGCATAATTTACAGTAAAAACCATAAATTGGCATTCCCTGAATTCCCTGCAAAACACTTCACATTTAATGTTTCAGATGTCAGTGTCATGTGTGTTACCATGACTGTGTTTAGTATTTTATTGAATGACACTGTGCACTTTCTATAGGAGTATTTCCCTCCTCAGCTTGTGGAAGAGAGGCTTGTGATGAGCTTTGGTTTCATCATGTGACATTTTTGTGGTTATCAATTTTTAGTGGTTATCAGTGTATTATAAAATTACAAAACAGATATTAGTACTCCAGTACTACAGTACAGATATTAGTACCATTTAAGTTAAGACTGTAAAACCCAAAATGTTGCTATCATATTTTTCACGGGAAAGGCAACCACAGCTGCCGATATTTTACCATAAATGTCACTGATTTTCTTTTACAGTGTACGTTTTCATTTCAAACAAGCTGGTTTACAGATTTCAAGTGGATGTTTCCGTTAATATGTTTTCAGTATGTCTAACTGCAGTTTTGTACTGAATCTTTAATCTTCTGTCAGAGTTTCAATTTTAAATTCTGAATAATAAAGTTTCAAATGTATATCAGTTTACAGTGTCCTTCAGTTATAGCATTATTTTCAGTGAAACAATGATTTTGAACCTAAATTAAAGTTATTTCAAATTTAGATGACACATGACAAAGAAATGCAAAACAAAACTAAAGATAAATATCACTTGTTAAAGTGCTCCTATTATGCCTTTTCAAATATGTCCTTTCATGTAGTGTGTCATGTAGCTGTATGTGAACATAAATGATCTGCAAAATTGTGAAGCCGACAGTGCACGATACATAAAGTTATTGTCTATCAAAAAAAAAGAGTCGGTTCACAATCGTCTGAACGAGTCATCAGGAATTTGAATCTTTTTCTGTTACAGCTGTACGTCACGAAGTAACACATTTGCATAATGTCCGCCCACGTTGTGCGTCGCGAACAACTTGCCCACCCACAAACAGTAAAATTTCCATGTGGTTTACGTCATGTCGAGAAGACGCTGTATCCTAAGTACAATGCAGGATTCACCAAAGGCTTGCTCTTAAAATCAGTGACCAGTTTATTTGGACTGGCTTGCTCCTCTGAACCTCTACCTGTAAGTGTGATTAATGATGGCTAAAGTAAACAGGTTTGTCTCTCCACAGAGAGAAGAGAGGGACGGGGCGAGCAGAGCTCATGTGCATTTAAAGCAGCCTCGACCAGAATGAGATGATTTTGGCAAGGTAAAAAGGGTGTTTTTTTTATACAACCATTGAGAATTTTTTTAAACAAAGTATATTATAGACTTTTCATTAAGACCCTAAAGAATCATATCAACTTTTGGAAAATGGGCATCCGATGACCCCTTTAACGAACCGTTTGGGAGTCGTTGATCAAATAAGGTAAAAATAAATGCATATTATAAGACAATAAGTGTTTTTTGACTTTGCATGCATGTCAACTTGTTGTTGGGGACTCCCAAAACCAAAATATGAACTTTTTATAAATTCATAATAGGGGCACTTTTAACAGAATATTTTTATGCTTCATACTTTCCATTTAAGCCATGATTTTGTCAATTTAGATTAATTAAATAGATATAAGTGTTAGAATGTTCCAGTGATGTGTGTATATACACTGCTGAAATTTATTAGTGGATTACATATATTAAATTATTTCACCCAAAAATGAAACTTTGCTTAAAATTTACTCACCTTTAGCTCACTCAAGATGTAGATGAGTTTGTTTCTTCATCAGAACAGATTTGGAGAAATGTAGCATTACAACAGTTGTTCACCAATGGATCCTCTGCAGTGAATGGGTGTTGCAGAATGAGAGTCCAAACAGCTGATAAAAACAAATCCATCATTATAATGTTCAAAACTTCAAACTGTTGCAAATGGTCAAAATGCGAGTCCTTTATAGATGATATTGCCGTTAAAAGTGAAAAAGAGGAATATGCACAGATCAAGCACTGTTTACAAGCTAAAACAGTTCTGAACAAATATGTAAGTGGTTTTTTGAGAGAACATTTTACCGGAAGATGTGTTATTATGGATTATGGACAACAGTTTGAAGTAAAAAAAAAAAAGAAAAAACTAAATATGGATTTGTTTCTTACAAACATGCAGCTTTTGACTTCACAAAATATTAATTGATGGACTGGAGTGATGTGGATTACTTGTGGATTATTGTGATGTTTTTATCAGCTGTTTGCATTCTGACGGCACCTATTCACTGCAGAGGCACTTTTGGTGATGTGATGACACACTTATCTAAATCTGTTCCCATGAGCAAATACAACTCATCTACATCTTGAATGACATGAAGATGAGTAAAAAGAAAAAAAAAATGTTAATTTTTGGGTGATTTTAAGATCAAGAAATAAGAAATGTGTTTTTCTAAAACTCCACACAGGCTCAAAAATGCCTGCACTCTCAGAAATAAAGGTACAAAAGCTGTCACTGGGAACCTTATAGGAACATGTTAGTACTTAAAGTGTACATATTAGAACCTAATAGGTACAAAAGTGTACATTTTGAAAAGTGACAGGTTTTGTACCTTATTTTCTAAGAGTGCTGAACACCCTTACACTGCTGGATTAAAAAGCTGTCATCAGACACATACTGGAAATGCACGAGAAAGGGGTTTGCCCTGACGCAGAAAAGCACTGGTGAAAGTACTGTTCTCAGTTTTTCCCCTTTGTATTTATTATGAAAATGGTAACCAGGACAGAAGTATTGTGCTAAGCAAAACCTCAAAAACTGTCAAAAGGGGACAGAGCTATATTTTAGCATAGCAAAAAGCATGCACATCATCTGCAAAAGGAGATGAGAAGTCATGAAAATATAAAAAAAGAATAACAACTGAAACATCTGAAACCACATTCTGTGTAAAAATGATTTTTCAAGATTGTAAATAAAATAGATTATTGAAGTGTTTTACAAGAAAATACTATTTTAGCTTTTTTACTTTAAAATTTCACTATTAATTCAATGTTATTTTCCGTTTCTTGGTAATTGTCTGTGACACTAGTCACTAGACTAGACACTAGTGTCACTAGTATTACTATTACTAATTATTACTAAAAAAACGGAACTATTGAACTGCTACTGGATATTAAATATCCTAATATTAACTTAACATTAAAGCTATTTAAAGGAGAAGTCCACTTCCAAAACAAAGATTCAATTGAAGCCGCATTTAAACTTAAAGGGGTCATCAGATGCCCATTTTCCACAAGTTGATATGATTCTTTTGGTCTTAATGAAAAGTCTATAATATACTTTGGTTTAAAAGTCTCAATGGTTGTGTAAAACAACACCCTTTTTACCTTGTCAAAATCAGCTCTGCAAAAATCATCTCATTCTGGTCGTGGCTGCTTTAAATGCAAATTAGCTCTGCTCGCCCCGCCCCTCTCTTCTCTCTGTGGAGTGGCGAGCCTGTTTACTATAGCCGCATTTAGCTGCTTTAAGTGCTAAACTTGCTAACTAGCACATTATTAGGAAAGGCGATCGGAAGGATTCATAAAAAAAACCCTTATACTCACTTCTGCTGTAAGTGAAGCTGGATCACGAATGATTTGCGTGAACATAGACAGATATATGTAGATCGGGAGGTGCATTCCCTTCACAAACAAACGTAATCTACTGCATCTTCAGCGGCTCAGATGTCGGGAGTAAATGACGACCACTATGTTCATTATTACATCCAGCAACACAACACCTCAATCGCTCAATAGGAGATATTCTTGTCTAACTTACATTCCTGCTTCGGCATCAAAACAAAGAGGGTGGACTGTTACAATTGATCTGAGGTAAGAGCTCATGTCAATCAACTATCGTGGGAGCGGCCTCTGTGGGTGTGACGCCACAACGACAGGCATCTGAGAACGGCTCGATTTGAAAAAGGGGATATTATTTTTACAGATTAATTAAAAACCACTACATGGATTTTTATCATTATAGGGTAGATTTGTACATACACTGCCAACACACATTAATGTTCAAACAACATGAAAAAGTGAACTTAGCATCTGATGACCCCTTTAAGCATTTTGGAAGTTCAAAATCGGGGCACCATATCAGTCCATTATATGGAGAAAAATGCTGAAATGTTTTCCTTGAAAAACATAATTTCTTTATGACTGAAGAAAGAAAGACATAAACATCTTGGATGACAAGGGGGTGAGTACATTATCTGTAAATTGTTGTGGAAGTGAACTTCTCCTTTAAACACATAAGGATGTCTGTTTGACTGCACAAGTTATTACAGGAAAAAATGATGTACACTACCGTTCAAAAGTTTGGGGTCAGTAAGACTTGTAATAGTCTTTAAAGAAGTCTCTTATGCTCATCAAGGCTGCATTTATTTGATTAAAAATATAGAAAAAAACAGTAATATTGCAAAATGTTTTTACAATATAAAATAATGTTTTTTATTTTAACATACTTTAAAATAGAATTTATTCCTGTGATGAAAAGCTGAATTTTTACTGTTTACTTAATTTAATTTAATTAACTTAATTTTTGCTGTTACTCCAGTCTTAAGTGTCACATGATCCTTCAGAAATCATTCTAATATGCAGATTTATTATTAGAATGATCAGTGTTGGATAATATCAACAGTTGTGCTGCCAAATATTTTTTGGAACCTGTGATTTTTTTTTCAGGATTCTTTCATGAATAACAAGTTTAAAAAGTACAGTGTTTATTCAAAATATAAATATTTTATAACAATGTAAATTATTTATTATTAACTTAATACATCCTTGGTGAATAAAAGTATTAATTTCTTAAAAAAAAAAAAAAGAAACAATAAAAATGTACTGCCCCCAAACTTTTGAACGGTAGTGTAAATCTTTCTGTAAGTTAACTTGGAATATAAGTTAACTACATTAACTACAAACTAGCATTTAGCTATAACTTGATTTTTGGTAAATCACCTATTCTAGCCTAATAGTTTTTAATTTTATATAATTATTAATTATTTAATTTATTATTAATTTAATTAACACAATACCATTATTGTGTACATTTTTATGTTGCTGTTTATTTAATGTTTATTGCTAGAAGATTACAAATAATAGTTTAATAATTAACATTTCCTCTCTCTCTCTTTTTTTTTTACATTTTAGCAACGAAACATGGTTGACATTTGTGATTACTTCTGAGTGCTCATATTATTCTATTCTCCAAATGAAACTATTTGATATTAAAAATGTAAGAATTAAAGGGGTTTTGAGGACGTGACCATTGTTAAACTAATAAAAGATGCATCAACACTGTGTTTTAAGCATGATGCAACAGACATATAATTTACTGTCAAAATGTGGGGAAAATGCCCCACAGCAAAACAGCACTATTACAGCCATCATTCTGTCATTAATTGACCATGTGCATATGTTTTGTACATATTGAACATGAACTATAAAAAAGAACACCGGAAAGCCCCATCATGAAAATGTGTCTTTGTTTTGCTGTCAGATGTTATGTACCGGCATGATATCTTAGTGCGCTCATGATCTAGTCTTGCCGTCGAAGTTTCGGATGTGTCGTTTATGGATGGGGCCTCTCTCACCTGCCCGCATAGTCCCTGACATTTAACCATATTTAACCTTTAAATGTCACAATAACAGTTTTCAGCCTAAAGCCAATCGCTCTGAGGGAGTTTCTCAGGTGAAATATTAGACAAAACATCCGTCCTCCCTGTTATTGGGAGTGAAAGCGTGCATACAGTACCTCAGCCTGTGCACGATAACCCGGTGTGTTTTACGACTCTCCAAGATAATTTCTTTTGGGGAGTATGAAATTTCTTATGTTGATATTAGACGAAATGGAAATTAGGGAGTTTATGACTTGTGTTTTCATATTCAATTTGAGAGGTTCAGGGTTACTCAATCTGAGATCACACCATCGTTTCACAACAGCTCAGGGACTTGTCAGAACTGCTGTTTTGGATCAGATGGACGCAGATGCATTTGACTAAATCTGCATCAAATTAACTGAAAAAGCAGCAAATATTACACTGTTTGCTGTTGATTATATTAATATGGTATCCATTATGTTAGTAAATGTTGGTTTTTGGTGATTGCTGTCACTATAAGTTTTCACTGTAATTGAAAAAAATCCCTAACCTGCGTGGTTTCTATCTCATGAATGATAGCTTAGTCATGCCGCATATTGATGAAATGTGTGCTATGACATTGATAAGTGAACAAATTTATGATTTTCATTTGATTAAACTGAAGAAAAAAGATCAAAACACACACACACATATATATATATATATATATGGATGAGAATCTTCAAAACGGTCCAATTTTACAATCAAAGCCACTTTAAAAAAAAAATTACATTGCAACACCATGTCATCCACCCTGCAGAACACTCTAGCAACCACATCTAGAACACTATCAAGATCAGGGATAGGCAACGTCGGTCCTGGAATGCCGATGTCCTGCAGAGTTTAGCTCCAACCCAAATCAAGCACACCTGAACAAGCTAATCAAGGTCTTCAGAATTACTAGGGCTATAGGCGGGTGAGGTTTTTTTCAGAGTAGGAGCTAAACTCTGCAGGGCGTCGGCACTCCAGGACCGACGCTGCCTATCCCTGCTCTAGATGTTACACAGCAATGCCTTGGAAACCACCCAGAACACTCTAGTGATCAGATGACCCTGGCAACTATCTAGAACACTCTAGATATTGCATAGCAACACGCTGGCAACCTCCCAGAACACTCTCGAGTGATAACATAACCCTTAAAACCATCTAGAACATTTTAGAGATTGCATAGCAACTCTTTGGCAACCAGCCAGAACACTCTAGCGATTGGATAACCCTAGCAACCATTTAGAACACTCTAGAAATCACATAGCAACACCTTGCCAACCACCCAGAACACTCTAGCGATTGCATAACACTGGCAACCATCTTGAACACTCTACATATTGGATAGCAACGCCTTGGAAACCACTCAGAACAATCTAGGGATTGTAAAAACCCAGCAACTCTCTGTAACACTTTAGAGTTTGCATAGCAACTCTTTGGCAACCACCCAGAGCACTCTAGCGCCCACATAACCTTGACAACCATTTAGAACACTCTAGAGATTGCATAGCAATGCCTTGGCAACCACCCAGAACACTCTAATGACAACATAACCCTGGCATCTATCTAGAACATTCTAGATATCACATAGCAACGCATTAGCAACCACCCAGAACACTCTAATAATTGCATTACCCTGGAAACCATATAGAACACTCTAGATATCACATAGCAACGCCTATGTAGTGTAGTTATGTAGTGATCACATAACCCTAGCAACCATCCAAAACATAGGTCTTCAACTCTGCTCCTGGGGACCCACTTTCCTGCAAAGTTTTGCTCCAACCCTAATCAAACACAACCGAAACTAACCAAGGTCTTCAGGATCACTTGAGTCACAGGCCAGGTGTGCTGAAGCAGGTTGGAAAGAACTTGTGCAGGACAGCGGGTCCCCAAGAGCAGGGTTGAAGACCTATAATCTAGAACACTCTGCATAGCAACACCTTGGCAGCTATCCAGAACACTCTAGTGATCACATAACCCTGGCAACCATTTAGAACAGTCTAGATATCGCATAACAACATCTTGGCAACCACCCAGAACATTCTAGCAATCGCATAACCTTTGACAACCATCTAGACCACTCTAGAGATTGCATAACAATACCCCAACAACCACCCAGAACACTCTCGAGTGATAACATAACCCTTAAAACCATCTAGAACATTTTAGAGATTGCATAGCAACTCTTTGGCAACCAGCCAGAACACTCTAGCGATTGGATAACCCTAGCAACCATTTAGAACACTCTAGAAATCACATAGCAACACCTTGCCAACCACCCAGAACACTCTAGCGATTGCATAACACTGGCAACCATCTTGAACACTCTACATATTGGATAGCAACGCCTTGGAAACCACTCAGAACAATCTAGGGATTGTAAAAACCCAGCAACTCTCTGTAACACTTTAGAGTTTGCATAGCAACTCTTTGGCAACCACCCAGAGCACTCTAGCGCCCACATAACCTTGACAACCATTTAGAACACTCTAGAGATTGCATAGCAATGCCTTGGCAACCACCCAGAACACTCTAATGACAACATAACCCTGGCATCCATCTAGAACATTCTAGTTATCACATAGCAACGCATTAGCAACCACCCAGAACACTCTAATAATTGCATTACCCTGGAAACCATATAGAACACTCTAGATATCACATAGCAATGCCTATGTAGTGTAGTTATGTAGTGATCACATAACCCTAGCAACCATCTAAAACATAGGTCTTCAACTCTGCTCCTGGGGACCCACTTTCCTGCAAAGTTTTGCTCCAACCCTAATCAAACACAACCGAAACTAACCAAGGTCTTCAGGATCACTTGAGTCACAGGCCAGGTGTGCTGAAGCAGGTTGGAAAGAACTTGTGCAGGACAGCGGGTCCCCAAGAGCAGGGTTGAAGACCTATAATCTAGAACACTCTGCATAGCAACACCTTGGCAGCTATCCAGAACACTCTAGTGATCACATAACCCTGGCAACCATTTAGAACAGTCTAGATATCGCATAACAACATCTTGGCAACCACCCAGAACATTCTAGCAATCGCATAACCTTTGACAACCATCTAGACCACTCTAGAGATTGCATAACAATACCCCAACAACCACCCAGAACACCCTAGCAACCGCATAGCAATACCCTGACAACCATCCAGAGCGTCAGCAACAAAGCAATGCCCTGGCAACCACACAGATCACTTTAGCTTTGTTGCTGCAAGTGCTGTGGGGGAAGCACCATTCACATTTTCATCAGAAAATGGAAAAATCTAGTTTGGAAATATTTTCTCATTCGGCAACCCAGTTTTACGCATTATAGCAGATCGGCTTGACTAACACTTTTCCTGATTCTCAAAGCGCTCAGCTTTGTTAAAACATCCAAGTCTAAGCAACTGAAATAACACAAACCTCTCATCGCTGTCCAGATCTACTGTATATGTAATACAGTATCACACATGGGCCTGCCTGCAGTATTTGAATGGGTGGAGGGTATCGAGCGTTATACGATGGGTGACTAGAATCTAAACCCGTAGGTGAAACGTTGAGTGGGCAGATGAGAGTGTGATGAGAGAAGAACGTTTGAGATGAACGTTTACATCGGTGAGTCAGTGAAGAAACATTCAAGTCAGAGCTTTGAAGGAGAGTGGAAGATCAGAGATTTACAGACAACAGAAATTTCCCCCTTTATTCGTGTCAGAGAGAGAAAGAGTGAGAGATAGAGAGTCAAAAAGAGGGGTAACAACAAAGAATGAGATGTGGAGGGGCACTCAAGCAGAAAAAAGACGTTAAGAGTTAACAAGAAGTGTGACGGCTTGGTCATATTGATCCAAAGCTATGGAGGCTGATTTGACTCATTCTCCTGGGAACAGAAGAACAGATTCCTCCACTTCAGTTCATCTGATTTTAATCATATACCCAGCATAATAAAGGTTACCTATAGATGAAAGATATGAAAAAACTGGCTGTTATTTAAGACAGGCCAACAAAAAGAGTAAAGTAAACTCTACTTGCCACCTGCTAGTACACTAGCATTGCTGGATGAATTTCACAAAACTTTTCAACAACATGTTCGGGTCATTTTTCACCTAGAAATAATAATTAAAAATAGAAAAAAGGTTACATTTTGCTTTAAAAAATAGCTATTTTTCATATTTTTAAAACTATTTTTTTACTTGCAAACTCCCTACAAATCAAATTTTTCTAATTCAGTGCAAAAGTTTATTAAAATAATATTATATAACTTACGTACTGATAACAATTTATTATATAATAATAATTGCATATATTATACAATAATATATAATATAATAATAATTATTATTTTATATATAAATATATATAGTCACGAGAATTTGGTGAATTAGATTTTTTTTTAAACAAGACAAAGCAAAATACTAAAATGAAATAAAAATAAAACCTATATTCATTTTTTTTGGGAAATATGACCTTTTACAAATTTTACTTTTTACTGATAGGAAGCATTCTGATATTTTAATAATTTACAGTTTTGCAACTTGATGATTGCTGATATGGATTTCTATATTAGTCTACATTATTATATGTGAATATATATATATATATATATATATATACAATTATATCATTATTGTCAGCACAAAATTTTTGGTTATGCCTGAAATATGAATTATTCCCTTATATAGGCATTCTTTGCCCCTGAGAACATTTGCCCATATGTGGGATATTAGAGTGTTGATGGTATGATTCTGATATTGGCTAGAGATCATAACGCTCATGTTAGGAATTAAATGAGTAACGCCAAACGCGTTCATGTTACGTGTGGTTTGTGTGACTCGAATCAGAAGTTACATTACTGCAGTCAAGAGTTTTACATTGAGTAGGTATTCCAGTTCAGAGAACAAATTTGCTTGCAAAGTCTCATGGGACGTACATAATCGCCTCTCTCAGCATGAAATAGAAAAAAATTCTCAGAAATCAGAAATTTCCCAAAATTCAACACAAAACAAACCAATACATTCCATCAATCAGCCAATACAACTTTTGACAAAATAGATCTGATAGAATTCATTTTTAAAAAGTGACAAATTGCTAACTTTTTCTGTGAGAAATATTTTAGTATAAAACAAACAAACAAAACTATTAATGTTCTTCAAAAAATTATTTAAAGAAAAAGCTGTGCTCAGATGGAAATATAGCTGACGATCAACTACTGCCAACTTTATCTGTGGGTCAGCAAAGACTTCCGCTGCCCTTTTTTGCAGAAGTGAGTCGATATTTTCCGTCAAAGACATTTCTTACTTCCCTTTTCGAAATAAAGTTAATATTATGCTAGAATACATCATGGCCCACTGTTACCTCTCGGCAAATACCAGATCTCAAACTAATAGTAGTTATAATATGGGATGGAAGGTAATATACGGGTGGAAAAACTAATAACGGATAGGTGAAATGTTATCTCAAACATCAGTTTGACTTTCAGTTAAAAAACAAGAAGATTGTGATCTCTGAAGAAGGGGGAAAAGTACAGTCTCTTTTCTTCTGAAAATGAAACTGGGGGTGATCAAGCTAAAGAAAAAAAAAAAAGAAAGAAAAAAAAAATCCCCAAACAGCCATGTTGATTTAGCTTATTCCAGGAAACCCGGTGAGTGTGACACATGCAGGTCACAGGTTTGTAGACTTTTGTGGCTTTTGTCATGTACGACAGACATCAGTGAGAAAAACACTCCCTGGTAACAAAGAGTGTTTGTTTACATTGGCTACTTCAATATGAAATACATATCATGACCACTGTTATCATCATCAGCTGTCGCCTTCCAATAAAGTGAGCTGAAGTTGCATTTTCAGAATTGAGATTGCCTAACTTCCATTCATTTCCAGAGCTGAAACCGTTTATCTGTTTCTCTTCACAGAAATGACCTTCAATGTCAACTTTCAAGATCTGAAAGATGAGTGTGTGAGATGACTAAATGACTAAATTGCATTTGAGTTATAGGTCAGTTATTATTTCTGCTTTTTGAAGCTTGAAAGCTTTCCTGGCCATTTACTGAAACTGCATGGAAAAGAACAATCATATTAATATATTTTAATTAGTGCATTAATTAAGGTGACTCCTTTTGTGTTCCACGGAACAAAGAAAGTCTTGTGGGTTTGGAACAACATGATGACAAAACCTCACGATCTAACACTTTAAAAATGAACACAAGCACTGTTGATTACGTGTAAAAAAAAACCTGTCCATTGAGTCTCTTTACAATGCAAAACTGGTTCTACTCCAAAAAGTGTGCTTAATCCTAACACCGAGGACTCTTCAGTATCAGTGGTGTGTGGTGGGGGCAATGTCTTCAAAGGTTTTTTTAAAATCACATGTAAATTCACGTCCCATTCACATTTTCTTGGTTAAATAAACATTACTTACACTATCAAATTAGATAGTGTTGGAAACTCATCAAGTTAGTGTTTTTGAGCATTTTAGATTTATTCCAAAATAATAAATCAAAGCAGTAACAATTTAAACAATATATTTTATTTGTGAACTTATGTTCAGCTGTTTTTTTAATACATATTTTTTAATTTTTCGTATTATCATTCACCAAAGCTCCAAAAATATTGGTCACAGACATGGAGATATACTTCCCACAGATCATGTTTTCAGGCCATTTTAAGTCTAATTTTGACGTAACAAAGTTGTGAGTTGTTTACTTACTTTTTCAAATTAGTCTTCCTATTATCACCGTTTTGTTGTTCATTCAGACTGAATCGCGAAAGCAATCGCGTACGAACAAAAAAGGCGGGATTTATCGCATGAACCAATCACAGCTGAACATACCAATCGTATCCAATCACATCGTGATGGAGGCGGGTCTGATAAAACTCAGTGGGCTCATACAGCTTTTTGTTTTATTAACGTCTACACCTACCTCAACCATAAACTTAGCCCTTACTATCCACAAGTTTCCTGCGCCCCATGAGGCCTTGCGTCAAAAGTGGGAGCGTCTTCCGGTTCAAAGTAAACAAGCGGGACGTGACACTCATTCATTCAACAGTTGACAGGAGTGATGACAAATGAAGCCTCGTGAAGCACCGAGACTTTCCTCTGACTATTTCGGGAAAAGATTCAAAGCTTCGAGAGTGTCGAAAACAGCACGATCTGCTGGTTAGTAAAAAATAAAGCAGCCAAAAGACTAAAGCTCCGTCGGAAGAAACATTTACCACAATTTCCATAGATCGGTCCATGTTATATGCACAAATATAAGCCTAACCGTGTGTGTATTTGTTTGTTGAATTTCTGACTCTGATAAATTAATTTACCCATTGAATAGTGCCATTAAATGCCAGTACGAATATCAATATGATATAATAGAAGAACAATGTATACATATATTAATTGCATATGGCATATATTTCTTTTTCCTGAAATAATTTGTATTCTTCATATTACTTGTATGACTGGGTATTTAAAAATGGAATTATTAAATAGGTCCCGATGAAAATTAAAGTGAATCGCGCACATGACTGGACAGAAAGTGAGGCTTCTACGAAATGGAATTCTGCCTTAACAAGCCTCGAATCGAGGCTTCATCTGTCATGCCCTTTAACACAAGCTCTGATGTCTCGGTTTAAATGTCATTTCACTAGTTGACAGTCATTCAAGATTTAGCGATCCAAACTTGCTAATGATGTGGGAACACGAATTCGAAAAGCATATGTTGTCCATAAGAACGTAATGGAATCTCTCATAAAGGTGTGCATCTTTACAAAGTAAACAACGGTCTAAAAAACACTTCTAGCCTCTTTGCTAATTAGCACACAAAATACCACTGTTATACTACGTCCGCCGCCTCACTGGAAGTTGTACCCACATTCTTTTTTACAGTAGCGCCCCCCGGAAACTTGTGGATAATACAAAAACAGTATTATTTTTGTACAGTGTGACAAAAATAATGTTAGATTGATGTGCGCATGCCCAGTAGCCAGAGCTGTCTCTCTTCTAGCCTTTACCAGGCGGGAGAGACAGGGACTCCTGTTACAGCCGGGGCTGTCCTACTGGTGTTGCTGTTGGACAATGTTTCTTTAGAAAAACGAGTGATTTATAGACTTTTTAAATACATATTTTGTAATATTAACGTTGTTTTATTTTTGTACTATGAATTTTTTCTAGTTCAGTATTTTGAGGAGACACCACCTCCCTTGACTCCTCTAAGGAAACTCCCCTCCAGGTACTTTCTTGTTTTACAGCTGTTCTTAGAAATATGGTAATGATTTTCAGACATGCTATTAAGCTGTTTTTTCCTGGATTCTTAATTGATTTGGTAATTGCAGTTACCTCAAGTGTTGTTGACAGAGAACTTTATAATACATAACAAAATAGACGGTTTGCACTTACTTCACAAATTGGTCAGTTACCCGTATGCGCGGCCATATTGGCGTTACTCGCATGTAAACAACAGCATGGATTGCACGGTTTATATACTGAATACACTGTTCTGCTAATTTATGCTGTCTAAACACCGGAAAAAATGTGTGGAAGCTGGTAAATCATATGTGATGCGATCTAGGAAAACCCAACACGTGGTGAAATTTGACCTTTTTTAGGTTTCGATACCATATGAAAGCCCTTTCCAAAACTGTTTTTATTTTGTCCATAGCTTGAACTTAACCAAAGTTATAGCTATCTTAATTTGGCTGATAGCGATGATTTTCATGAATGGAATTTAGAGAAAAACGGGTTTAAAGTGAGACGACTTTCACCTTCACTTTACGGGTTTACCAAGAGCTGTAAGAGCTGTACCAGGAGCGCTATACTTAATCATTACACAAACAGACTAACGTCTGTTTTCCGTTGTTTATCATGGGCATAGTCTCCGAACTTTTGATCACCCCTTTTATATTTAGATAGCACGAATAATGCAGCCTTGTACTAAAAGCGAGCAACTGTGTGCACACTGTGCATAAAAACAGACTGTCATTAGACTCCTCCTCTTTAGTAACTAGTGATGGGTCGTTCTTGAACGATTCGTTCATTTTGAACGAATCTTTAATGTGACTCGGGACGAACGAGTCGTCTCGGGGAGTGATTCGTTCAGTCGCGCATGCGCAACATCCTATTAGGTTCTGTACTGGAATTAGTTCACCTGTTTAGAGTCTTCTAAACGAGTCGTTCGTTCATCTTATGGGGCTGTCACGTGATGAACGAACGACTCAAACCCGAAGACTCAAACCCGAGGACTCAAGAGATGAACTAATCAGTTCTCTTTCCGGCTCAGACTGCATAGGTTTAGCTTATGGAGCTGTCACGTGATGAACGAACGACTCAAACCCGAGGACTCGAGAGATGAACTAATCAATTCTCTTTCTGGCTCAGAATACGTTGGTTAAGCTTATTGGGCTGTCACGTGATGAATGAACGACTCAAACCCGAAAACTTGTCAGATAAGAGGTGTGGTGAGCTAATAATAGACTAAAGACCCAGGTAAACAATGAATTAATATTTTCTGTTTCTTATAGCATTATAGTTTTGTTTCGTTTGAAGTGTGATCAATGTTTTGTAAGCAGTTGATGTGTTAGCGAGGTAAAACGTAACATTTTAATTATATTTTGTTAAAATGAACGAAATGAACGAAATGACTCGAAAAAAGATTCGTTCATTTTGCTGAACGAGACTCAAAGGTCCGAGTCGGTAAAATGATCCGAACTTCCCATCACTATTAGTAACTTCATCATCCGATCCTTCGCCTCTGGATGTGAAATAGTGCATTATAACATAGTTTAAGTCACTGACATCACCAAGATTGAGCAGATTGAGACGAGTAAGATCGGTTAAGTGAGCAGCTGCCGTGCTTCAGACAGTGTTGTCGATCTCACGATATTAAAAAAAAATAATAATAAAAAACTTTGCGTGTCTGTGTAGTTTACACAAGACTGGCGGAGAATGTGAATTGATACACCTTTATTAAATAGCTATGCTACGTGGTTTATTTTGATAGGTTAACTGTTTTTGTGGTTTTAAGGGAAAGAACCTCAGCAGCGCGTTCTTAACATAAGGGAAAGACACAGTCATTTCTGCTTGCTGCAATAAATCGTGTTTTTTTCTGCACTAAACAAGGAGCAGAGATATTTACAAAGATGATAGACAAGATGTTACAGAATAATAATTTGATGAAAACCTAATTTTGACCAAAATTTCCTGGAAACGACCCAGCGCGACACCCGACGGGTTTTCCCAGATCGCATCACATATAGAGAAGGACTTAGTAAACAGCAAATATTTTGACAAACAAAAGTCAATGGGTGGTAAAGATACCTACAAGCAGTATTTATTAAGATATTAGCCTAATATTTCACCTACCTGACTGGAAATGATTAGAACAAACACAAATGTTGTCAACATTCTTGCCCTGGAAATCCTGGTTCAGTTTGGCCAACCACAAACGCCTTTTGTTTCCTTTTGCACTCTTCTCTTTGATTTGTTATAACTTTTGCCAGTTTATAGTACTCCAAATGTTTTTCCCAATCTGACCGATTAGTACAGCCCAAAACATGACAATAACTGACCATTTTAAGCAGAAATAATCATTAAAATATACAAGTTTAGTTTGGTTCAGTGACATTGTTTACGTTCAGTGCTGCCAGTATGGCCGATTGATGACGCCCCGTGAAATGCTTGTTGAAGGTCCAAAACTGAAAAAAGCACAATAAAAACTCAAAATGTAAGTCACACATTATATTATTTCATCAAAAATACAGTAAAAACAGCAATACTGTGAAATATTATACCATTTAAAAACTGTTTTCTATTTGAATATAGTTTAAAATGTAATTTATTCCTATTCCGAGGCATTTTGTAGAAACCGTTTTTTTCCCTCCAAGTTTCTTTGATGAATATAAAGTTCAAAATTGTATTTGAAAATACAATATTTTCTAACTTTATAAAAACTGTCACTTCTGACCAATTTAAAGCATCCTTTATTAATAAAAGTATTAACTTCCTTAAAAATCCCCCACTTTCAAACAGCGATATATATCTGAAAACACCATCTAGAATGACCTCATATCAAGACTTTTGGTAGATTTTAATAAAGCTTTGCACAGAAAGAATATGAAACAACACAAAACAACAACTCAGCCTTAAAACTCTTTATTTATTCTTTTAATTGAAGTTACAACGTTGTCCAGACTTGTTAGATATTCACAATGAGCTCTTGAAAGGAACTTGGAGATGTTTGATGTTTTTCCACACGGGTTTGTTAAAAATGAAACCTCAAACATTTCCTCAAAAACACTTATCCCCTCGCTCTCATATTGGCACAGCACTGACATTAAAGAGTGTGAACGATAAAAATGCAAGGGTCGAAATAAACCTGACGTGACCTTTCTCTTTGAGCCTCGGCATCCAAACGCAATCCAGATCCCACCTGTGACCCGAAGGCAAGATGATGAAAGAATGATGGCTCCCTGAAACCTAAAAATCACAGTATTAATATTCTCCACAGTTCTGAGCAGACGGGAAAAGCTGTGGTCTCAAAGTAACGTCCCACTGTTCTCACTACAAGCCTAAAAGGAACCGTAATATTTGACGACGGAAGCTGCTTTCTGGATTTTAAAGATGCGCCGTATAGAACACAGCAAATAAACTCATTACCGTCAGACCTCAGCTAACTTCACTGCAGCAAAACATCTGCGCTGTTCCTCAAGAAAGCAAGGCAGTCACACTCGGTCTTGTGGAGAAAAGAAGGCAAAAACCAAGGCAAAACAGGACCGACTACTACAAACATCTGCACCAAACAGCTCTGGAACAATATAATGGCTAGCATTGAAATGTTCAAAAGGAATGTCTTCAAAAACACTAAGAAAAAAAATCAGTCTCAAAAGGATATCTGCATATCACAGCGCTTATTCAACCATAAAGCTTCCCAGTATTCCTGCACCAATTTTAGGTGCTTACTTTTGGGCTGTCTGCCTGCATACTAACTTAATTGTTTTATAAAATTATAACAACTTGAAATGAATTAAAATCAACAACAGAAACTACCAATACAATATGAAATATCAGAGTTTAAATACCCCCGCTCACACGATCATCACTCTTTTGGTCCGGGATTTTAGTTTTAGTCTTTTCAATCAAATATACCAGAGATTTAAATCTACACGGGGCGAATGAATTCAGTCCGACTCTGATGAGGGAGGGGGGCGATGTTGAGCTGCGTTAGACAAGTTCCACGTAATTTGCTGGGAACATGCCGAAATGCCCATCCGGACCGTATCCTCGCCACCATCCTTCATCAATCATCTCGATGCCGGTAATGATGTCATCCGGGTCAAACGAGATCTCTGTGTCATCAGCTGAGAAGAGACACATAAAGCAGATCAGATTGCAGATTCAGAGTAAAATGACATAAAAAGGCATCTAAAGGGCAAAGCATACTTCAGTTTTGACACAAAAGTTAGAAAAATCAGATTGTGGGCTTACAGTAGGCGCATGCTATGCTGATGATTACATTTCTGCTACAAATAGCATAGTTTACGTAGAAAACGGTACACAGCCTAAATGCTGCCTTCACATGTTATTGGAAATTTCCTACTTCCCACTTCTGAAGCTGTAATTCTGAGTTTGTAACATTCAAGTACTTTGTTGTCAGAAAGAACAAAAACCATGGAGGTTGGTCCATTCATGAGTTCGTTCATGCCTGTATTTTGGGGAAATTTCATTAAAGCCGAAAGGTACAGAAGACATTTAGATTTTCCAGCAGGTTTTGAAAAAAAAACGTAGCTTTTCATTTATTGGTAACCATATAAAAATTCACAGCGTGATCTAGATATTCAATTTGGGGATTCTGAAAGTGAAAGCAATGTAGAAGTTGTGGGGAAAAACTGATAAAACTTTACAGTACTACAGCTATGTTTATTTCCTTCACCATGTTTAAAGTTTAAAGGGATAGTTCTCCAAAAATGAAAATTACCTCATGATTTACTCACCCTCGAGCCATTTTAGGTGTATATGACTTTTTTCTTTCAGACAAATACGGAGTTACATTCAAAAATGACCTAGCTCTTCCGAGCTTTATAAAGGCAGTGAATGGGTGTTGAGATTTTGAAGTCCAATAAAGTACATCCATCCATCATAAAAAGTGCTCCACACAGTTCTGAAGGGTTAATAAAAGCCTTCTGAAGGGAATTGGTGCATTTACGTAAGAAAATATCCATGTTTAAAACTTTATAAACCATAATCTCTTTATAATCGGAAGCTAGAGGTTACAGTTTATAAAGTTTTAAATACGGAATATTGTCCTTACACAAACGCATCGATTTGCTTCAGAAGGCCTTTATTAACCCCCCTGAGCCGTGTGGAGCACTTTTATGATGGATGGATGCACTTTTTTAAACTTCAAAATCTCAACACCCATTCACTATCATTATAAAGCTTGGAAGAGCCAAAACATTTTTTACTCCAACTGTATTCATCTAAAAGAAGAAAGTCATATAGACCTAGAATGGCTTGAGAGTGAGTAAATCATGGGGTAATTTTAATTTTTTGGTGAACTATCCCTTTAAGGCCCACCTAACTCGGAAACTATCCAATTGATGCACATGAAAGCAGAAAAAGATTCAAATAAATGAACTGAACAAACCAGATTTGCAGTGATTAGTTAAAGGGGTCATCAGATGCCCATAGTTGATAAGATTCTTTAGGGTCTTAATGAAAAGTCTATAATATACTTTGGTTAAAAATTCTCAGTGCCGATCTGAGGTAAGAGCTCATGTCAATCAACTATCGTGGGAGCGGCCTCTGTTGGTGTGACGCCACACCGAGAAGCATCTGAGAACGGCTCGATTTGAAAAAGGGGATATTATTTTTACAGATCAATTAAAAACCACTGCACAGATTTTTATCATTACAGGGTAGATTTCTACATACTCTGCCAACACACATTAATGTTCAAACAACATGTAAAAGTGAACTTTGCATCCGATGACCCCTTTAAGGAAAAAGCTGCAGTCTTGCAATAAACTCTCAATACATTAAGAATTTGACCTTTTCTGATATTAATTCTGGAGGCAGTTGTGGCCTTATGGTAGAGAGTCAAATTTGTAACCTGAAGTTCACGGGTTCAATTCTTGGTACAGACAGGAAATGTAGGTGGGGGGAGTGCATGAACAGCGCTGTCTTCCACCTTTAATACATGATTTGTGTACTGTGTATCTTATATGCTCAATACTAACCAGCTTGGTAGTCGTACAGAGCCCTGGCGCAGATACCGCGATCGTCTGCCGCAGCGTACGTGTTCTGCTCCTCCACCTGAGAAACATTCACAAAACATTCAAAACCTGCACATTCAAATTTTACACTCCCGTGAAAACGTTGTGGTTTTTGGTTCATATATACACACTGCCCTCCAAAAGTTTGGAAACGCCCTATAAAATATTGGACAATATAAATAATAATATTTGGACAATATTGGCATAAATCCTTTTTAATTTGTGATCATTTTGCACTGATAAGGGACAACACAAACTACGAAAACATATTTTATGGCATAAACAGTTTATACATAGAAAAAAACAAAAAACTTTCGATTCATCAAAATATTCACCATTAGCAGCTACTACAGCTCTGCATAATCTGGGCCTAAATTCACTGTATTCTAAACTTAATTGGCAATCAATTGTTGAAGCTATTAAGGTGTGCTGACCCAAAAATCTTTTAAAAACCTGGGCCAAGTTTAAACCAGTAACCAGGCATCACAGCTGGCAAAGGAGCATGTCTGACTTTGACATGTATATATTGCCATTACTATGTAATCAAAATGAAAATTATTATTGCTGGTCTTCAATGATAATGTCAAGTTACTTTATTGTATTTGCACCAAAAACGTCCAAAACCACACTTTGCCAGGGGTGTTTTCAAACTTTTGGAGGGCAGTGTATATATATCAGCTCATTTATATACAGTTGAGGTCAAACGTTAACATACACCTTGCAGAATCCACAAAATGTAAATTATTTTACCAAAATAAGAGGGATCATACAAAATGCGTGTTATTTTTAATTTAGTACTGACCTGAATATGATATTTCACATAAAGATGTTTACATATAGTCCACAAGAGAAAATAATTTGTAAAAATTACCGTGTTCAAAAGTTTACATACGCTTGATTCTTAATACTGTGTTGTTACCTGAATGATCCACAGCTGTGTTTTTTTGTTTAGTGATAGTTGTTCATGAGTCCCTTGTTTGTCCTGAACAGTTTAACACTCTGCTGTTCTTTAGAAAGATCCTTCAGGTCCCACAAATTCTTTGATTTTTCAGCATTTTTGTGTATTTGAACCCTTTCCAATAATGACTGTATGATTTTGAGATCCATCTTTTCACACTGAGGACAACTGAGGGACTCATATGCAACTATTACAGAAGGTTCAAACACTCACTGATGCTTCAGAAGGAAACACAATGCATTAAGCCGGGGTGTGAAAACTTCTTGAATTTGAAGATTAGGGTAAATTTAACTTATTTTGTCGTCTGGGAAACAATGGGAAATAAACAGCTGTGGATCATTCAGGTAACAAAGTATTAAGAATCAAGGGTATTTAAACTTTTAAATGGGATAATTTTAATCGTTTTTATTACAAATTTAACTATTATTTTCTCTTGTGGACTATATGTAAACATCTTTTTTTGTGATCTTATTAGGGTCAGTACTAAATAAAAACATCATGCATTTTGTATGATCGCGCTTATTTTGGTCAAATAATTAGCATTTTTCAGATTCTGCAAGGTGTATGTAAACTGTTGACCTTGACTGTATGCTTCCATATGCTAAAAATATACACATTTAAAACATCCAATCTTTCACTTCTAGGAAAACATATGAAAAATAACGATGACTCAAATCGCAGTGCATAAAATACTGTCCAATCAAAAGCTTTTTAGAGGTTACTTCTGCTATAACTGCAGTCATAATTCAGAATTAGTTCTGGTAGTGAGTGTCGTACCTGTGATGGTTCCTCATAGATGGCGTCTTGCTCCACTGCTGCCTCCGCTACTGTCTCATATTGTGGCTGATTTTGTTCTACGTGCACTTCATAATTATCCCTGACTGGTTCTACGTCTGAGACATGAAAGACAACAAGACAGCAAGAAATAATAATTTACTATTTGCTATCTGTAATAGCACATCTTCCCCACGAGGTGGTGCTGACAATCAGTTCATTGACTGAAGCAAATATGGGGCTGATGATGATAATATGACAGGGAGAAGGAACAATGTAACACTGCAAAACAAATGAAAGGAGCTGATCATGTGTGTATTTGAATCCCACCTTCATACTCCGGCTCATATTCTGGCTCTGGTTCCACATACTGAGATCTGGGTTGCTCCTCAAAACTGGGCTCTACTCAAAACACACACACATGCGTGGAAACACACAGAAACACATGCATGGTAACAAGCACACACTGGGAGAGCTGGATCTGAATTCAAAAAATATCGTTGTTGAGTATTCAACCCAGAAATATCAAATAATGATTAAGTAATGTGTATTTTTGATAATAGACTGCATTAAATATTTTACAAATATTTACAAAGGATCTTCATTTTATTTGATTATTTTCCTTTTATTTAATCTTGATGGATGCAAAGCAAAAGATCATATTTTTAATAACAGATGTAAGTTCACCCTCAGTGCAAGACGCTGCTTCAAATTATTTAAGACTTGCAATTCAAAAAAGTATCAAACTAGTAATATATTATAAATCTGAATGGATGAGCCACATTTAAAGCCAACTGGACTATGTAAAGTTTTCTAGAGAATGCTGTATAAATGTAAATATAATTTTCACATTGCACGGTATTTAAACTACTGTTGAAAAGTTTGGGGTTAGTAAAGTTTTTATTCATCAATTATGCATTCAACTGATCAAAACTGACAGTAAAGACATTTAAATTGATCTCTCTTTCAAATAAGTTTGGATTTTCTATTTATCAAAGTATCAGTTTCAATAATAATATGAAGCAGCAAGTATTTTCAAGCTTCAGAAATGTTTCTTAAGCAGCAAACCAGCATATTTTTATGATTTCTGAAGGATCATGTTACACTGCAGACTGGAGTAATGATGCTGAAAATTCAGCTTTGCATCATAACATTTTAAAACAAAAATTATTTTAATAATATTAAAATGATAATAATATTTCATGATATTACTGTTTTGAACAGTAGTGTACCATGATAATGTCCAGCCTTAGTTTGAGCCGATTAATCCATTTAAAGAGACAGTTCACCAAAATAATGAAAATTTGATCATCATTTACTCACCCTCATGTCGTTCCAAACCTGTATGAGTTTCAATGTTTAATGTAACACAAAAGGAGATATTCTAAAGAATTTTCCAGCCAGTGAACGAAGACTGGGACTGTTAAAAGTATAGTTCACCCAAAAATGAAAATTACCCCATTACCTCAAGCCATCCTAGGTGTATGTGACTTTCTTCTTTCAGATGAATACAGTCAGAGTTATATTAAAAAATGTCCTGGCTCTTCCAAGCTTTATAATGGCAGTAAATGGGTGTTAAGATTTTGAAGTCCAATAAAGTGCATCCATCCATGATAAAAAAAAAAGTACTCCACACAGCTGCAGAGAGTTAATAAAGGCCTTCTGTAGAAAATCGATGCATTTGTGTAAGAAAAAAATCCATATTTAAAACTTTATAAACTGTCATTTCTAGCTTCGTCGTATGCACAGTCATGAGACTGTGCATACTTTTTCTTACACAAATCCATCGATTCCCTACAGGAGGCTTTTATTAACCTCTAAAGCTGTGTGGAGCTTTTTTTTTTTTTTAGATGCACTTTTAGAGTACTTTTTATGATGGATGGATGGATGTACTTTGCTAAAGTTCAAAATCTCAACACCCATTCGCTGCCATTACATAGCTTGGAAGAGCCAGGACATTTTTTAATATAACTCCGATTGTATTCGTTTGAAAAAAGAAAGTCGCACACCTAGGATGGCTTAAGCATGAGTAAATCATAGGGTAATTTTCATTTTTGGGTGAACTGTCTCTTTAAGCTCCAAAATAACAAAAATGCACAATAAAAGCATCATATCAATGGTCCATATGACTTGAGAAAAGTAGCAATGCCCAACTCATGAACAAATCATTCTTTCAGCTGAATGATTTGTTAACATATCAGAATGATTTGGTTCTTTAATTCAACTCGCTCATTGGAGATTAGAAATCTTATCTTCTTAATCTTAATACTGACTTTAACCTGTTCCTCACACTTTAAACAGGTCATCGGATGCCCATTTTCCACAAGTTGATATGATTCTTAAGGGTTCTAATGAGACGTCTACAACATACTTTGGTTAAAATTTCTCAGTGGTAGTGTAAAAAAAACAACACCCTTTTAACCCTGTCAAAATCAGCCCTGTTCAGAGCGAACCGTTCTAGTGCATGTTCCTTTAAATGCTAATGAGTCTCTGCTCACCCCGCCCCTCTCTTCTGTGGGGTGACGAGCACTACTGTGTACTTTAGCCACGAAACTTGCTGACTATCACATGTTATTAAGAAAGGCGATTTACAAAGATGAATAAAAAACCCTTATACTCGCTTCTGCTGTAGGTGAAGTTGCATCATGAATGATTTGCGCAAACAGACGCATTTATGTGGATCGCCAAGAGTATTTCCTTCAAAAACGGAAGTAACGTTAATCCTCTGCGTCTTCAGTGGCTCAGATGTCGGAAGTAAATGACGACTGCTATGTTCATTATTACATCCAACAACACAACACCTCAATCACTCAATTGGAGATATTCTTGTCTACTCCTGCTCTGGCATCGAAACAATGGCTGTCGGACTGTTCTCAGCTCACTCAGGGCGGCTCTAAGGTAAGACAGGTGTGTCAATCAACTATTGTGGAAGTGGCTTGGGTTTTTGTGACATCACACAAACAAGATGATGAGAATAGCTTGATTTGAAAAAGGGGATATTACTTATTAAAAGATTAAGATAAAAAAAATACCACTGCATGGATTTTATCATTATGGGGTTGTTGTGTACACACACTGCCAACACACATTTATGTTCAAACAAGTTTTGCATCCGATGACCCCTTTAAAAGACTTTGAATTTAGTGCATGAGGATGAACTACTTTTATGATCCTTTTATGGTGTTTTTGAAGCTTGAATTCCTCAGTCCCTGGGCTGGAAAGGTTTCAAAAATTCACCTTTTGCGTTCCACAGATTTTTCATTTTTAACTGAACTGTCCCTTTAAGTGCACAAAGCAAACACACAGTGTTCACTCACACACTGCAAACACAGCATCCTGTGAGCTCTGTTTATTTTGAGGTGTACGGCAGAATTTGACAGCAAGCATGTGGAAGGTGTGAGTGGTTAGATGTTAGTTGAGATACATGGAAACACCAAACAAAGAGGCACAGAGTGAAAGTGATGGACAACACACCAAACCTTTCCAAGTGAGAGATAAGGAAGGAATGATAAGGTGCGTGTTTGTGTACCTCTGGCTCGTAAAGGTGAGGCCTGACGCACGGGAGAGCGAAATGGCTCTGGGTCACATGACTGCTTGGACAGAAAAGGGCTGTTCAACCGCCCTGAGACACACAGAACAGAGAACGACAAAGAGAGAAACCCAAGCTGACAGATGGCTGACGGAGTTATACACGGCAGAACAGACCGCAAACATCGTTTTAGACAGAAGAACTGCAGGCTGTTTAATGACAGGGTCGGATTTCAGACGGACGAACAGGGTTGAAATGCCGAAGAACAATGGGAGAATGGGAAATACCACAAAACACTGAACACATTCAGAAGTTAGTTACAGCATGCATAGGAAAATACTTCTTAATTCACAGACAAAGACATTCCCTAAATGCGTTTGAACACATTCACCGTTTCACTATATGAAATGTGACCAACATAGCAAAAGGGGAAGATAAATATAACATGCAAATAATGTGGCACTGAAATAAATCACTTCCTATAGCGTAAATTGTGCTTGTAGAGATCTTATCAGGACATCAGCATACTGCTAATGTGCAATGAGGTCACACTGTAGTTATTTATTATTGCAATGAGATATAAACATTAACATTTATAACCACTAATATACTGGCAAATCAAAGACATTTTGATTTGTATACTCTATAGTTTTTATTTTTGTAGAGATTTATACACTACAGTTTATATACTGTTATTCAAAAAGTGTTCAAAAGGTTTTATTTAGCTTTAATTTTTTTTTTTAAGAAATTCATGTTTTTATTTAGCAAGGATAAATAATTGTATCAAAAATGACAGTGGAGTATTGGCTGCTGAAAATTTATATCATAATAATAAATTTTATTTAAAATGTAGTAATATAACAATATTTCAGTAATATGTTAGTGTTTTTAGTATTTTTCTGATCAAATAAATGCAGCTTTAACCACAACATACTTAAAAACATCAAAAAAAAAATTATATATATATATATATATATATATATATATAATAAACTATTTATAAATATATTTTATATTAATTTAAATTTATATTTATATACACTGCTGTTCAAATGTTTGGGATTGGTAAGATTTTTAATGTTAGTTGAGGAAGTCTTTTGAAGATGCTCATCACAGTTGCATTTATTTAATTAAAATACAGGGAAAAAAAATAATATTATTGCAATTTAAAATAACAGTTTTCTATTTTAATATACTTTAAAATATAATTTATTTTTTTGTGTTTTTTATCAGTCATTACTCCAGTCTTCAGTGTCACATGATCATCAGAAATCACTCTAATATGCTGATTTATAATGTTGGAAAAAGTTGTGCTGCTCAGTATTTTTTTGGAAACTGTAATACCTTTTTCAGGATTCTTTGATGAATAAAAAGTACAGAATTTATTCAAAAAAGAAATCTTTTCTAACAACGTATGTCTTTACTATCACTTTTTATCAATTAAACACATCCTTGCTGAATAAAATTATTAATTTCTTTTAAACAAAGACAAAAATTTTTTTTTACTGACCCCAAACTTTAAATGGGAGTGTATGTTGTTACAAAAGATTTCTATTTGAAATAAATGCTGTGCTTTTTAGCATTTTATTCATCAAATAATCCTGAAAAACATATCAAGAGATTTAAAAAAATAAATGAAAAAATTAAGCAACACAACTTTTTCCAACATTGATAATAAATCATCATATTAGAATGATTTCTGATGATCATGTGACACTGAAAACTGGAGTAATGATGCTGAAAATTCATCTTTGCATTATAGGAATAAATTATATTTTTAAATGTATTAAAATAGCAAACGACTATTTTAAAATCGCAATAATATTTCACAATATTACTATTTTTTCATCTGTATTTTTAATTAAATAAATGCAGCCTTAATGAACAGAAAAGACTCCTTTAAAAAAAATATTAAAAATCGTACTCATCCTTTACTTTTGAAAGACGGTGTATATATAATAAAATAGTACATTACATAACAGTAAATAATATAACTATTATAAATATAAATATAAAAGTACATTTTAAAATTGAATTTAAATTTCTTTATAAATACATATATTGTTGTTTTTCTCTTTTGACTTGTATATGCGTATGTGTGGAACACAGAGTATATACATATGAACGGTACCTGGTTTTGGACTGGACTGAGTATTTTCTGTGTTAGCAGGGTTGATGCCCATCTCTCTCTGTTTGAACATTTCTCTGGGATTAACGGAGCGCTGGGAGACGAGAGCCGCGGCTTCCTGTTACAAATACACACAAACATTAAAGTACCCATCATTGCATCAGGTATCATGACTGATAACCCCAATGGCAGTACAAGGAGTCAGAACATAAGAACCAGAGATACAAAGTAAGTGTTTACACCAGAGAGCAAAAGCAAAAGCAAAACAAAGAGGCATAATCTCAAATTGCACTTCTATTCTACTGTATGCACGTTGAAAGTAATGACAAAAGTGCCTGGATGATGAAACGGATGTTAACATTGCACAAGCATGCTTTTTACAGTAATACTGTATGCAGTGTGTTGACTGGTAGCAACAGTTCACTGATATGCAATATCAATGTGTACTTTGACATTTTGGTATCAAATTACTCAAATTAGGTACTACTACTTAATACTTAACCATGAATATAGATAAATAAGCATTTATGACTGGAACTATCAGGTTTATAAACTAAGTTTAAGCCAGAATAGAAAAAAAGAGCAAAAGCCTGATCAAGGGATTTTGGTATAATGATAAAACAGACGTTCATTTGAGCCACAGTAGTTAAAGGAGTTCAATACCAGAACCAAAATTTACAGATAACTAGTCTTATCTATCAAAATGATCGGTTATTTTCTAAAAATAAATTGACAATTTATATACTTTTTAACCTCAAACACTCATCTTGTCTAGCTCTGCATGTGTAATCCGGGTCAGTACAGTTAGGGTATGTTGAAAAACTCCCATCTCATCTTCTACTCCAACTTCAAAATCATCCTACATCGCTGTTTTACCTTTTTTGTAAAGGGCGTTTGATCTTCTTTGCATGTCAACTTTGTAAACACTGGGTTG
This sequence comes from Labeo catla, assembly GCA_012976165.1. NCBI lineage: Eukaryota > Metazoa > Chordata > Actinopteri > Cypriniformes > Cyprinidae > Labeo > Labeo catla. The sequence goes on from VONZ01000462.1 coordinate 344,934, forward strand.
GTACTTCTGCAGTGATGTAGGGCGATTTTGAAGTTGAAGGAGAAAATGAGATGGGAGTTTTTCAACATACCCTAACTGTACTGACCCGGATTACACAGACTATGCGTGCACATCACAGAGCTAGACAAGATGAGCATTTGAGGTTGAAAATTATATAACTTGTCTTTTTTTTTTTTTTTAGGTTGTGTCACTAAAGACCCTTCTTCCTTGGCTGGGATCGTTTAGAGCCCTTTGAAGCTGCATTAAAACTGCATTTTGCAAGTTCAAATTCGCAGGCACCACTGAAATCCATTATATGGAGAGAAATCCTGAAATGTTTTCCTCAAAAAAACTATTTCTTTACGACTGAGACAGACATGAAATCTTGGATGACAAGGGGGTGAGTAATTTATCTGTAAATGTTTGCTCTGGAAGTTAACTTCTCCTTTACGGCAAGTTGAGATAGACAGAAGGGGAAGAGAAAGAAAGAAAAAATGCAGTCGTCATCAGCAGAGGACATTGCCACGCTGTGTAAAGAAAACAGTTGGAAAGTTCTGAGAAAGTTAAAAGAGTCCTGCTGTCCAGGGCCAGAAGAGACGTTTGATGCTTTCTCTCACTCACGTTGGCTTTTTCCACCGACTCTCCGCGTTTAAAGGGTTTCTGTTTCTTCTCCTCCTCCTCCTCCTGATGGACATCAGCACAATTTGACTCTCACACACTTCATTCTATTACAAAACCTAGTTAGATGCATTTTAAGTATCATATTCGATTATGCTTTCTTCTTTTGGCCAGATTCTAGAAAAGTGAAAGCTCAGCGCAAAATCCACCCAGGATGGTAGTCGAGACAAATGTTGAATGTAATAATATAAGAGATAGTTCACCCAAAAATGACACCCAAAAACCTGTAAGATCTTCGTTCATCTTCAGAACACAAATTAATCATAGTAAGGACAACAGTAAAACAATCCATGTGACATCAGTGGTTCAACCTTAATTTTATGAAGCTACGAGAATACTTTTTGTGCGCAAAGAAAATAAAAATAACTTTCACAATTTCTTCTCTTCTGTGTCAGTCTTTGGGTCATTGTACTCTTGTGAACACTTGAAGTCAGCTGCATTGCTGTCTATGCAGGGTAAGAAAGCTCTTGGATTTCATCAAAAATATCTTAATTTGTGTTCTGAAGATGAACGAAGGTCTTACTGGTTTGGAACGACATGAGGGTGATTAATTTATGACAGATTTTTCATTTTTGGGTGAATCATCCCTAGTACATTTAATATAAAAAGGTACAGATAAGAACAACAAACTAACTAACATTAACTATTCCACACACGTACTGTTTCAGTGGCCCTAGTTTTGGAATTATTTTCCCAATAATTTTTTTTTTTTCCCACTGGGATTTTTAACAAGTAACCAAACCAACATGCTACGATGTGAATTACAACATTACAAATGTTGATTGGCAGCAAATAAGTATTTCAAAATCAGACAAAAACACATGTAAGAGATTCTGTATGGCTCTAATGCAACTTTTTTAAGATCAACACTTTTTTTCTATTCTTTTTTTAAGTAATATATCATCATTTCAGTTTATCGCAGTCTCAGAAAATTGAATCTCTACGCGGCACAATTAATCTCTTATTTACATCGCATCTACGCTTTGTTCATTATAATAAAAGGATTCGCAAGTAAACTCGTTTGAGCTGTGAGTGAATTACAGATGTTTCAAACACTCACTGATGCTCCAGAAGGAAACACGATGCATTCAAAGCCAGGGGGTGAAAACTTTTGAACAGAAAGATGACGTGTACATTTTTCTTATTTTGCCTAAATATCATATTTTTTTCATTGAGTACTGCCCTTCAGAAGCTACAGAGCATGTGTCCTAGAAGACAAAATAAGTTAAATTTACCCTGATCTTCAAACTCAAAAAGTTTTCACCCCCGGCTCTTAATGCACTGTGTTTCCTTCTGATGCTTCAGTGAGCGTTTGAACCTTCTGTAATAGTTGCATATGAGTTTGACTGTGAGTGGATTCTGACTAACTGGAAGGCCTCTGATTGGCCATTGCATTCCAGAATTTAACATATGTCTGTGATTGGCTACAATGTTCAACACTGCTAAAACAGAGCACAAACACAAATAAACACTGGATTCTTTCGTGAGGTGGCTGCTGCTAACTTTCGTTTTTTTGTTTGTTTATTTAGTTATTAACTTACGTTTGCCAATTCCCAGTTCCTTCTTCCCTGAGTCTTGAACTTTGTTACATGCATACACATTTTCCTTAATCTTCTAGCAACCCATTTTTAAAGACTTGCGTCCCACAGAAGGGTCGCGACCCATGGTTTGAAAACCACTGCTTTAAAGAGGTGAAAGAACTACAATTCCATGAAGCACTGCAAATTGACAACAATGAAGAAATCAAAAAACGACTGCAGAATATACATATGCACAAATATTTAAGTAGGAAATGGGAGACTATCGCAGTGTTTCATGGGTGTGGGCGGAGCTTAATAGCTAAATAGTAGGTGAGATTTGCTTGTTTCTATTCTCTAATTGGTGGAGTTTTTTGCAGAATCATGGGTAATGTAGTTTTTCCTCCAGGAATTCCATGGATAAGCTTGTCTTTAAAGGTTTATAAAAAGCATTTTTTTCCTGAAATTAATCCCTCCTAACATTAAAGTTTTAAAATATAATTTTATATTGCAAAAATTTCACTTTCAGTCTTTAAACCTATGTAGAAGCAACATTAAGACAGTATATTTTTAATATTTTTACAATATCACTGATACCAAAGTTACTGATGTCTCTAGGAATTTTTTTCCTAATATTTAACCACTGATTGTAGCCATTCAACATTACAGTATAATCGATATATAAATTTGAACATTTATTAGACTTTAAAAAAATAACTTTTAATTTAAGTGAACTTAAAACAATCTTCACATAAACTCATTATTTACCTGTGCTTGAGTAGGAAATACAGAAATTGAACAAAGTTATCAAACACTAAATTAAATACAGATGACTACTTAACGATACAAAAGTTATTGATTTCCTCTTTTTTCTTTTGTTCTTTGATTTAACAGACACCACAGCAGCTGGGTTACTAGCTTACTTGGCTGCTATTACTTTAAGAGCTGCTGCTGCTGAACGTGACACGGATCTGACACGCATGCCCGTAGTTTCATTCACGCTTTAATATGAAATGATACAGGCTACAGTGTGCGCGCTGTCATATTTGTGCATGCAACTGAAGCACGTGTGCTACGAGCACAGTATAATGGCTGACAGGACAGGAAAATTCGTTTTTACTGACATATGGCCTGACAACATCTCTGACCACAGTTCACTGTTGTTCTACTGAAGCTCCCTCGTTTGACTAGCGCCTGGCGCTGAAGTGAAGTTGGAGTGCATGTCTGAAAAAAAGTCTCCCGTTTGATGTGGTCGTAAAGACGTTCTGCAAGTGTTATCTGAATGACACACAAATGACTGTTTTAAATTGTTCACTTATAAAATGCCATTTGAGTTAGAAGGCCACAGCTTATATACCTTTTGAACCTGTTGAGACGTTAAGACACAGAGCATGCTATCAAGGTAGGTTGGTAATCACAACCATGATCTCGGATTTAATCAGTTGTGGCCCTTGCAGATCGGACCCTGAGACCAGTGTGAACTGTATATGTGTGACACTGTGCCCTGTGCATATGGCCTAAACAGAAAACCACCAGAGCGTCTTATTTATTTCACTTGGGCTGTAGAGATTTTATTTTGGAAATGTGGTTTAAAGATTATCTATGTGGCGATAGAAGTGTGACAGCTTAAGAACAGTGGGTTCAAACAACCACACTAAGCTAGAAAAAGGCAAGTCGCTGTTGTTATTGTACACACATTAGCGTTGGGCAGTATAACATATGATAGTTGAAATTTGTCAACCAATGCAGGTTTGCTATAGTGTTTATGCCAATGTAAATACATTTAAGAGGCTATAAGTGTGCTGGACTGTTTGTGACATATTAATGCAATTATTTATCTAGTATTGACCTGAATAAAATATTTCAAATAGAAGCTGTTTACATATAGTCCACAAGAAAATAATAGTTCAAAAGTTTACATACGCTTAATTCTTAGTACTGTGTTGTTTCCTGAATGATCCACATCTGTGCTTTTTTTTTTGTTTAATAATAGTTGTTCATGAGTCCCTTGTTCATCCTGAACAGTAAAACTGCCTGCTGTTCTTCAGAAAAATTGTTTAGGTCCCATAAATTCAGTGGTTTTTCAGCATTTTTGTGTATTTGAACCCTTTCCAACAATGACTGTATGATTTTGAGATCCATCTCATATGCAACTATTACAGAAGGTTCAAACACTCACTGATGCTCCAGATGGAAAAACAATGCATTGTGAGCTGGAGGGTGAAAACTTTTGAACAGAATGAAGATGTGTACATTTTTCTTGTTTTGCCTAAATATCATTCTTTTTTCATTTAGTACTGACCTTTAGAGGCTACAGAAGACACTTACATGTTTCCCAGAAGACAAAATAATTTACCCTGATCTTCAAATTCAAAATTTCAAAACTTTTCACCCCCAGCTCTTAATGCTTTTTTTTTGTTTGTTTGTTTGTTTTTTCCTTCTTAACCATCAGTGTTTAAACCTTCTGTAATAGTTGCATATGAGTCCTTCAGTTTTCCTCAGTGCAAAAAAGATGGATCTTAAAATCATACAGTCATTGTTGGAAAGGGTTCAAATACACAAATATGCTGAAAAACCAAAGAATTTGTGGGACCTGAATGATTTTTTCTGAAGAACAGCAGGCAGTTTAACTGTTCAAGGAACAAACAACCCTGATAGCACACATACACCACAGAGACGTCTGCATTTACATCTGCAAAATGCTTTTTTTTTTTTTTAGAGTGTGTTTACTTATCTGTAAAACGTCTATAGGATGTATTCAAATAGTCAAACAGACGTCTATTAGATGTCTTTAAGATGTTTATTATTTAGAATGTATGTAAAACTGACATCTTACAGACGTCTGTCAGATGTTTGTACACAGCAGATGCTTTAACAGACATCTTGCCAACGTATGTGTGCTATCTGGGAAGGGACTAATGAACAACCATTACAAAACAAAACAAAAGCACCTGTGGATCATTCACAGTATTACGAATCAAGCGCATGTAAACTTTTGAACAGGGTTATTTTTCATAAATTCAACTATTATTTTATTATTTTGTGGACTATATGTAAACATCTTTTATGTGAAATATCTTATTCAGGTCAGTACTAAATAAAAAAATAACATTCATTGGGTATGATCCCTCTTATTTTGGTAATGTAATTAACATTTTGCAGATTCTGTAAGGTGTACACACTTTTGACCTCAACTGTATCTGCTATTAACATCTAATAAAATAAATGCTTTACACTTAATCAAACAGTCTCTTCTTGTCTAAATGGGTGATTTGAAGCCCAATAAACTACAAAATGGATGAGATTTTAATTTCAAAGTTTAAAAGTGTTTTCAAAGGGTTAGTAATTCTAAACTCCTCCCTAAATATTTGTTTGTTTTGACTGGTAATTCACTTTCAACAGTCTCTTGACATTTTACACAATTTACATGAACATGTTATCAACAAAGAAGAGACAAAAATATTGCAGTGTGTTTTTGTGCTTAAAACATATTGTGGCTTCTCTACAGGAACCATGTCAGAACATGTCCAGAGTGGTGAAATGCAGATTTAAATAACCACACAGGTGTGTGTGTGTGTGTGTGTGTGTGTGTGTGTGTGTGTCTGTGTTGCTCACCCATTGCTGTTTCTGCTGGGCTCGATTTTCTGCCTCCTGCTGCTGCTGGTACTTCCTATAACACATACACATAAGGTTTAAAATGAACACTTAGCAGGTGCCAGTTGGCCAATGACCTTACATTAAATTGCAACATGGTTTAAATCTAATTATAAATATGAAAGTCTGCGATCTCACTTACAGTAAATTACAAAAAAGAAAATTCTGTCATGATTTACTCACCCATTATGTCATTCCGCTGAACAAAAAAGAAGGTATTTTAAATAATGCTGGTAATCAAACAGTTTCAGTTCAGTGAAATTCCATTTTTCGTCAATGGAAGGAACCAAAACTGTTTGGTTACCAACATTCTAGAAAAGTACTGCACAGTACAAAGAAAGTCATATAGGTTTGATAGGCCATAAGAGGCAGAATTTTCATTTTTGGGTGAACTATCACTTTAAAGAGAAATATACACAAAACAATTATTTGTTCAAATGTTTCTGACCTTTGTTCATCTATCTGTGATGCCCTCTCTCTGGCTTTCTTGTCCCGTAACTCTGCCTCCTTAACCTCTCTGTCCTTCCTCTCTTTCTCTAGCCGCTGCCTCTCTTCTTCCGCCCTTCTCTTCTCCTCCTGAATCCGCTTCTCCTCATCTTTCTGTAAAAGAGACAAAAACATTAAGCAAAAGATTTCAATTATGACAACTCAATAGTTTAGACATACTAATGTACATGACAGTGTTAATATATTTGGCCCTGGCATACTAGATTTGCTACACGTAGATCTAGATCAAGATAGGTGGTGCTGGGGGAAGTGGAGGGTTGAACAGGAACTCAAACAGAGCTTTTAACAGGAACAGCTTTCAGCACACACTGAGTCAATTTATCTTCAGTATGAAAACTTGTATGGCTTGATATAACATAAAAGATTTCTCCTACTGAAATATGTAGTAGAAAACGCATGAAATATTTACGTTATTAAACAAAATTCACATCGTTTTATACATATTTTGGACTTTAGGGCGACATTATTTCGATGATGTGAAATGGTTGCATTTAGTGAGCTACTTGCACTATCTGTTGCTATTTTTACCACAACACAAACACCAAAATACTGATATGATGACCACAGCTACTGAAAGAGCTCATAGGTGGTGATGCATATAAGCGTAGGCTTAAACCAAACTGCCGTATCAGGGCTCTATAGAGCAACTAAAAACTACTGTGTGCATCTATGAAAAAATATTTAGGAGCACCATGTGTGACTGACCCGGGCAGCACGTTTATGTTTGCACTGAGTGGAGCTTCAATGGTTTCTATGCATTTTTGCAATGTTGAGTAATGTATCACAGACACATCTCATGAATTCTTTCATAAAGTGTAGAGAGAAGGTAAATAAGAGATTCAATGTGCAGTGTAGAGAGCTTCATTTTTAAGGGAGTCAGTCAATCTGATACTGATTTATTGCAACAGTTAAATAAACAAGAAGTTAATATTAAGTGACTTACATTGTCTGACTATAACACTGTTGCCTGATTTTGCTCTATTTCGTCATCAAAAATAGCTTGAAACAAGTCACAACTGAGCCGCTGCACATCTCCATTCAAACACAGCGGTGTTTCGTTTATAAATAAACGTGCGTTTTTAAATGAATCTAGTGAGTCAATGATTCAGTTTCCCATTCATAAAGACAGTCACTTGCTTTATTCCTGAATGAATCAGCTGTTCGAACGAATCAAATGAATGAATGATTCAGTAATTAAATCAGTAACTTTCTGCCACCTACTGGCAGTTTTATTTTTATTATTAAAGTATCTTTTCAGTTATTTAAGTCATTTAATATGTCTATATTCTAAATTTTATATCTAAAACATTAATTTTAACACAAATTTATGAATTTAATTGCATTCAGGCCACCTTGGAGCTTCATTAAACACATGAAAATACACCTACAAGCCACTTTTGTGTTCTTCTGTGCAGCCTCTGTAGTACAAATTAATTTTTTAAATACTGATTTCATTTGATTGGTAACTTACTCTTCTTATTCTACCATTCTGTTGTTTTAATTTGAAATTTTAAAAAGCTTATTAAAATATAATTTTTTAAAAATTTGACATAAAAGATAACATACTTTTAATAAAGTTAGAAAAATGTTATTACAAACAATTCCCCTGTAAATCACTTTAAAGAGTCAAATATCACCTCATAATGGGAAGGCAAATTTTTGATCAGATTTTTTTTTATTAATGATTAGAAGGTGCTCCTGAAATTTTTAACTGTGCTCCTAAAAAGAAAAGTAAGCATAGAGCCCTGCGTACCATTGTTTTGTCCCCACAAGAAGTCTAATCGCCCCTGGATATGGAGTAAAATCTGTGCTGAGAAACTGCTTCAGTCAGTTTCAGTTGGCATGTTTAGTTTGGCATCTAGCGTTTCTTGTCTCTGCCATTTGTAAGCCCTTTCAGTAGCTGCAGTCTACTAATGTGGCATCATATAAGTATTTTATTTTCTAAGTTGTGTTGTGGTAAAAATAGCAACAGGTAGCGCCAGAAGCTCAATGAGTGCAACCATTTCACGTCATCGAAATAATGGCACCCCCATAGTCCAAAGTATGTATAAAACAAAGTGGATTTTTTAAATAACATAAATCTTTCATGGGTTTTCTACTATGTATTTCAGTAAGAAATATCATTTACCTTATATTAATCCATACAAGTCTTAATACCCAGGGTTCCCTTTAAATGTTGAGCAAGCAATCTCATAGGCCAATCCGTTTATACCATGTAATAAATGATGTGATTGTCAGCAGACTGCATATAAATAAGCCTGTGCAATCTAGAGTTTCATGACTGAACCAGATACACTGTATAAGATAATTTATCTTCTTGACATTGTATGTGTGAATTAATCTTGATTCTTTAGTCTGTAAATAAATATAATTAAAGAGAATCTAAAAAAATCTGGATAAATGAGGTAGACTAATTATAAAAGAGCAATTTCTTGTCCTGGAAAAGTCATGTTATAACTACATAAGCATTTTTTATATATTTTTTATAAATATACATTTTTAGATATATACCAAACTCGAAAGCATTTTAATGGGTAAAGTAATATATTTTTAATATATAAGTTTTTATCCTTAATCCTTAATCCAAATGCAATCAGAGTTCAATTAAAAAATGCCCTGGCTCTTCCAAACTTTATAATTGCAGTGAATGACTGTTGAGATTTTGAAGTCCAATAAAGTGCATCCATCCATCATAAAAGTGCTCCACACGGCTCAGGCTCATATGCATCTAGAATGGCTTGAAGATGAGTAAATCATGGGGTACTTTTCATTTTTGGGTGAACTATCCCTTTAAAATGCTTATTTTGTCTGAGGAAACTGCACAATCATTTGCAAGCAGAAACTTTGAAGCATGCATGCTATATTACCTCTGCTTGGGCCCAGAAATTGTCTTTGTTGGTTTTCTTGATTTCAGACATGGCATTAGTCTTCTGGTAAACAGATCCCTGTATGGAAAAACAATGTGGTGGTAAATTGTGACTAAGCCCAGACGGAATATTTAGACTTTGCATTTTCTGTGCCGATTTTAGCGGAAAAGTTCTGTGGAATCATTCAGAATGTACTCCGATACAAAAAAGAAAACTGAGAGTATGAGACTCTCATAGCTAAAAGCATAAGCAAATTAGCCAATATATTTAATAAACACTCATGCAAGGGGGTGGGGGATCTCCCACAGCTTTCTCTGGCGTACTGCGGGTGCAGATTCCATGTGGGCCTGATTAAAACCAAAACAAGACTTTAAAACAACTAACGTCAAGCATAGCGCTCTATAACAATACACCAAAATGACATTTATGCATTCACAATGTGCTATAGTTTTTACAGCACTCAATTGCAGCTTGTGGGTACATTTGGAACTCAGCAGAGAAATTATTCCAAACCACCATAACAATTTCCACATTCCGAGCATTCTGGCTCATTCCCTGTGAAACTCCTGACGCAGCACTCCAAAAGAGTGTTTCAGATAAACAAGCAGCATGCTGGCACACATCCTGGCACCACTGTGCCATCATAAGACCTGTCTGATACCTTCTGCTGCTGACCACTAACTAACTTACCAAAGATTAAAAACAAAAACAAACAAATAGCAGTTCTTTTTCAAAAGCAATGTGAGAAACAAACTACATGATTATAACTTGTATATTTTCTTCAGATGTAATGTTAATGTTAATGAGAAGTATTTTGCACCAAAAACACTTTAATAAATGTGACTCTGAACCACAAAACCAGTCATAAGGGTCCATTTCTTGAAATTGAGCATTACACATCAACCGAAAGCTGAATAAATAAGCTTTCCATTGAATCTGAGGGTGCAAAAAAAAAAAAAATCTAAATATTGAGAAAATCACCTTTAAAGTTGTTCAAATTAAGTTATTAGCCATGAATATAACTAATCAAAAATTAAGTTTTGATATATTTGCGGTAAGAAATTTACAAAGTATTCTCATGGAACATGATCTTTACTTATTATCCTAATGATTTTTGGCATTAAAAGAAAAATCTATAATTTTAACCCATACAATGTATTTTTGGCTATTGCTACAATTATACCCATGCTAATTAAGAATGGTTTTGTGGTCCACGGTCACAAATGTATTGTTACATGATTATTTTCTCTCTGACCCTTCGTATTAAATAGGCTATTTTTGATACTGTACCTTTAAGACTAATGGAATACATGAATGTAATAAATTTTGTATTCAAAGTGCAATAAAAATCCTTTTGTCCAAGATCAATGTACACTACTGTTCAAAAGTTTGGATTTGTTTTTTGTTTTTTTTAAAGATTTTTAAGTGTTTTTGAAAGAAGTCTATGCTCACCAAGGCTACATTTATTGGATCAAAAACGCTGTAAAATCAGTAATATTGTGAAATATCATTGCAATTTACAATAACTGTTTTCTCTTTCAATTTATTATATCATTTTATTTATTTCTGTGACGCAAAGCTGAATTTTCAGCATCACTGCTTCGGTGTCACATGATCTAGAACCCTATGAAATTAGTTTTATTTTTTCCCAATTTTGGATTCCATTTTTTTAATGTTTTAATTGTTAAAATAAATTTGATTTAAAAAGCATGTCTAATTAATTGAAATCATTAAATTTACACAATTTAACAGCAATTTATTAAGAGTTATATATATATTGATTTTTCTCAATTCAGTTTTTTTAAACCAAATTCTGTTTTTCATTAATTTTCTAGATTCTATTTTAATGTTTGCATAAAATTTTAAATCAAAAGCATTTCTAAAAAAACAACAACAACGAAAAAACACTAACTTATTATTTTATTTATACATTTATTTTTTCAGAAATACTGTGTTGTGTGTTTATATTTTTCTGGCTAATAAATTCTGGTAAATAATTTTTCTTGTAAATATTCCTTAAAAATAATGTTTTAATATCAATTTTATTAGAACTAATAGTACTACCATTACATTAAGTAAAATATTTCTGTCACAGTTTCTTCAAGTTAAACCAAACTTTTATTTTGACGGGTTGCTGTGAAGACCTTTGAGTTGCAAGATTCATATTTAAATAGTATTTTTGCATCTTAATATTTGCAGACTTTAGTCCATATCATGTTTTGATTTAAGTGTGACCTACTTTTTTTTTTATTCATCCAAAATTTGGCAAATTCCATGACATTCCGTGTTATGCAGTAAATTCCATTTTTATGACCATATTCCGTGATTTTGTCGGCGTTTTCAGCATCCCGGAAATCATACATGACCCTACATGATCCTTCAGAAATCATTCTAATATGCCGATTTGCTTTGCATTCTTGCGTTCTTGTTATTATCAATGTTGAAAACTGTTGAGCTGCATAATATTGTTCTGGAAACAGAAACCTGATACATGATAAATGTCCATACTCAGCATCCTTGCTGAATAAAAAACAAAAATCAAAACAAAAAACGTACAGACCCCAAACTTCTGAACGGTAATGTATTAATGCTTAAGGACTAGAAATAAAAACTGCACTGGGCACTGCTCTGGTGCGTTATAATCAAGGTGTGCGTGTGTGAACTGACCACAGGCCCCTGCGGCCCACTGTCTTTGAAGCGACTGGACTCTTTGTGAAAGCTGTAGTTGGCTCCTGAGGCTTTGGCCACTTTCTGCATGATGGCTTCAGGCTCCACGTCCTCCTCCGCCCGGGCGTTTATCGTCACATGAGCTCCCTGCAGAAACAGCACCGTCAATTTAGTCCCACACACATTCATATTTTCAAAACTCGACTTAAACATACATACGAAACCATCAGACGGAAGCGTCAAGATTCACAGATTTCAAGCGAAACATGCCCACACACACACTTCCGTCAGTTTATTTATTAGCAACCTTTGGCTGTGTGTGAGCTCTAACTGAACATAAACACGGCAAGCTTAGATACACTACAAACAAACAAACACCTTCTAATGACAGGAGGAGGCCTCCACCCATTTCCCTGTTTACACCAATGCATCTGATGCAAGCGATTGGCTCAAATAAACAGGATTTTCTCTCTCATCGTCTCTCAATCAAAAACCTAAAGTACTTTTATGTCCAAAGGGTTGATTTTTATCTAATTTAGCATAATAAGGGAAATCCTATTTAAAGGATAGTTCACCAAAAAAAAAGAAAATTCTGTCATTAATTTCTCACCCTCACGTCGTTGCAAACTTATAAGAACTTTGTTCATCTTCAGAACACAAATTAAGATACAGTGGGGATCGAAAGTTTGGGCACCCCAGGTAAAAACTTGTATTAATGTGCATAAAGCAGCCAAGGAAAGATGGAAAAAATCTCCAAAAGGCATCAAATTACAGATTACACATTCTTATAATATGTCAAAAAAAGTTAGATTTTATTTCCATCATTTACACTTTCAAAATAACAGAAAACAAAAAAAGGCGTCTGCAAAAGTTTGGGCACCCTGCAGAGTTTATAGCATGCACTGCCCCCTTTGGAAAGCTGAGACCTGACAGTGTCATGGATTGTTCTCTATCATCGTCTGGAAAGACCAGGTGATGTCAATCTCAAAGGTTTTAAATGCCCAGACTCATCTGACCTTGCCCCAACAATCAGCACCATGGGTTCTTCTAAGCAGTTGTCTAGAAAACTGAAACTGAAAATAGTTCACAAAGCAGGAGAAGGCTATAAGAATATAGCAAAGCGTTTTCAGATGCCAATATCCTCTGTTCGGAATGTAATTAAGAAATGGCAGTCATCAGGAACAGTGGAAGTTAAAGCAAGATCTGGAAGACCAAGAAAAATATCAGACAGAACAGCTCGCAGGATTGTGAGAAAAGCAAGTCAAAACCCACGTTTGACTGCACGATCCCTCCAGAAAGATCTGGCAGACACTGGAGTTGTGGTACACTATTCCACTATAAAGAGATACTTGTACAAATATGGTCTTCATGGAAGAGTCATCAGAAGAATACCTTTTCTACATCCTCACCACAAAAATCAGCGTTTGAACTTTGCAAATGAACATATAGACAAGCCTGATGCATTTTGGAAACAAGTTCTGTGGACCGATGAGGTTAAAATAGAACTTTTTGGCCGGAATGAGCAAAGGTACGTTTGGAGAAGAAAGGGCAGAATTTAATGAAAAGAACCTCTGTCCAACTGTTAAGCATGGGGGTGGATCAATCATGCTTTGGGGTTGTATTGCAGCCAGTGGCACAGGGAACATTTCACGAGTAGAAGGAAAAATGGATTCAATAAAATTTCAGCAAATTTTGGACGGTAACTTGATCCCATCTGTGAAAAAGCTGAAGTTAAAGAGATGGCTTCTACAAATGGATAATGATCCTTAACACACCTCAAAATCCACGGTGGATTACATCAAGAGGCGTAAACTGAAGGTTTTGCCATGGCCTTCACAATCTCCTGACCTCAACATAATTGAAAATCTATGGATACACCTTAAAGGAGCAGTGCGTGACAGACAGCCCAGAAATCTCAAAGAACTGGAAGACTTTTGTAAGGAAGAATGGGCAAAGATACCTCAAACAAGAATTGAAAGACTCTTGGCTGGCTACAAAAAGCGTTTACAAGCTGTGATACTTGCGAAAGGGGGCAGTACAAGATATTAACTCTGCAGGGTGCCCAAACTTTTGCAGACGCCATTTTTTTGTTTTCTGTTATTTTGAAAGTGTAAATGATGGAAATAAAATCTAACTTTTTTGACATATTATAAGAATGTGTAATCTGTAATTTGATGCCTTTTGGAGATTTTTTCCACCTTTCCTTGGCTTCTTTATGCACATTAATACAAATTTTTACCTGGGGTGCCCAAACTTTCGATCCCCACTGTATTTCTGATGAAATCCGAGAGCTTTCTGACCCTGAATAGACAGCAACACAACCGAAATGTTCCCATCATGTTTCTGTGTTTCTAGGTCGGGGAAAATTTCAGTTACATTGCTGTTTATGCAGGGTCAGAAAACTCTCAGATTTCATCAAAAATATCTTAATTTTTGTTGAAGATGAATGAAGGTCTTACGGGTTCAGAACAACATGAGGGTGAGTAATTAATGACAATTTTAATTTTTGGGTGAACTAACCCTTTAATTACCATGCTACATTCTCCACCGAACAACTGGGGTAAATTATCCATGTGTTCACAAGTTTTAAGTTAAATCTAACGGAGGAGAAAGTGGAGTGAAACTGGACTGTCTTTGGCATATTATTCCTAATTTTTAACAATATTTGATATTCACTATATCCTGTCATTTTATATTGATTTTCATGATAATATTGTAATTTTTTCATGTATCACCCGGCTCCTAATAAACAACAAGCTGATATTAAGTGTTCATATTAATTTACATTTTAGACAAAATATCAGTGTTATCTGTATTTCGTCAACACAACCAAAGCCACAGCAGAACTGTTGTTACCAAATTAATCAATGTTTTTAAACAAATAGGTTAGGTCAATTATTCAGTGACTCATTTGTGAATAGTTACTTGCTTAATTTCTTCATATCTGAGCACTGAATGAATTACCCAATGACTAGGGATGTAACAGTACCAAAATTTCACGATATGGTAATATTACGATATGAAGTTCACGATACAATATTATTTTGATATTAAAAAAAACCAAAACAAAACAAAGCAAAAAAAGAAACAGACAAAGAGAGACTTGGAAAAAATGGAAATTTTGTACATTTTAAAGTTAAATTATTCTATCTTATGCACTTTGAGAGTTCAAAATTAAAATCTCCAACTCATGTTCTTAACTAAGAAAACTTAAGTCAGAAAAAAGTCAGTGATCTGACTTGTACCTGAACTTTAAAGAGGACCCTCCTTTTAGTTATGATAAACTGTCTCAGTCTAAATTACATTCACACTGGTGTTTTAGAAGCCAAACAAATTAGAATATAATAATAAATACAGCTGCAAGCAGCAATGACGGACCCTTGCTGCCAGCACATCCGCAACCCTGGTGCCATCAGAAAAATGGTGCCCTGCGGGCACATGCATTGACAGTAACCCTGTACCAGTTTGGATTGAAGGGTTACAGCAATGAAAGGGTTACACTTTAAAATCAAATGTGTGAAACACACATACACACATACACCCCCACCCACACACAGAGAGAGAGAGAGCAGTCTGGCAGTGTGGATTTAAGGGTTACAACAATAATAATAATAATAATAATAATAATAGTAATTTTATATTATTGTTATTCCTATGACAATAATAACCATATATTGTAAAACAATTGCACTGGTAAATAAAGGAAAATGAATATTAGATAGCCATATATTATATTATTTTTTGCTTTACAATACAGTAAGGAAATTACAATACTTCCTTCCTAATTTCTACACTTGAAAGAGATAAAACATGAAAGAGATAAAGAGATTTGAAACATGCAGTGAAAACAAACTTGATGAAGTGATTAAGCCATATGGCCAAAAACAGACATTGTACAAAAATACATTGTATGGGTGAAAATGATTTATTTTTTTAATGCCAAAAATCATGAGGATATTAAGTAAAGATCATGCTCCATAAAGATATTTTGTACATTTCCTACCATAATAATATAAAAATTGAATTTTTGATTAGTAATATGCACTGCTAAGAACTAAATTTGGACAATGTTAAAGGTGATTTTCTCAATATTTAAATTTTTTTACACCCTCAGATTCCAGATTTTTAAATAGTTGTATCTTGGCCAAATATTGTCATATTCTAACAAACCATACATTAATGGAAAGCTTATATTTTCGGCTTGATGATGTAAAAAATTACCCTTATGACTGGTTTTGTGGTCCAAGGTGACATATATGAAAAATGTAATTACAGTTTAAATGCCTCTGAGATTAATTTAACAAGTTAGTCTCTAGTGCAAAGATGGATTTTGTTGATATTGATTTCATTTGATTGATAACAGCCCTATCCACCTTATTTTTCAACGTGGAAGTAAGCGGTTTTCTGTGAACATACAAGGCTGTAGGGAAATAATGAGAAGAATAACAAAGTGCAGTAAACGGTAAAACTGTTTGCACTACAAACCATGGGGTTCATAATTAAAATAATACATTAAAATAACATGGTAAGACACACCAGCTTGCAATATCAAGGTGCAAAATGAGCTGTTTTGTCTGACCCATAAAAGGCACAACTGTTCTTAAGGGAAAAATAAGGTGGATAGAGTATTGATTGATTCACTTTAAGAATTAACCATGATTGACACACATTTACTAAAGCAAAAATGCCATTATAAAAGGTAAAAAATCTTCTAGAAATCAATTCATTCATGAAATATCAGTTAATTTCTGGTTTAAATCTGGACCAGTGGTAATTCTATTTTAGATGGAGTGAAAGCTTGTGGTCGGATGTTGTCACGCTCTGCATAAGTACCAAAAAGCCAAACCAAATGTGACTGGATATAGCCCATGATGTCATATCCTGTTGTGAGAGTCTAGCCTGCACAACACAGTGTTGTGAGTCATATTCAGAATTCACAGACCATTCATTAAATCAGATAACCAAACACACTTTACAAAATACTTACCCTGAAGAGCCAACAAAATAGCTTAGTTACCTTTAGAAAATTAGCTATGGAGCTCACATGGTTCGCACACTGGCCTTTTCTGGCATCTTTAACGCCCTCACCGGTCTAAAAAAAACAAAAAAGAAATGTCAATTTCATTATGACATATCACAATACAGTTATTTTTGTTTGAAATTCAACAATGGAAAATAGGTTATATTTCAAAAAACCAAGTGGTAAGATATCGTCAGATAATGCAGTCAACAAATAAAATGCACCATCATGCTGTCCAGTCCTTTTTATATTGGATTTGGTGAATAGGAGCTAAACCGATTCATTAAATACTTTACACTTTAGCAACAGCAGTTCTCTGTGGTTCTATACTCAAGAAACAAAATCAATGTGAAGAGTTACAGAAACCTTGAAACTCACCCAGTTGATGAGGACATATTTGGGAAGGCCAGAGTTGGGGTCTTTAACGCGGCAGAAAGCGTACATCACCTTCCCGCTGTTCAGCTCCTCGACCAACTCCTCCAGACCACCATCTGAAAACACAAACAAAACACGCTTACATGACAAATCATGCTGTCCTCCTACAATCAGCAATGAACACTAGTTTTGATGTAAAATCTTTAAAATAATTTAAATGTTGATATAATTTAAATGATCAACTAAGGCTTTACAGGAGTTACATTTGCAACAAAATACTTTTGTAGAATAAATTCAACCTCTGTTCCATATCTCAGGCTGACATTTCCTGACATACATGAATATGCACACCTACTGATGAACCCTTGCAACATTTAAAATTGATCATCTTTATCATCTGAACGTAAAGGTTTATGCAAGAAAAACAAATATGTCGTCTGAAAACATTCACAATCAACAACTTTAACATAACAGGCACATAACATCCTCCTTTTAACATGGTTAAAATCAATGTTTATTCACAGTAGGCCATTTTTTCACACATGTAGAAAGACCTCTGGACAAATCTTTAGTTGAATCTTGGCTTGTCCTTGACAGTCAGCCAGTTCAGTGCGCCGTTCATGTAATTAATACAAAGAACACACCGTACTGAAAACAAATGCTGCAGGCTGAAGATGGGTATACGCTGACACTGTTTGCTAAAATCACTGTCGTACACACTCCATACCTCATGATACTAATGTAAATAACTGTAATTCACTAAATGAGTCTCCACATGATCAACAGCAGAAGAAAACCCACCTCCTTTCTCTGCCAACCGGATGTCATTGGTGTTTCCCTCATAGGTGAATAGAGCCCTGCAGAGAAAACACATGTGTAAAGGCAATGCATTACATAAGAGTTAAACAGCAAGGTCACTGAAGATTGAGGGCAACATGGCTCAGTCATTCAAACTAAAATTGACATGAAACACCATTCACAAGTGATTTTACTTTCATAATCTGATGCATTTCCAAGTAAACAAGGATTTTCAATGAAAAAGTAGCTCCATAAAATTAAGGCTGATGTCACATGGACTATTTTAACAATGTCTCTACTACCTTTCTGGGCTTGAATGTGGTGGTTGCACTGCTGTCTACGCAGGGACAGAAAGCTCTTGGATTTCATCAAAAATATCTTAATTAAACAAGGTTCTTACGGATTTGGAATGACATGAGGGTGAGTAATTAATAACAGAATTTTTTATTTTTGGGTGAACTATCCCTTTAAGAAGTTATTTTAAAAACAAATAAAAATGAAGGAAACATCTAAAACCACTATTTATAAAACAACTAAAACTAAAAATGACTAAAAACTACATAGACATCTAAAAACCATAACATAAAACTAACAAGAATTACTGAAATAAAATATTAAAAAATTTAAAATAGAAAAACTTTACCTAAAATCAAAATAAAAATGGAGAACATGAAAATAAAAACTAATTCAAAATATTAATATAATAGTATAGAGACGACACTAAAATACAGCAGAACGAAAACTGAAAAGCGTCATTAGAAAAGCAAGTTCTCAAACGTCCTCTGAAAGGTCTGTAATATGAAGCAGATATTGAGGTGGCACTGAACGAGTGTGAACTCAGCTCTGATTGTCTGTAAACAAAGACACTTGTGCAGAAAGGAAGCTGTGTCAACTTCCTCTTTGAAACACAGAGCCCAAGTCAACAGAAGACTCTCTCCTGTCAGAAATAGGAAGTGCCGTAATGAGGAATAAGAACTGCAGCTGTTTTATTTCTAGAAGATCTCAAAGGTCTGATCATCCTGTGACATTCATGCTCTGTTGTGGTTTGATATGGAAATGAAAGTCACAATTGTTAAGACAAAGCTGCTTCTTTAAACGGCAATGTTAAGCCTGTTCCTTCCGGTGATCTATGATGACTCATCAAAACTGTTGATTTTGTGACATTTGGTTATCAAAAAATCCTGAGCTCTTTAACAGCAATCATAGATGCGATATCTCTCAGCAAATTCCTTCAGCAGCCTATCATAAACTCCATCTGTTTACAAACAGCTCCCAAATAGTGCTTGACCGGGTTTTTTTAAAGGCCAATACAAATAATACAATACAACCAGAATAATCCAGCAGTGAGTCCAGCAATAAAAACACTTTACTGCAACTTTTCATTACAAATTTCAGTATATTATTAGCACAAGAGTTAGATGTGATGATAATGTGTAATCCAGCTAAATTCGAAAATGCAAAGAAACTTTTAATTCATTCATTTATTTTATTTTATTTTATTTATAATTTTTAAATAAAGAGCCTTGCTTATTGCTAAAATTACATGGGTTTAAAATCCCAGATTGATTAATAAAACTGAATAGAAAAATAGATATAAAAAAATTAATTCTCTCTCTAACAAAAAAAAAAATAAATAAAAAATTGGAACAGTTTTATGTCAACCAAGTCTACATTTATTTGATCAAAAATACAGTAAAAATACGCAACCAATTAAAAGTTTTTTAACAGTAAGATTTTTAAGGTTTTTAATGTTTTAATTGTGAAATATTTTTTTACTATTTAAAATAACTGTTTTCTATTTGAATATATTTAAAAATGTAATTTATTCCTGTGATTTTAAAGCTGAATTTTTAGCAATCAATTAATTTTAGAAATCATTCTAATATGCTGATTTGCTGTTTAAGAAACTTTTTTAAAAAAAATGATTATTATCATCAATATTTACAACAGTTGAGTACATTTTTTTTCAGGTTTCTTTGATGAATAGAAAGATCCAAAGCATTTATCTGAAATAAAAGCTTTTGTAACATTATACACTATAATATATATATTTTTTTAGGGAAAGAAATTACAGAAATTAATACTTTTATTTAGCAAGGATGCTTTAAATTGATCAAAAGTGATGATAAAGACATTTATAATGTTACAAAAGATTTTAATTTCAGATAAATGCTATTCTTCTGAAACATGAAAAAAAGTATTCAGCTGGTTTCAACAAAATAATAATAATAAATGTTTTCTGAGCAGAAAATTAGAATATTAGAATAATTTCTGAAGGATTATGTGACTGGAGTAATGATGCTAAAAAAAAAAAATCAGCTTTAAAATCACAGGAATAAATTACATTTGGAAATGTTTTCAAATAGAAAGCAGTTATTTTAAATAGTAAACATATTTTAAAATTTTATTTTGAATCAAATAAATGCAGGCTTGGTGAGCAGAAGAGACTTCTTTAAAAAAAACAAAAAAAACAACAACATTACAAATCTTACTATTCAAATTCTTTTGACTGGTAGTGTATTAATATTTTGAAATATTATTACAATTTAAAATACCTCTTTAGTATTTTAATACATTTTATAATGCAATTGAATTCTGTGGTGCAAAGCTGAATTTTCAGCATCATTACTTCAGTAATGTAATCATTCTAATATGCTGATTTCGTGCTCAAAATTTGATTTTTATTATGACATATTACTGTGTTGAAATTAAAATTATGTTGAATTTTCTGTAGCAGTATAAAAGTCTTTACTGTCACTTTTAATCAATTTAATGCATACTTCCTAAATACAATTACTAAAAGTAATAAAAAGCAAACGGATTAAAAGAAATACAATTCCATTAAAGGAAAATCCCAACCAACCCCAAACTTTTGAAGGGTAATGTACATGTTATTTTTACCCATTTGCGTAACTGGACTGTATTTGTGTGGTTTTTCCCAAATGATGTCAAATCTCTGGGTGGATGATGAGTGTAATTAATGTAGGTCATTTTTAATCACTCTTCATTTCTGAACCGTTTATGACCCAACTTAAACAGCCTTCTCTCAAGAGCATCCAACGCATCTCGCCCTCATTTCCACTTATTGAAATTGAAACTCACTTACACTTCAAAGTGCAAAGCTACAGGACTTTGGTCTGGTGTGAATCTGTCAAACATTATTATAATTTCCGTATATAGCGGGACAGTCCGTACACCCCTTGTACAAGACTGAGGAAGTCTCTTACTGTTCTCTATACAACTGCTATGGACACTCATACATTTGAGGTAGCATTCTGACTACAAAGAGCAATTATTTTTGATTATGAGACAATGTGGATCACAGATTGCATGTTAATTGAGTCACAAATAGTAGGCAGGGAGTTGTCATTCCAGCAGCCATATATGGACAAAAAAAACTACAGGAAAATAAGGAGGTAGGAGTGGTTCAACATGAGCACACTTCTCAAACCCCATGTTCTCCAAAAGTTGGGATGCTTCTGAACTGATCAGGTCAACTGATCTCATTCAAGCATGCAATTGAGGTCAAAGCATATGCATTATTTAATATAAACTTCAATCGTTGGCCAGAAAGCAACAGTGTATTACTGGGAGGAAATCATTTTTGCAAGATTCAATATTTTTGTGCACAAGCTGTGAATGGATGAGGGCACACGGATAATCTCGCTAACATCACAAACGGTCATTGTATTCATCCAAATGAGCATTAATGATGATTCATGTTGTGATTAACACAAGCAGGGCGTCTGAAATGCCAAAGGAGCCGCTAACATGCTAAACATGAGGATGTCAGTGAGTGTAACAGAGACACAACCCTTGAGTCACTACTCACCAGTTAGTCTCCGACTTCTCATCAACCACCTCCTTATAGGCCGCGGTAAGAGCTGGGCCGTTTTTGCTCAGGTTCACAGCCATGGTGGGGAAATCTGTGGGTTTTTGACCGTCCGACGGAGGGGACAGACGTTGCAATGAACTCCTGGGGTAGATGGGGAGCTCTCTCTCGGCTCTACGCAGACAGGAAGCGAGCAGCGCCACATCACGTAGCACTCACTCCTCCCTGGAGCGACATTACGAACCCTACTATGGGGAAGGCGAAGCTCATGAATATTAAATACGCAAAGCGAGGTTCGCCCAGTACGCCTTCCTGATTGGCTGCGGAGCTGACGCTAGTATGAGGAAGGATGTCAGCGGGCGAATGATGACTCGGCGTGTGAATATTAATGAGTTTTTTTGTATATTATGAATGTACTCATTATATATGCAAAATTCTTTATTCACAAATATAAATGGGTAGTGAAACTAATATAAACTAAAATAAACTAATTTTACTCATTTATAATAGAAATGGGTCACTACATGTATACGTTAAAAGAAACAAGAAATAACAAAGCGAAAAAAACCTGTAAATTACTTTAAAAGCCTTCAGTCTATTCTTCAAATAATTTCTAATCATTTGTACGTTTGCGGACATGTGATTTTCCTATCGCTTTCCCTGTTCTATTTATTTTTGTATTTTTTTATTATTGTATTTCTTTGGATGTGATTTATATGTTATTGTCTTTCTATGTTCTTTGTTCTAAAAACTGCAATAAAAACGGTAAAAGAAGAAGAAGAAGAAAAAGAAGAAGAAGAAGAAGAAGAAGAAAGAATATTAATGAGGTTACGCGGCTTCTGAAGGTTACCAAGCAACTCTATGGCTAAAGCCTTCGTCATAGTAGACGTTTATAAACCAAGTAGCAACGACATCTCCTGGACAGGCATTAAAGTCGCAGATGAACATAGTTACTACCACCTTTCTTAATAATAATAATAATAATAATAATAATAATAATAATAATAAACAAATCTACTGTGTATGATAACATCCTAAATCATAAAATGACCTTTTCACCAACAAAAATAGTTTTATGCTTTATCATTTAAAAAAAAACGATTTCTTGAGACAATGGATGGGTCCGAATTAGAAATATATATTTAACTTTTATGCTACAAAAAAATTAGGCATCACAGCCACTCATTAAAAACACTATTTTCTGTTTTCTATCCACCTTATGAGCGAGACTTCCGGTTCGTTATAGCTTATAGGGAAATAACGTGAAGGCTGTTTTCACGAGGCGTCATCAATCGGCCATTTTGGCGGCACTGAACATAAAACATGCGTCGGAACCGAGCCGAACTAGAAAATTTTGCTTATTATTGCAGCTGAAAATGCTCAGTTATTGTCATATTTTGGGCTGGATTAATCGCTTGTACTGGGAAAAACATTTGGAGTACTATAGACTGCCAAAAGTTAAACTGAGGAACAAAAGACGTTTGTTGGCCAAACTGAACAAGAATGTTGACAACATTCACGTTTGTTCTTATTTCCAGTCAGGTAGGTGAAATATTAGGCTAATATCTTAATTTAATACTGCTCGTACGTATCTTTACGACCTATTAACTTTAGTTTGTCAAAATATTGTGCCTTTTCCTGCTTACTGAGTCCTTCTTTATATGGTTTATCAGCTTCCACATGTTTTTTCCATGGTTTAGAAAGCATAGATTAGCAGAACAATGTATTCAGTAGTATATTAGCAGTGCAGTCTATTGTTGTTTACATCCGAGTATCACCAATATGGCCGCGTATCCGGGTAAAAGAACAAACTGTGATGTAAGTGCAAACCCTCTATTAAAACGTGCAGTAAACGGATAAACTGTTTGCGCTACAAAGCAGTGTGTTCATATTTAAGATAATACATAAAAAAAAAAAAACATGGTAAGACACCCCAATTTGCAAAATCAAGCAGCAAAATGAGCCGTTTTGTACAGCTAAAAATAGCTGGACGCAAATGAGACCGGAAGCCACATCCCTAAAACCGCCCATGGTTACAGAAACAATAAGGTGAATACATTTTAATATTTCATTAAATTAATTTTAAACCGAAATTGTAATTTCTTTTCTCTCTTTCTTAAATTTTAAATAAATATTTTTAATTAAATAACTTTCGTGATTTTTTTTCCGTTTTTATCTTTCTTTCTTTTCCTTTTTTTTTTTAAATTTACATTTACCCCAAACTTTTGAATGGTAGTGTATCAAAATTTCCACAAAAATAATAAGCAGCACAACTGTTTTGACACTGATAATAATAGGAAATGTTTCTGGAGCAGCAAATAATCTGATTTAAGATATAAATTCTTGGAGAAAATGATTTTTTATTGTAAAATAATTATAAAAAAAAAATATATATATATTTTATAAGTAATACTTATTTAATTTTAACATTGAACAAAATGTTAAATGTCTCAGAACAAGCTTAATTTTTTTCTTCTGCAAAAATATTGAAATATACTAATAAAATGTATTAACATTAAGTTTTTCTTTTGATCTTGAGGTAAAATATAAATATATATATAAAATATATACCTTTTTTTGTGAGATTCATCCAATACATAATCATCCAAAATGTCATTATCTAGTTTCCATCAATGACAGTGCAGTAGATTAAGCATAAAATTCTGAAAGTCTGTGGTGTTGTCTACACAATAAATCCAAGACAATGTATTAAACAAAAGGAGCTTTATTCACTAAAGTTGACACCTTGGAGGTTAGTCTCAGCTGTACTGAGTCTGAGGAGAGAGCTGGTTAGATGACAGGGTATTCTAGCACAGACAGTTAGCAAGGAGAGGTCATTATGGCTCTGTGTACGTGTGTATGTGATACACAAAGTAGTACAGTACCAATCAACAAGTTAAAACACAAAGTAAACAGTACAGTACAGTTGCTTATACATTGATGGTTAAGGCTAAGGTTTTATTGAGGGTCTCTGGGGAGGTGAGAGAATGGAAAAAAGATCCCTGATATCTTGCAAATAGCTGCGGAAAAAAGGTTGTAGCCTACCAGAGTGCAAAGCACGCTATACTGCCTTAGCACAATCTCAAAAAGGGTCGCGACTCGACCGACGAAGAGAAGCGACTCGTAATTCCAGGCTGACTGCATTTGAGCTGATGACTGGAAGACGACAAATAAATAGCAAATAAATAAATAAATTAAACGTAACATTCTACTTCCAGATGCACAACCAGTGAGCCACACTTAGTAGTGAAAAATTTGCTGACACAAAGACCGCCGGTCGTTGAATCAAAGTTAGAAGTTGGCATACAATTTTACATTCAATTCAATTTAAAAGAAAAAGGAAGAAAGAAAAATTCTATTATCATTTACCATCACGTTTTGTCAAATCCCAAATGACTGTTTTCTGTAAAACACAAAAGGAGACATTTTAAAGTATGTTCATGCTGCTCTTTTCCACACAATGAAAGTGAATGGTGACTATAACTATCAAGCAACAATTGCACCAATTCCAATAAATATCTACTACTGGAATAAACTTATATGGCACTTTTTATTTGGTCCCCATCCGTTTTCATTTTATAGAAAACAGCAGCGAGAACATGCTTCAAATTTCTCTGTGCGAGTAAATGATTGCAAAATTCACATTTTGGGGTAAACCATCCTTTTGAAAGCATATCCAGAGCTATAGTGGACACAAATATCAATTTTCTTGGTAAAAGTACACATATATGATGCTAAGTATAAGTATGGCAATATTTAGCCCTTTTCAGGGAGTCTTGAGCCACGGGCAGCACCAGGAGGTGAGAGCGAGGAGATGTTCACACTTTCGCGTTTGAGAAGCTGCTTTCCAACCTCCCTGAGCTCCGGTTCAGACGAGTGAAGAAATATTTTTTCATTCTGCTCCGTGTAAACATCTTGATCATCCACCTCTAAATAGGCAGCCACGAGTTAATGAGTGCGTTTACAAAAAATTAATTTACAGTAAAAGTACTCGAGTCCAGCACCTGCGCTGGTCACACATCAAACATACCGTCTACTCTGTCAAAAGTTAGTAATATTAGTGACTACAGGAACAAGAGTATCTAAAGATTATTAAGGATTACACTCTTGCAGACAGGTTCGTAGAAGAGATAAATGCTAAATAGCCGAAAAATATTGCATTCATACGCTATGACGTGCCCACTGCTTGCAAATCTGAAAGGGGCACAATCACATTTGGCAGAAATGGTGGCATTCTTCTTTTTTTTTTTTTCCCCCACACAGTCCCACCATTCAGCATTTTTGCTCCCTCTTTTTTTTCTGCAAGCATTTGGGTGAATTTTTAAGACGAGTATAAAAATCTGCCTTGATTTCTAAAGCAACTTCACAATACTTATCAAAACAAATACTTACACATCTGCCATATCATGCACATGCGGCTAAGGTGAATTAATTCAGTGGCCGTTCGCACAAGACGCGTTTTTGCATTAAAAACAGGTTGATGGAGCTTTCCATATACACTTGTTGGACAAAATGAAGAGTAAATATGGTTAACGTGCCCCCAGATTCATCTGATTGGTCCGTTCTTTTAAAATCGACACTGTTCCACTGCGCATCAATTGATGGAAAACAATGTTTGAAAAAAGACATCCATCTAGCGCGTTTACACAGAGCAACATTAAAAATACAGTGCAAATGGAAACCAAGAGCATGTCTTGTGCAAATGGCCAGCTTAATTCTGAAAACGACACTCAAGGTTAAATAAAGAATATGTCAAAAGGTGATATGATTAAAACCAAAAAAAAAAAAATTGTCTAATAAATAAACATTTTTCCTAATGAGATGCAATGCAACACGACACAAGATTAATGGTTTGTTTTTCATATTTATTCAACTTGACAAGTGACTTTTTTAATTAATTTATTTATTTTAAATTAATTTTTTGAATAAATTTGTTTAAATTAATTTTTCAGTTTCTGCTACCTTGTGGCCAGCGTTGGGGATAGTTACATGTAACGGCATTACGTTATTTAACTGCATAACAAATTTAACTGTAATCTGTTACACAGCAAAGAAAAATAATTAAATTAAATTACAGTTACTTATGAAAAGGTTAACAATTACAAAGTTGGCTACATCTGAATACTTCTTGCATTAATATTTATTAATCTAATCAAAAGATGAAAGATTTTGAAAGTTGGTTTGATTGCTTTTATTGTCCTCATTTGTAAGTCACTTTGGATAAAAGCATCTGCTAAATGACTAAATGTGAAAGTAAATTTAGAAAAGTAATTAAAAACTAATCAGTTACATTAGTCAAAGTAAGTAATGTGAAGTATGTAAAGTGCCTGCTAAATGACTAAATGTAAATGTAAATTTAAAAAAGTCAAATGTATCAAATGTATCAAAAAGTAATCAAATGTAATCAGTTACATTACATTACTTAATCTGTAATCTATTACATTTCCAAAGTAACCTTCTTAACACTGACACTGATTAGACCTGTCTAAGATATGTATGTGTTTTGTACAATATTAAAAGTTTAATGTGTTTTGAATATCACTATTGTACAAATTTCATGCCATAATGAAAGCGACAATGGATAATTTACCTCAAGTCTTGAAAACACCTTGAAATACACAAAAAGGGTAAAACTGTAAAATCCGTGAACAAACAAGTGTATTTCACCACAAAATTCCAAAATTGTATTAGTCACTGAGTATATATTTGAAATATTGTTAAAATTGTTCATTTTGATGATATTACAAATTTATCCAGTAAATATTCAGAGAGCTCCGCTCACACATTTCACATCTTATAGGCTTGTCGCGTTTGGTGTGGACAAACAAATTGCTTGTCTATGTCTGAAATCACCCCATACCATTAAAAGTTCACTACTGAGGGAACCACGATTTGTAGTAATGTCGAAATCACCCCATACCCATAAAAGTTCACTATTGAAGGAACCACGATTTGTAGTGATGTCGAAATCGCCCCATACCCTTAAAAGTTCGCTATTGAGGGAACCACGATTTGTAGTGGTGTTAAAAAACGCCAAAAAACCCTTAAGTTTAGGGATTTGGGGAAACCGTCATTTGTTGTGGTGTCAAATTCGCCCCATACTCGTAAAAGGACACTATTGAAGGAACCGCAATTTGTAGGTGTCGAAATCACCCCATACCCTTAACAGTTCACTACTGAGGGAACCGTGATTTGTAGTGGTGTTGAAATCACCAAAATACCCTAAAAGTGTAGGATTTGAGGGAACCACCATTTGTTGTAGTGTCCGAGATCAGCCCATACCCTTAAAAGTTCACTATTAAGGGAATCGTCATTTGTATTGGTGTTGAAATCACCCATACACCCTTAAAAGTGCACTACTGAGGTAACCATCATTTGTAGTAGTGTTGAAATCGCCACATACCTTTAAAAGTTCACTTTTGGGGGAACCGTCATTTGTAGTGGTGTTGAAATCGCCACTATACCCTTAAAAGTTCACTATAGAAGGAACCGCCATTTGTAGCGATGTCGAAAATGTCTCTACTCCCTTCAAAGTTCACTATTGAGGGAACCGCCATTTGTAGCAATGTCGAAAATGCCTCTATTCCCTTAAAAGTTTACTATTGAGGGAACGTCATTTGAAGTGGTGTCGAAATCAACCCTACACCCTTAAAAGTTCACTATTAAGGGAACTGTCTTTTGTAGTAGTGTCGAAATCACCACATACCCTTTAAAGTTCACTACAAATTGCAGTGTCCAAAACCAAAGTGAACATTATCGAGTGCACTCATTTAATGCACCACTACAACTCAACAGCTAACCGCCAGAACACATCTATGTAAGGTTCGAGACAAATTACTTCCCAACTGTCCAAATTCGCACACTTGTTTTCATTTCCTCCCATAAGTTGACTAGATTAGTGAAGTAACACAAGTAGCAGTGAAAGGGGGGGTGATTGTTGCTGGAATCGCATTGCATTGCATCTGGTTAGGACATGGTGTTATGTTTCATTTTTTTATAGCACAAAGATATAGACTCACTTGACTATTTTTATAACTTCAATTTGTTCAAAAACCAAATCACATTTAATCATTGGGTGAATCACTTTTCCTAATCACATTCATAGTGTTTTATGGGATAACACTGAAACGGCAGGAAGTTGGAAGGCGGAGACTACAGAAAGGTCTTTCTGACATCCGATTTTTTACATTCTATCGCAAACTGTTAAAAATTAAAGTGCACACACAACTATGGTTTCCAAACGGACTCCGACGGGACGGTGCGATGGTTCAGACACGATCGATCTTGTATCGCCGGCATTCCAACTTCAGCCCAACGATTCCTCATTCAGCAAAACAGTGATGACAAGAGTAACACTGAGAAAATCACAATGACAGTAATAACAGAACTAACAGTAGTACAAGTCTAACTTCCTGGGTTGTGGTACCCCGAGGTTTGTCCGGTTTTACAGTTTTCCTGGAGTTATCCAGGCTAAGCCGTTGTGGCGGCGGATCTGGGAGAACGGCACATGACAGCGGATTCAGCACATAGCGGCCAACGTGTACCAGCGGCTCTCACCTCCTCACCTCCGCCTTCTGCTCCCCTTCCAAGGGTCTGGTGTTTGGATGTCCCCTCCCCTCAACATTCACTTCTTTTGACTCCTCTTGTTCAAAGTAAAAACACGTTTCTCTGTCCGTTTGATTCTGTAGTGTTTCAGTCGCAGGCACTCTCACATGGCGTACTTTTGCGTCCATTCTCTCGCTAGTCTGTTGTACCTACGAGCAAAAAAAAAAAACACTCTTATGATTTAATTCAAACTTCTTGAAACTGGATTGAGCCATATTAGAGAGTTCACAGCTCGAGAAGCACAAATCAGTTGCTCAACTCACTTTCTAATAGCTGGTTTCTAGTTGTTTTTTGCTAAATCAACTGGTTTTAAGCTGTTTTTTGTTAAATCAGCTGGTGTTAGTCATTTTAGCTGTTTTTGTAAATTATCTGTTTTTAGATTTATTTTACTAAATCAAGTGGTTTTAACTGTAAATCAGTTAGTTTTAGCTGGATTTTAAATTGTTTTTGCTAAATGAGCTAAAACATGCTTGCAACATGCTAATCATACTAAAACATGCTAGCACAATGTTAACAACGTTAATCATGGTTTGAAAAAAAAACATGCTAGCAACATGCTATTCATGTTAACCGTGTCACACACATGCAAATCTTGCTAGAAACATACTAGCAACATGTTGATCATGCTAAAAACATGCATGGCAACATGCTTATCATGATAGAAATATGTAGGACAATGCTAACAAAATGCTAATCATGCTAGATATGTGCTAACACAATTCTAACCATACTATAAACATGGTAGCAGCATATCAGTTACGCTAGATAAATGCTAATCACGTTAAAACCATTCTAACAACATCGTAATCATCCAAACTGATTGCACTATATTTTATATATAATCATTTTTATTCTTAACTGTTTTAATTTATTTTAAATCATTTAAAATGTTCCTTGTTTTTATTGTTGTGATTATTTTTATGATTATTTTAAGTTCTTATTTGTACAGCACTTTGAATTACCATTGTGTATGAAATGTGCTATATAAATAAACTTGCCTTGCTCATGTTAAAAACATGTTAAAACATGCTAATCATGCTAGAAACATGTTAAAAACTTGTTAATCTTGTCAGAAACATACTAGAAACATGCTAACACAATTCTAACCATGCTATAAACATGCTAGCAATATGTTAATTATGCTGGATAAATGCTAATCATGTTAAAAACATGCCAACAACATGTTAATCACATTAAAAACATGTTGGAAACATGTTAAAAATGTTGATCTTGCCAGAAACATACTTAAAACATGCTGGCAACATGCTAATCATGCTAGAAACGTGACACAATGCTAACAAAATGCTAATCATGTTAGATATGTGCTAACAATTCTAATCATGCTAAAAACATGACATCAACATGCTAATTATGCTAGATACATGTAATGTATCATGTAATCATGTTAAAACATGCTAAAAACATGTTAATCACATTAAAAACATGTTAGAAACATGCTAATCATGCCAGAAACATGTTAGGAACATAATAACCTTGCTAGAAACATGTTGATCTTGTTAGAAACATATAAGAAACATGCTAACAATATGTTAATCATGCTTGAAAGACGTCAACAACATGCTAATTACACTACCAACATGCTAATTATGTTAGAAACATGTTAATACATTCTAGTCATGTTAACAACATGCTAACAACACGCTGATCATGCTAGAAACTTCCCACCAACATGCTAATTATGCTAGATAAATGCTAATCATGTTACAGAAATGCCAACAACATGTTAATCATGATAAAAACATGTTAGAAACATGTTAAGAAAGTTAATCTTGCTAGAAACATACTAAAAACATGCTGGCAACATCCTAATCATGCTAGTAACGTAACACAATGCTAACAAAATGCTAATCATGTTAGATATGTGCTAACAATTCTAATCATGCTCTAGACATGACAGCAACATGCTAACAACATGCTAATTATGCTAGATACGTGTTAATCATGCTAAAATATGCTAACAACATGCTAGTCATGTTAAAACATACGAACAACATGCTAATCACATTAAAAACATTAGAAACGTTACAAAAGTTAATCTTGCTAGAAACATACTAAAAACATGCTGGCAACATGCTAAGCATGCTAGTAATGTAACAATGCTAACAAAATGCTAATCATGTTAGATATGTGCTAACAATTGTAATCATGCTAAAACATGCTAACAACATGCTAGTCATGTTAAAACATGTTAACAAAATGTTTTAATTACATTAAAAACATGTTAGAAACATGCTAATCATGCCAGAAACATGTTAGAAACATGATAACCTTGCTAGAAACATATTAGAAACATGCTAACAATATGTTAATCATGCTTGAAAGACGTGAACAACATGCTAATTACACTACCAACATGCTAATTATGTTAGAAACACGTTAAAACGTTCTAGTCATATTAAAAACATGCTAACAACACGTTAATCATGCAAGAAACTTCCCAGCAACATGCAAATTATGCTATCAACCTGCTAAATAATAACAGAAACATGTTAACAACATGCTAGTCATGTTAAAAATACTAACAACAGAAACAAACTGCCCAAAAGCACCAGTTTGCAGAAATAAACTGGATTGCCTAAAGCTCTGGATTATATGTAATAACCCTGCTTAAAAAAAAAAAACTGCTAAAACCAGCCTAAGCTGGTTGGCTGGTCTTAGCTGGTTTAAGCTGAAAGTAGCTGATTTTAGCTGGTCTCCCAGCCTGGCTAGGCTGGTTTTAGTTGGTTGTTCCAGCCTGATCGGCTAAGGAAGTGGCCAAAATCCCTCATAAACCAGCCTGCTGACCAACTATGACCAGCTAAGACCAGCCAACCAGCAGGTAACGTTGTAAATAATGTTCCGTTTCTTGCACAGAGCAGTAGCCATGGGTAATCATTTTGATTTGCCTATATACAGTTGACTACGTATTGTATAGCCTGAGGGTAAAATTTTTTTCATTTTTGGCTAAACTATTCCTTTAAATGTGTTAGTAACTTGTGACCATATTCAGCTAACAATGCTTTTAGCAAACACACCTGTCTGGAACATTTAGTCACCCCTAAACATGACACTGTTAATAGTCACTTTACATATCAGTTAGACAGGCTCATTCTACAAAAGTGAGCAGTCTCTGGCCAATCAAAGTGGCTATAGAGCCCCGGCCTTATGCTGTCAGTCAAAGATCTGACTACATGAGACTAAAATGACCCAAACAAGCCAAGATGAGGAAGAGCTATTTATTAATGGGTGAAACATGAAGAGAAGTTTAGGTTGCAATGTCGCAATTAACCTGGTAGATTAACTAAATTTAACTGTCTGTGCATATATTGGCTACTTTTCAAAAGCTCTGAATGTGTCTCCTCCAATCAGAGTGAACTATCTGCAGTCTTCTGTTCTTAACCTAAATGTTACATAAAGCTTTTTTTATACTGACGGCACACATATCATGTGTTATAATCTTGAAGTCAATCAAATAAAAGCAGAAACCATCACCAGCAGTGAAATTTCTTTTATTTATATATTTTAAAACTCCATTAAAATACGCATGCAACGGTCACTCACTTTTCTCTGTCTGCTTTATATGTATGTGCAATCTCAGGTACCAGCGGGTCATCTGGGTTCGGGTCACATAACAGGGAGCAGATGGACAACAAGACTAAAAAAAAGAAAGGGAACACATAAAAAAGATATAATACCAAAGCATCCTGATCGTCTCTACTGCTGGATTGAGGAGCTACTCTCACGCTGCCCTGTGTTTGTTTGTCATATAACACAAACAGCTTCTCGTGGAGTGATCCAAACTAGGTCACTGCTTAGAACAAAGAGTAATCACTGCAGTCTGACAACATCACCCACACAGGGCTCAGCGCTCTGCTATTACACAGAGATGCCAAGGCTCTACAGAACTCAAAACAAACAGTCAAACCGTGTCTGTCCAACAAGTGCTCAAGCTCATTTTTATTTTTTTTTTGCTTGTATCATGCATTAAGATGCTGCCTGAATCTTACCTTTGGATACAGTAAGTGCAGGTGACCATTGAGATCGCAGGATGTCCAGACAAATGCTGCCGTTACTGTTAATATTAGGGTGGTAGATTTTTGTTGTGAATGCAACCTGTCAATCAATGCAGAGAGTATTGATTACAGCATTACAAACCATTATGCACATTAGCATTTGACTAATGTCTCCAAACACAGTGAATATCACAAAGCAACTGACCTTTGGTGGTTTAAAGGGGTAGTCTGTTGGAAAATGAATCGTAAGGAAGAAAACCCCTCCTTGATATGGACTGTCATTCTAAAAACCAAGAACACAGCTTTGCTAATGTACTGCAACTATCACTAGACAGACAATATTTGAACACGTCACAATGTTTATATGTATGATAATGACAAATTCATTTTAAAAAAAAATTTAACATTCTGTTAGTTTAAAAGACATTATTAAATACTTTTTTTTAATGTAACGTGTATACAAACACTAACAGTGCAAAATTTCTGGACATGATATTTCTGGATATTTACATATAGCAGTGTTAAAGGTAAAGTAACCTCATTATTTCACTAAACTTTAACTGTTTCTGGTACAAGCAATCTTTCATTAACATTGTAAGTGGACTTCTTGAAGAAAATAAAATGCTACAAACGTCCCTTTTAAATAATTTTAATGAAGTGCATCCATCAGTCATAAAAGTGCTCCACACGGCTCCAGGGGTTAATAAAGGCCTTCTAAATTAATGCATCTGTGTAAGAAAAATATCCATATTTACAACTTTATAAACCGTAATCTCTAGCTTCCACTAACTGTCGTACAGTCGAGGTCAAACAACTGAGGGACTCATATGCAACTATTACAGAAGGTTCAAACACTCACTGATGCTCCAGAAGGAAAAACGATGCATTAAAGGGGTCCTATTATGCTCTTTTTCAAAGTCTTGATTTTGTTTTGGGGGTGTACTAGAATATGCTCTCATGCTTGGTGGTTCGAAAAACGCATTATTTTTCACATAATTTACATTATTACAACACCTTTCTCCCCAGCCTGACACAAACAGCTCGATTAGTTCCGGGTTTATTAAAGGCCGACCTTCAAAAAAAAGGAAATGTGCTATGATTGGTTAACTATCCCAGTGCGTTGTGACTGGCGAACAGCTTAGACTGCGTTTCAGTACTGCCACACCCTTGTCAAAGCAGTTAACGCAAGCTAGATCAATAGTGAATCTTAGGTTTTAAATACAGATATTTTTCTTACAAAAATGCATGTATTCACTACAGGATTCACTACTTTTTATTATGGATGGATGCACTTTATTAGACTTTATTAGACTCTGATTGCATTCGTCTGAAAGAAGGAAGTCATATACAATAAGGATGCATGGAGGGTGAGTAAATAATACGCTACAGTAGTGTTTGGTCCTATCGTCAGCCTGCGAGATCACCAATACATGATATTATCATGCTAATTTATTTAATTATTTTACATACTTAGTTTCATTGCCTGAAAACAGCTCCAGCATAAGGCTAAAAGCAGCCTAACATTATAAAAGAACATCAGTGATGATGTTCTTTTATAATGTTAGGCTGCTTTTAGCCTAGCCTATTCTAGTGGAAGTTTATGATTTAAAAAAACACTCAAGTTATAAGTGAAGCTATTTACACTATATGATGAATAAATCTCTTGCCACACACTGCACACGTCTGTGGCGCGTTACGGCTCTGACGCGGCAACCAAGTATATCACGGCTTCAGCATGTGTTTCGACCCCTTGTACTGCGCATGTCTGCGGCGTGTTACTGCTCTGAAGCGGCCACTCTAGTCAATGCTTGTGTTTATACCCGCCATGCTGTGGCCCGTCATTTAATGATATTCTAATGGACCGCATTGTGACATCATTACATGCAGAAAACAAAAGTTGTAGTCCAAAGGAGCAGTTTGTTGTAGTTCTTGAAAATATTTTTTTTTTAAAATGAAATATCTCCCTTTGGAGTGGACTTTGAGATTTGTAACTTTGTAGATCTTTTTTATGCCCAAAGATACACACCACACACTGACTAAAACTCAAAAAGTGAAAAAGCATAATAGCACCCCTTTAAGAGCTGGGGGTGAAAACTTTTGAACAGAATGAAAATGTGTACATTTTACTTATTTTGCCTAAATATCATATTTTTTTCCCATTTAATATAGCCCGTCAGAAGCTACAGAAGATACTCACATTTTTCCCCAAAAGACAAAATATGTTAAATTGACCCTGATATTCAAATTCAAAAAGTTTTCACCCCTGGCTCTTAATGCATTGTGTTTCCTTCTGAAGCATCAGTGAGCGCTTGAACCTGAACCCGTTATAGTTGCATGAGTCTCTCAGTTGATGTCAGTGTGAAAAGATGGCTCTCAAAATCATACAAAATCATTGTTGGAAAGGCTTCAAATACACAAAAATGCTAAAAAAACCAAAGAATTTGTGGGACCTGAAGGATTTTTCTGAAGAACAGCAGGCAGTTTCACTGTTCAGGACAAACAAGGGACTCATGCACAACTATCACTAAACAAACTCTTATTTGGTAAAATAATTAACATTTTGCAGATTCTGCAAGGTGTATGTAAACTTTTGACTGTATGTGTGTTCATGAGAGAGTGGCATTCCAGCGGATGATGTAGGATGTAGGCCTAGCATAAGCTCCGGTGAGAAGTGACAAACGTCAAACCGCAGAGGAGAGACCAAAAACAAACAAAAAAAAAAACACCCGTTAGAAGCAACGAATTAGAAGTAATAAAGATTTGTAAAGACAAATATTGGAAGATTCAGATATAACCCAACAGGAGACCGGTTTTCCTTTGCTGTAAACAAAACTTAGTTCTTGTAAGACCTATGTCATCCACTGGAACAACACTCTCTCGCTAACATGTGTATGACTGCTAGAGATTACAGTTTATAAAGATTTAAACATGGTTATTTTTCTCACACAAATTCATCGAGCCATGTGGATGGATTTTTATGATGGATGGATGCACTTCAAAATCTCAACAGCCATTCACTACCATTATAAAGCTTGAAAGAGCCAGGACATTTTTTAATGTAACTCTGACTGCATTTATCTGAAAGAAGAAAATCATATACACCTAGGATGGCTTGAGGGTGAGTAAATCATTTCATTTTTGGGTGAACCATCCCTTTAACTAATTTCATGGTTACCACACATTTTGACCAATGATCTTTCCATGATTTTCCCATGACATGTTTAGATATTAGTAATTTTAAGCCTACTAATTTTATTAATGTTAAGTGTACAGATTTTCCCCCCAGGCCTTTTCACAATTCACTGACATTTCATGACTGTGGGAACCCTATAATTTAAAAACAGTAAGGCAGAAAAACAGCTACTTACCGGCCCCATTATTGTCGCCTGCCAGTGAAACACTGAAAAACATGAGTCATTATATAAATTCAACAGGCAGTATTGAAGCAGAGCGAGAACTGATTCTATGCATCTTGGCAATGGTAGTTAGTGTTGGACGATCTAAGTGGGATCACTATTAGAGTGAATACATGTTAATGCCTATATATTTAAACAGTAATCCGACAAATTCACTCGAATGGTAACTCATATCATTCACTCGTATCTCATATACTCACAGTCCTCTCCGACAGGACCTGCTGAACACTGGGCTGGAGGATCTCTCTGTAGATCTGTCAGTTCCTGACCGAAAAACAAAATAGCCATGTCATTTAAAACAGCATTTCTCGTGCAGGAAACATTGATTATTTGATTATGAGTGCACTTCAGAGAAAACTCATAAAAGACATTAAGGATTCTTGGTCTAATCAAAATGTTATCAGCATCAGGATACTTCATTTACTCAAAATGCTTTCTAAAAACAGATTTTGGCTCATGTTAGTGTAATGTGGTTGCCAACACATACTCCTAATGCTTTGGCTCTGAGGTTTGTTTCCATATTGAGATAGAGATGGTTTCAGGAGTGTTGCCAGCACAACCAACACTACGGCAGTCATTTCATAGTACCTTACAAACAGCTATGAGAATGAAATATGGCTGTATAAACAAAGGGTGTGACTGAAAATATCAGGGTGTACAGAAATATCAGTTTCGGAAAACAGGCTATTCGTAAGTCCTTCTTTTAAAAGATAATCTCTTACGTTTTTCAAAATGTGACAGAGGTAAAAGTACTGTTTTACGAAGAAAGATCTGAAATTTTCGTACCTTAAAAAATAAATACAACCTTACGTTGTGTCAATCACGTTTACACGCTGCCTCTGAAACTTCCATCCATCATAAAAAAAATGCAGATCACATCCAATTTCCTGCGTTTTCGCATCCGTAGCAAACATTTTGATGGGAAAGGATGACGAATACGAGAGAAAAAAAAAGAAAGAAAACATGCATACGAAAATTTCGGACTTAGTGTGCAGTGACCTGAAGTTTTAAAAATAAGTAAGTAAGAATCTCACCAACATGAAAAGAAAAATATTTAATTATATTCTGCAAAAATACAGTGCCAATGATTAAAATCAACAACTCAAGGTAAAAAAAACAATGAAAAAATGTCCATAAAAATGTTTTTTAAATAAATCTCACTAAGATTTTATTGATCAAAAAAAAAGGAAAAAAATGTATTTTTTATATATTTATGTAATTTATTATTGTGATGTTAAAGCTGAATTTATATATGTAACAATAATAAATTTATATTTAAATTTTTCGGTTAAACTGTTACTTTTTTTTTTTTTAAATTGACGAATAGAACGCTTAAAATTATTTACTTAGATTGCAAATAATTATAAACAATTATAACAGTATAAATGTCTTCACTGTCACTTTTGATCAATTTATTGCATCCTGGCTGAATGACCCGACACACTGAAAGTATTAATTTATCCAAACAAAACACGTACTGAAACACTTTTTGAGAACAGTAGTGGATATGCATTATATTTTAAATTGCATTCAATTATTTCCTTTTAATTTGGGGGTCAAATTAGAGCTAAATAAGTTCTATATACGTTTCATGAGATTTATTAATGCTCAGTGCTAGCACTTGACCACAGTTTCTATCTTAAACCTGTCTTTCAACAATAATATAACAGTTGCTACAATGTTAATCTGAATTAAGGAAACTCAATCTCCACTACTTCTTTTTATACAAGCACTGGACAATATTTACAGTGTCCTTTTTGTCTGTTCCTCGTCAACTTCTCTACTGAGGTTTGTTAGTTTCATGCAGCGTTTGTATTCTGACAGTGTGGCTCAGTATTTGGCATCAGGTGTATTTTTGTAACAGTTCTGAATCATTCACCTGAAATATCTCATATCTCATTCTCATGGCCATGTCACCCCTCTAATTCAGCTCTTGAGCGGCTGTTTGTATTGCTAGAAGTTACTGCCTGACTCACAGCGCCTGAAAACGCCTCTCTAAAGATAGACGCAGAGCGGTCAGCTGTTCACCGACAGCACTTTCAATAACCTTAACTCTCAGCATAAACATCATAAATGGCTTTAATGGATCAGTCCATCATATCTAACGTCGTATACAGATTAGAGCAACAT
This sequence comes from Labeo catla, assembly GCA_012976165.1. Taxonomy (NCBI): domain Eukaryota; kingdom Metazoa; phylum Chordata; class Actinopteri; order Cypriniformes; family Cyprinidae; genus Labeo; species Labeo catla. Next base: position 383,992 of record VONZ01000462.1, read on the forward strand.
TAACTGTCATTAAATGACATCAGTGCAAGAAATAAAAGAATGAACCGCCCCTCAAACTATCTGACCAAACAAAACTATATGTTGAATTTAGGGACAATTATAAAAATATCATCATGCCATAAACCTGCAATATAGTGTACTGAGTTATTCTCCACAGAAAAGACTGTTTACTCTAAGTAAAGGTAAAAAACAATAGTGATTTGAAATTTTTTTTCAATGGTGGAGTCCAGTGTATCAAATCAACATACTGCCTGTATTAACACCTGCTATTACATCATACTTGCATGCTTAAACACACGTAAACAGGTTTTTCATTTCTGATATCGTAATCATGATCATTGCACAAGACTGATCCATATAAAATGACCTCTGGCAGGAGCAGCACAACAACACACCACATACTGTGTTACATCTGTGCTGTTTTTAAAGGAGGCGGAGCTTTTACAGTCTATTGTTGTTCTGTTGTTGACACCCTTTCTTGACCCCTTTGTTAATATAACATGGCATTTGTCAAAAGTTAAATGTCTAATGTCTATCATTACTCACAGGTCTGTGAGTGTGAGTGTGAGTGTGAGTGTGTATGAGTGGATCCTTCGCATTATTTCACAGGGCTTCTCAGACCTTAAAGTGATGGTTCACCCAGAAACAAAAATTCTGTTCTTCACCCTCATGTTATTACAAACCTGTATTTGTTATTTTTGCTTCAAAGGCTGAATTTTTGAAGATTTTTTGGACAATTTATAGTGACCATAGCTGTCAAGCTCCAAAATTTACAAATCATGACACAAAGTATCCTAATATATTAACCAGACGCAATGTGATAATATCATGGCCCTATGAAATCCATTTTGTTTTTTCCAGATTCTGTTTTAATTTTACTAATTCCATTTTTTTTTTATTTTGCATTTTAAATTTTACATTAAATATTATCAATAAGCATGTCTAATTAATTGAAATCAAGAAACCTACACAATTAAAGAGCTGTTAATTAAAAGCTTTCACAAAAATTTCATTTTTAAGGCCCTATAAAAGGCCCTATGAAAGACCTAAGACTTATACTTAATATTTTTAGTGTTTTTCATTCATTTTCTGGATTCCATTTTAACGGTTTCATTCATTTTAACAATTAAAAGCATCACTAAATAATTAATTTCATAACTAAACTAAGCAATCAAACTAATAAATTAACAAATTAATTATTACTATTTAATTACTTATTTTCAGAAATACTGTGTTGTGTATTTACATTTTTCTGGTTAATATTTTTTCTTAAAATATTCCTTTTAATATATATATTTTTTAATAATAGTAATTATAAGTATTATCATTACATTAAGTCTATATTTCTGTCACAGTTTCCTCAAGTTAAACCAAACTTTTTTTTGACGGGCTGCTGTGAAGACCTTTAAGTTTAAGTTCGTAAATGATATGATTTCAGTCTTTTTCATAAGAAACTGTAAAATGCTCATGAAGTGACTCTCAGAGCAGATCTAGAGATTGTTTATCTGTTCATGTACTCATATTTCTAAGCAGCAGAGGCTGAAAACACTGCGAGAGTCATGTTTGCTTCAGTAAGTGTGTAGTAAATGAAACCACAGTCTGCACCATTTATTTACACAGAGACATGCGGAACATGCAGGATTCATATTTAAATGATACATTAAATTATAAATGTCTTAAATTATAGTGGCTTAATATTCAGAGCCCATATTATGTTTTTATTTAAGCATTATACAGTAAAATCCATTTTTTATGACTGGATTCTGTGATTTCGTCCGCATTTTCCGCATCGCGGACATCACAGTGCCCTATAAGATTCCAGCTACAAGCAATTTGTCTGTCAGAAATGAAAAAAAAAAAAAATCAATCACAAATTACAGCCAATCAGAAGAGTGTGTGGGCGGGGCTCTCTACGTACATAATTAATTTAATAAAAAAATTATGATTTTAACATTATTCAAAATACATACTCAGCAGCTAATACAAACCTTGTAAGGAAATATACTGGTTTGTTCAGTTTAAATATTCTTGTTTCCTTCAAGTTATTTTCAACATCTGAAGTAAATTATATTTTGTGTTTATTACGGCTATTAAGTCACACAAAAAATGATATTCAAACTCAAATTAAGCTATTTTAATATTGTACAAAATGCAAGTACTTGAGATAATAATTGAGCTGTATATTCAGTCTTCTGAAGTTACATGACTTTTTGTAGAAGAAATAGACCCAAATTTATGTCATTATTTCTTTTTTCTGCTGTACACAAAGCATGTTTTTAAGAATATAGGTAACCAGACAGCTGATGGACCCCATTGACTTCCATAGAATAGACAAAATACTATGCAAGTCAGTGGGGACCATCAAAGATTTGTCTCCACAGTCTTTATAATATCTTCTTTTGTGTTCAACAGAAAAAAGAAACTCATACAGGTTTGAAACAACTTGAGTGTGAGTAAATAATGACAATTTTGATTTTTGGGTGAACTATCCCTTTAAATTTCAGGTTTTTCCTTACAAAGCTTTGAGCTTCAGAAGACTGTGAATGTAGCACACAAGTCACTATCGATATATATTTTTTTAATCATTTTTGGAGCTGCTCATTATAAACGTCAGAGATGTTTTTCGTATTTTTTCATGAGGGTGAGTAAACAATGAATTCAATATTACACAACACTCAGATTGTGGAATAACAGAAAGCTATACACAGACTCAAAGTAATTTTTTTCTGAGATTAAACTCGCTGGTTATTCGGGCTGGGTGGCGAATCTGTTAAAAATACCCTCCGCTGTCCTAGTGCCCTATTTGCCAAGCCATATATGGACACACTGACATTGGGGTTCAGCATTTGGCAACTTGAAAGCGGTTGTCGCCCATCACGCATGCGCAGCAGTGGCGCTTCTCTCATTCATGATGACCGACAACAGAAAAGATACATTTTAACAATGTTTCCAGCGCCAAAGCACGTACATGTCACAAATCTGTCCCAACAGCTCCTGTCAACCCCCAAATCATGCGTTATTACGCGCACAGATCCGTATGCTACAGCATCGCGTATCGACAATAGCCGTAGTCGATCACATATTGCGCAAAACAAATAGTCACGATTAGCCGTATCTAAGTAACGGCGACTGTTTATACAGCATGTGTGTGATTCTGTAATGTTCAGAAAGATACCGTGCGTCTGTCGACTGCATGCATCCACCATTGGCCATCCGTCTTTGTCTTGACCAGATGGGGACAAAATGAGAAAAGTGCGACTGCTTTACATTCACGACAACGTTAGAAGATGATGAGGAGGACATTGACAGAGGCTGTGAGGTTATGCGATCCACACAATGCACACAGACTCACCTTTTGGATTCTTTTCAACGCCATTTGCTCGCTGTATTACAGCACTGTTTGATCTAGTTCAGATACTGTTGGCCTGTACAGTTTGGACGAGAACGCTGCCGTTTTTCTCCTCAGTGTCACACGTTACGTTTATAATAACACCAAAGCACAGATTTGGACATTCACACCGCTGTTTGAACGGCAGTCGCCGATTTGAGAAATTCTTACCCCCTCTAACCTCACTGACAGTTTTTAGTGCTGTACCAGACAGCAGGAAGGTAATCTCGCGATACAACGCAAAGTATTTTAGATGGTATCGCGATACTAGAGCGTACGCTTGGGAGGCGAGGTGATCATGGGAAATGTAGTTCAGGTCGTAATTTACATAAAAGGATGTGAGTTGTAATCGAAGATGAAAATGAATTGACTTCATTCAAATGAATGTTTTTTTTTTTTTCAAAAGAAAAATATATACTATCGATTTGTTTTTGTTGAATAATAATAATTTTATGATCCTTTTTTCCTTTTCCTTTACTAAATTGAGTAACTCAAAACCTAATTGTGCTCATTTTAAAGCGGCTTTTAAAGTTTATTTAGAATCTATAAAGTAAAAATACATGTTTAAAAAGCCATAAGAACTGAACTGTCTCTGTTAAATTAATATGTTTGTAATGCCCATTAATTTTAGCATGTTTCACAATCTTGAAAAAAATGTGAAATGTCTCAAAACCTTGCTGAATTGCTGAAAAAAAGATTTTAATGTTTTTTAAGTCTCTGCTGCTCACCAAGCCTGCATTTACTTGGTCCAAAGGACAGCAAAAACAGTCAAATTCTGAAATATTTGTACTATTTAAAATCATTGTTTTCTATTTGATTATATTTTAAAATGTCGTTTATTCCTGTGATTTTAAAGCTGAATTTTAAGCATCATTATTCCAGTCATATGATCCGTCAGAAAAAAAATCTAATATTCTAATTTGCTGCTCAAAAAACATGTATTATTATTATTATTATTATTTATGTTGAAAACAGCTGCATAGAATTTTTTCAGGTTTCTTTTATGAATAGAAAGTCAGAAAAACAGCATTTATTTGTAACATCATAAATGTCTTTATCATAACTTTCGATCAATTTAAAGCATCCTTGCTAAATGAACGTAGTATTTCTATAAACCCCAATAAATAAATAAATAAATGAATAAAATACTGACTCCAAACTTTTGAATGATATAATAATAAAACTTTTGAATAATAATAATAAAAAATGTTCCTTGAACAGCAAAACAGCATATTAAAATGATTTCTGAAGGATCACGTGATGCTGAAGCCTGGAGTAATGATGCTGAAAATTTAGCTTTGATGACAGGAATAAATTACATTTAAAAATATATATTTAAATAGAAAGCAGTTAGTATAAATAGTAAAAATATCTCACAGTATTATGCTTTTGCTGTATTTTGGATCAGTTCTCAAAAAGAGAATTCTTTTAAAAACATTAAAAATCTGTCTGTTAAAAAACTTTTGAAGTAAACTACCAACCGGCGTGTCTATGATTGTTATGAATTTAAAATAATATGACAACAAATAGCCTACCAGTTTGCAAAATCAAACAGCACAACAGACTGTTTTGTACAGGTAAATAACTGGAAGCGAATGGCACCGGAAGCCTCGCACATTCAAGTTACAAATGGTCGCGCCGGTTCTTACATTAAAAATAAACAAACATAATATAGACCTTAATCCTTCCAACTGACCGTTACCTTATTTAGCTACACCAGAACATTTTTTTTTCTACTGATATGCCCTTTATAACGTACTTACTTTAATGCTTTAAGTTATATTTATAATACACGCGGATCTATTGCTCTTTTTTTCCCCTAAAAAATGCATATTCCTGAAAATCTAAATTGTAGTTAGTTTTGATTTTTGAAAATCTATCTAATGTAGTGCTATGTAGTCTCTATCAACAAGATGGCGCTGTTTGTCCATTTAAGTTGACGGAAACTCCTAAATACTTATTTCTTTAGCACTAGCAGAAAAGCTTGGCATTACATTTCTATCATATGACATGAAGTACGTCAATGTCTCAGGACGTTAAAAGCATAATATGGAAAAGTCATGTTCAGTAAAATCAGATAATACCAGTTTTGGTGAATTTCGTCCTCCAAACTAAAATTGAAACATCATTATATTTTTTGCGGTAGCTGCTGGGTAACAAGTGAAGACAATAAAACGACACTCGCATACATTCAGACAAAAATCAACGAAATAATGGAGGTAGGCCAACTATATTCAAGCACAAAGGTCATTTCTCATGGTTGGGACAGACTGTAACGTGTTTTTATTAATTTGTACATTTTAAACAATAAATTATAAGGCCATAACGATGGTTTCATGACCTGTTCTGTTTCATAACTGTTTGAATATCACTAAGTAAAGCCTATCATTTGAAACACTATTATAGGCTTTTAAATAGCCTATAATAGGTAGGTTCCCCTTGTGACAACCTTGTGTTTAATGAACTGTATCTTGTTTCCTGGGCAATAACAGTGGAAATGTTCAATAGCTGTTTTGTAGCCAAGACTTTGAGGTATGTCTATACAGAAATAAACCTACCCTGAGAAGAATTCACTGGAGTAAAAAGTCTGCTTTCCCTCATCGCTTTACAAAAACACTAACAGCGACCAATGATTTATGTGGGTAGAACTGTTTCTTTGCATCATATCTTGGCGAATCATTTCACTCTGTGGTAAAAATCACAGTGGGTTATAACATTTCGTACTCCTCAATACTGAAAGATCAGTTGCGTTATTATCTGCCACGTGCATGAGTATCAGATGGCCTTGATGAATCTAGTGTAAGATATTGTATTGTGTTGTAAAAGGCTGTATTTCGTCTCAGGTTTATCCAATATAACTGTGACACTAATGGCTTCTCTGTCAGCCCGAGGCAGAGTCATGATCTCTCGGAGTGAATTTTATTCCAGCTGCTTAACATTGACAGCTTCTCTCCTGTAAAGGTGCCCCTATTGTGTGCTTAAAGTGAGTAAGGCAGGGTTTATAGTCGCTTTAACAATGAGAAACTCTCCTAAAATTAACCAGTATGCTGTTAGGTCAGTGTGTAAACGCATGACACGACCTTAAAAACATTTCATAACTTAGCGGTTCTAAGTGTTACGTTTATAATAATATCAGGTAAATATGCTGATTGGTCAACACAGTCTTCTAGCTTTGTTAAATACAGTTGCTTAAAGGGATATTTCAGGTTCAATACACGTTAGAGTTTAGGGTTCTTTTTCCCGCCCTTTTGGTTTTTAAATCTGTAACTGTCAAAATTCTATCATAGCCGCCTCAGCATTGATTTTCTGGTGCTCAGCATTCACAACAGCTATTTTATGTCCTTCTTAAAATGCGTTTAACTTTGGTTAAAATCTTTTGAATTGTAATTGGTTTCCTGTCAATCATGTCCTTTCTTTCTTTTTTGAATTTTAACAGAGTTTTTTATTAAAGCGTGGCCAGATCTGTTCAGTTGAGGATATTTCTCTCCTCTTCTCCTCTAATCAAGTAAGTGACTGAGATTTATGATCCATATTGTTAGAGGTTATTGTTATTTGAGTTTATGCTAAACATGGCCAGTCACAAAAACATTAAAGATATCCTATTACTTGTTTAGCATTTGTTCATGCTCACATGCTGTTCGTTCACACTGGCTACGTTTGGCCTTCATAAACATGCCTAAAACAAATGGAAGTTAAGTGTAGTAAAGCCACAGCATTTGAGACATAATGTTGATTATCAGAAAAATAATTTTAACCCTCGTTTTCTTCAGACACACACACACAAACACACAAACAAAGTTATGGTAAGGCAGTTATGATGAAAGTAACCATAACACCTTCTGGTATAATGTGTTAAAATATTGTTAATATTGTAATATTAATAATATAATATTTCATATTGTAATGTTAAAATATGTTCTTTGTCATGGAAGCAAAGTTATAATATTGGATATAGCTTTAAACAAAAAAATTAGATTTTTTTTTAGTTTTTTAAACAGTAAAATCATGTTGACATGCATTATGTATGTCTTGTGCACTATAGAAACACTGAGTATTTAATGTTTATGGATTGGCCCCATTCACGTTGTAAATTGTAAATGCCTGTAGCCTAGATTTTATTTTTTATTTTATTTTATTTTATAAAGAACAATAAGACAAGTGGAAATTAATTTTTGTGGTGCTGTCAGTTGAGATGAACTTTTATTGAACTCAGAAAATTCCTTTAATTAAATAAATTTAAAATGAGTTGAAAAACAGTTGAAAAAAAGTGTTTCAACATCAGTATTTCTCTTAAAAATGAGTTAGTTCAGGCTGTAAAATGTCATGTGTTGCAACTTTCCCCGAAAAAAACATATTTATGAATTAATAATTTATGATATTGGTAATAATTTTTTAAACTAGTAAAATATATTTAAATATATTTATATAAAACTTAAACTAAGGTTTATTACCTTTTACTTAATTTGATTTTATTTCTTATTTTATTTTTTAAAGAACAATAGAGACAAGTACAAATTCATTTTGTGGTGCTGTCATTTGATCAATTGAATTTGAAGATGAAATTCATTGAAACCAGAATAGTTGTTTAATAAAAAAATTTAAGTTAGGTTTTGTTTTCGTTTTGTTTTGTTTTGTTTTGTTTTTTGGAAAAAAAGAAAAACAAAAGAGTCTTTAAACGTCTCTGTCTCTAAAAAATTTGTTGGTGCAGCTTTCCCAAAAAATGTAATTATATTTATGAATTTGTAATTTATGATATTGGTAATAAATAATAATTTTTTTTGACTAGTAGAATATATTTTTTTAGTTTTATTTATATTTTACTTAAATGTATTTTTTAAAGAACAGTAAAAAATAAATTTTTGAAATTAAAAAAAGTAATTTTTATTGTGCTGTCAATTGAGATGAACTTTTCTTGGACCCAGAATATTCCTTTAATTAAATAAATGTAAACAATTTTTCCTGTAAAATCGTAAACGTCAACATGTCTCTTAAAAATCTCTTAAAAAATCAGTTAATGCAACTTTCCCTGAGAATCAAACAACATTTATGAATTAATAATCTGTGATATTGGTAATAAATCTTTTTTTTCACACTAGTGTATATATATATTGCATGTATTATACTTAATTTTATTTAACTATTTTTTTTATTTTACCTTTTTTATTTATTTATTTATTTTTTAAGAACAATAAAGACAAGTGGAAATTAATTCTTGAGGTTCTGACAGTTGAGATGAACTTTTATTGAACCCAGAATATTCCTTTAATTAAATGAATTTAAAATGAGTTTTTTTGTCCTTAATATTTCTAAGTAGCAACCGTTCGTAAAGTAATTAGGCACTTGAGGATGTTATATGGTAAGATATATTTTTAATGCACTGAACACTGAACTTCAGGTATCAAGTTTCTTTTCTCTCTTTGGAAGAATGTAATGAATATAAAGTTATAAAATAACTTTCAGCTCCTCACTGTGCCAAATAATGTCCTTTACGGCATATTTATTGTATAATCGTTTTGTATTTCTTAAATAAGCAAGCAAGGTTGAGGACGGTCACCATCTTTTAGCACATGCATATGTGTTATCTTAAAGGGACACTTCACCCAAAACTGAAAGATATAAGATATATTGGTCTATACAATGAAAGTCATAGGGGTTTAATGTTATTTTAGACACCGTGAACGACATAAGGGTGAGTAAAGATGACTTTTTATTTCTGGGTGAACTCTCCCTTTAACAAAAGCTATGCTATCTATGAATATGGATCTTATATTCCCTCATGAATTGTGTCAGCTGACGCTTATTTAATGTCAGACGTCCAGGTTGTGACTTTTAACCAATGAGATGCGGTTTCAAATTCCGTCGGCAATAACTCAATTGGATTTGTACATTTTTCGAATGACACCAAGTGCATATCTGAACAATGTTTTTCAGATCAAGTGCTGGCGATCAACAGCACAGATGTGTGTATCATCTCTCAGCCAGCGCGTATAATAGCCCGTCTTCCATTAGTTAGCGAGGCCGGCGATACTTCATTTCATTATCTGTTTAGGCTAGCGGAGGAGCGCGCTGCTGATAAACCGGGGGATTGTGAGGGTGATTACTTTATCATTGTGCTGCCTCTATTCATGTGTGAGTCAGCTGGCTGCTCGAATTTCTGCGCTGCCTTGTCTCTCGGACCCTCATGAGTTTCCCTCTCTGTGTTTTAAACAAGGCGAGGACAGAAGAGTGGCCATTCTCTTCACAGGCGCGCATGAATAGCTGGCACTGTTCGCTGCTCTTAAATGGCTCTCCTCAGTGTCAGGTTTAGGGATCTCTCTTCAGTGTGACACTGAGAAGGAGTATTTTCCTTTTGCAGACCTAGAGATTCCAGCTGATAATATGCCATTGTCAGGACTCATCCCTGCTCTTTGAATAACTCCAGTGTCCTGATGGAGTCAGATGCAGTGCAGAGCGGCCCATCACTTCTTAAGGCACGGTTAGAAGGAACAGGAAGTCCACATGAGTTCTGAACGTTACTGTTACTGCCACTGGTAAGAAAATCACAGATGAAATATCTCTACAGTCTCAGTAGTTTCTCCTAGAAGGCAGTTTTCTCAGCAATCTCACGTGTGCCTTTTGTAGAGTTTTAAAGGAGATTTCTTAATGTGTTCAAAATCAATCAAAAAATATATTTTGAAATGATATAATTTCCAAAATGTTTGCGACATGCAGACCATCGGGACTTTGTTTCGACGTCAACATGTTTCTTAAAAATCTGATAATTAGTTAGTTCAGGCTGTAAAATGTCATGTGCTAAAACTTTCCCCCAAAAATAAATAAAATGTATGAATTAATATTTTATGATTTGTGACCCTGGACCACAAAACCAGTCTTAAGTAGCATGGGTATATTTGTAGGAATAGCCAACAATACATTGTATGGGTCAAATGATCAATTTTTCATTAGGATATGAAGTAAAGATCATGTTCCATGAGGATATTTAGTAAACTTCCTACCATAAATATATCAAAACTTTATTTTTGATTAGTAATATGCATTGCTAAGAACTTCATTTGGACAACTTTAAAGCCTTTTTTTTGTTTTGCACCCTCAGATTCCAGATTTTCATATAGTTCATATATCTTGGCCAAATATTGTCTTATCCTAACAAACTGTACATCAATGGAAAGCTTATTTATTAGGCTTTCAGCTTTCAAAAAATGATCCTTATGGTTTGGTGGTCCAGGGTCACATATTGGTAATAAATCTTTTTTTTCACACTAATAAAATATATTTTAAAACATTTTGAAAATATTAATAAATTCAAGGTGTAAGGATTTTTAAAAAAATAACTTTTTACACCAAAAAGTTATGGTTACACCACATGACATTTTTAAAGATAAGATTATATTGAAAGCCTTTTTTTTTTTTTTTCATAAAACAGTTTTTAAGAATTTAAGATACTTTAAAGAATAAATTTAAGTGTGAACTGAATGTAATGATTTCAGACTTTCAATAGAATGTTATTTACAATTAAATTAAAGCTTTATAGTTTAACCCTTTAACTGTCACCGTCCCCATCCCCTCTGTGGGACGCCTACGTTTACTTCACTATATTACAAATAAATCCTAATCTGATCATGACAAACTATACATCGTTGGAAAGGCCTAACACTCCTAAATAGATATTTTACCATATTGTTGTGTTACAAATTATGTAGAAAAAATAATAGATTAATATATGTCAAGAGTGCAACTTAAAAAAATCTACATCATAAGTTCTAACCTTTGTTACAAAAGACTTTCTTCGTCGCCTTTTTCACTATCACGTTTTAGAAATCATAAGGAATTATATGTCAGTTCAAAACTTAAAATCTGAAAATTCATCCTTTGAAAGGCATTATTAAAATCAGACATTGCATTACCACGGAACATGTACAAATGTACAAATGTTGATTAGTAATATGCATTGCTAAGAACTTCAGTTGGACAACTTTAAAGCTTTTTTTTTTTTCCAGATTTTCATATAGTTGTATCTCGGCCAAATATTGTCTTATACTAACAAACCGTACATCAATGGAAAGCTATTTATTAAGCTTTCAGCTTTCAAAAATTGACCCTTATGACTGGTTTTGTGGTCCAGGGTCACATATTGGTAATAAATCATTTTTTTCACACTAATACAATTTTAAAAAAAAAAAAACATTTTGAAAATATTAATAAATTCAAGATGTAAGGAAAAATTTGTATTACTTTTTACTTAATGGTTACTTCACATGACATTTTTAGAGATAAGATTTTAAACTTTTTTTTAAACTATATGAAACCAACATAAAACAATTTCAAAACCTTAAACAAGTTTAGGCAGTTTAGACACTGTTTGTAGATCTCATGCACCCTTTTTCAAAACTCTAAACACATTCTCACTCACTAAGACACAACTTGGTTTGTGATGAATAAACAACTTGTGTTAGAGATGTATATATAAATATATAGATAGCTAGATATAAATGTACATATGTGTGTACACACACAAACACACACACGCACGCACATTATATATATATATATATATATACACATACATACATATATACATATACATACATACATGAATGAATGATCTGTAGTGCATATAGTTATGACTACTATGTGTATGATTTGGAAGCTTTGTTTGATTTTGAGTACAGGTGAAATGGTTTTGAAGCGATTGATTTTGCCAGAAGAGTGAGGGGTTCTGTGAATTTAGTTTGAATATTTGGATTTGTTTTTAAAGTTTTGAGAAAAAAAAATGAAGGTTTCAAAAAAATGTGTTTTAGCATTTCAGAATGCTAAATCTAATTTGCAATTAAATGAAATATTTTATAGTTTAAATGTATAATAAATGCAATTAGTCGAGTTTTTGACCCACTTAAATAAAACTTAAGTACATCTTTATATGTAATTTCATAATTTCTTCTGCTGTCTTTAAAATATTTTACATTTTATATAAATATTTTATATATTTTAAGTGTAACTGCTGAATGTATTGACATGCATTTATGGCAAGTATTTCAGTGTCATTTCTACTGAAACTTGTCATGCATTTAAATATATTTTTAAAAAAATTCTACAAGCTTTTCTTACTTTTGGGACTCTGCAAAAGTCCGCAAATGTGTCTAATTTTTTTAACTGATTTTTTTTTTATTATGTTTCATTGTTTTTAGTTGGAAGAAAATCATTTGAACTAAGAATAAAGAAAATTGAGATAAAGAAAATGTAGTAATTTTAGAAGATATTAATGAACTTAACATTTTTTAAAAAGTCAAATTAATGCATTATTAAAATTAAATTATATATAAAAATTAAGACCACAAAATATTCATATACTACCTTTTACCTTAGTTTAGGGTCAGTAAGATTTTTTTTTTTTAAGGAAATTAATAGTTTTATTTAGCTAGGATGCCTTAAATTGATCAAAAGTGACAGTAAAGACATTTATAATGTTACCAAAGATTTCTATTTCAAATAAATGCTGTTCCAAAAATGTGCAAAACATAAATACATAAATAAAAATGACATTCAACTTTGATAATAATCAGAAATGTTTTTGAGCAGTAAATCAGCATTTTAGTATGATTTCTAAAGGATCGTGTGACACTGAAGACTGGAGTAATGACGCTGAAAATTCAGTTTTGCATCACAGGAAGAAAATACATTTTAAAGTAGTTTTAAACAGAAAACAGCTATTTTTAATTGAAAAAAAAATCACAATATTACTATTTTTACTGTATTTTTCTGTAGCCTCGTTGAGCAGTTGGTGAACTTAAGAGATTTATGCAAAAACAAAAAAATATATTACCAACCTCTTTTCAAGGGCCATCGGAGGATTGAAGCTTTAATTTGGTTGGTCACACCGTTAGAAACAAGTTGCACTCTGGTTAACACTTAAAAGAAATATTTAATATTCTGCACTATTTCTGGTGTTTAACCAAATAAATGATCATGTGACTCTTTGTACAGATGGTCAGATGCTCCAGTTTTCATTGAAGCACAAGATGCTGAAGCAACACTTTTTTTTCCAATTCAATATCTCACAAATTATGTTGATAATGTGACATGAAAAAATAATGTATGAAAAATATTAAACCAACAAAATAGAAGCAATTACAGTTGTGAAATGATGTGACTCAATGTGAAGTTTTGAGTTGATTTAATTTTTGGTTTATTTATCAATATTAATAAGTCTTATCAGTAATGGCATCCTCTTTTTGGGCTGATAAATTTTGCTGATAAGAGAGCCATTATGTAATCAATCCAGACGGACTGAAGCACTTGCCAAGCTTGTGTTTATCAGGGAATTCTTTGCACTCGTGGCTGATTTCAGTAGCGCTTCAGGCCCGGGACGGGGGCAAGAGAAGTGTGAGTGTATGCGTGTGAGCGCTCATAAAATTAGAGAGTCTCACACTCGCTCTCTGCCAGTGTTGGGTTACCCTAGACCAAACACGTTGCAGTATTTTAGAGTGTCTACTTTCACCACCCTAGTAATGATGGATGCCCCCAGGTCCTGGGGTGCTGTATGAGAGTGTGTATGTATGTATGTGTGTGTGTGTGTGTGTTATAGGAGAGGCCTGACCTCTCTCACACTGAACACAATTGAAAGTGGCACTGTAATGTGAGCAGAAGGGCCTGTGGGTGATCTTGGCCCACTGGCCATATCCGAGTGAGAAAGCCCCTTTTATAACTTTCAGAGACCTTAAAGTTCAACACTCAAATGCTATAGTTGTTTTCGTTGTGTGCTTGTTTGTTGTAGTAGCTTCATTGTTTGAAGATCTTTCAAAGGCCTGTTAAGGGACCAAATGCTAGATGAATATCTTTCATCCAACTAAATCAAACTAAAAATGTAATAATTGACACTTTAAAACAGCACAAAATAAAAAATCAGACAGTTTAAAGACAGTTTTCATTGTATGGAAAAAAGCGGCATGAACATTTTTCAAAATATCTCATTTTGTGTTTCTCAGAAGAAAGTAAGGCATGCACTGTAAAAAATAAAAAACAATTTGTTGAGTCAGCTTAAAATATTTTGTTACCCTGCTGCCTTAAAATTTTAAGTTGAATCAACTCAAATATCTTGTCACTTAGTATAATTTTTTTAATTTAGAAAAATATATATTTTAAAGCCTTTTTGAAAATATTAATATTAATAATTCAAGGTGTAAGGAAGGTATTTTATTACTTTTTACTGAATGGTTACACCACATGACATTTTTAGAGTCAGTAAGTTTTTATTGAAAGTTAAACCAACATACAACAATTTGAATAATATACTTAATGTAATGTTTTCAGACTTTGAATTGCATGTTATTTACGATTAAATGAGAATGTACTATAGTTTAAATGTATATTAGATGCAATTAGTTAAATGTAAAATTGACACTTTAAAGCAACACAGATAATAAAAATCAGATAATTAGTAAGTTCAGGCTGTAAAATGTCATGTGGTGCAACTATCCCCAAAAATTAAATAATATTTAAGAAGTGATATTGGTAACAAATTTTATTTATTTATTTATTAGAAAATATATATATTTTAAAGCCTTTTTGAAAATGTTAATAAATTGAAGGTGTAAGGAAGATATTTTACTTTTTACTGAATGGTTACACCACATGACATTTTTAGAGTCAGTAAGTTTTTAATGAAAGCTTTTTTATGAACTATATAAAACCAACATACAACAATTTGAATAATATACTTAATGTAATGTTCTTCAGACATTGAACTGCATGTTATTTATGATTAAATGAGAATGTAGTTTAAATGTATATTAGATAGAATTAGTTAAACTTCAGAGTGCCGTTTTTGATCCACTATTTGTATCTGCTGAATGTACTGACAGGAATTTACGGCAAACTAAAATGTATTTCAGTGTCATTTCTATTGATATGTGTCATGTATTTAATATAATTACATTTTTGTAATGACAACTTAGCAATTTAACACGTGTAAAATATTAACTTTAAATGTAATATTGAACAGCATTACAGTTAAAATTATAATCAAGTACTTTACATGTGTTTAGTATGTTAGTCAACACATAAAAGTATGTGTACGTCTTTAAAACATAAGATTATTAAAACATAAGTGTAATGTAAGATACAGTCATAAAACTGTCTCTAAGTACACTTAACTGACCTCTTATTTCAGTATTACAGCATTTTCTGTAAGTACAGAACTTTTCATCAAAGTTGTCCTTTGTAACAACATACACTACCATTCAGAGTTTTGGGTCAGTACATTTTTTCTTTCTTTCTTTGTTTAAAAGAAATTAATACTGTTATTCAGCAACGATGTGTTAAATTGCTAAAAAAAATGATAGACTTATATTGTTAGAAATTTTTTTTATTTTGAATAAATGCTGTTCTTTTTAACTTTTCATAGTTACAAGTATCACAGTTTCCAAAAAAAAAACAATATTAAGCAGCACAACTGTTTCCAACACTGATAATAAATCAGCATATTAAAATGATTTCTGAAGGATCATGTGACTCTGAAGACTGGAGTAATGGTGCTGAAAATTTAGCTTTGCATCACAAGAGTAAATTATATTTTAAAGCATATTAAAAAAGGAAACCACCATTTTTAAATTGCAATAATAGTTCATAATATTATTTCTTTCTCTATTTTTGATTAAATAAATGGATTTGAATTTGGAATTTGATGAGCATAAGAGACTTCTTTAAAAAAAACATTAAAAATCTTACTGACTCCAAACTTTTGAATAGCATATACAAGATTTGATGTACACTACCAGTGCAAATTTAATACATTTTAATGCTAGACTTTTTAAATTCATTTGTCCTTCCGTTTTTAACCCCCATACAGATTTGGAACTAATTTGGTGACTAAATGTCAAAATACTCTTCCTTTAACCCAAAACACTACATGTTACATTGCCTTCATAGTATATACAATGCCTATAGAAAAGCATAATACCCTGTGAAAACCTTAACCTTTTGTCACATTACACCCTGCAATCAACTTCCACATTTAACACCAGGCTAATTGCCCCACCTGACATCAACAGTAGTGGTGTTGGTTCCTTCAGAAAAAAATGAGCTGTTTCTTGAAGACTCTACTGTTAGTAGTGCATGGTATGGCAAAGAATTCACCATGGAGGCCAGGAGGCCAGGAGGCCAAAGGCAACTTTGAAGAACTTAAAAGGCTGACCTTTTTGGACTGAAGTCCAAGTGCTATGTTTGGGGAAAAGCAAACACAGCACACCACCCAAATCACACCATACTTACCGTGGTGCCAGCATTATGTTGTGGGCATGTTTCTTTTCAGCTGGACTGGGGGATTGGTCAGGATTGAAGGGAAAATGGATGCTGCCAAGTACATCCAAATTCTTGAAGAAAACCTGCATCCCTCTGCTAAACAGCTGAGAATGGGCAGGTCATTCACCTTCCAACATGACAATGACCCTAAACATACTGCCAAAACAACAACAAAATGGCTTAAAGGAGAAGTTCACGTCCAGGACAAAGATTTACAGACAATTTACTCACCCCCTTGTCATCCAAGATGTTTGTGTCTTTCTTTCTTCAGTCGATAAGAAATTGTGTTTCTTGAGGAAAAAAAATTCAGGAATTATCTCCATATAATGTACTTCAATGGTGCCCCCAAGTTTGAACTTCCAAAATGTAGTTTAAATGCGGCTTCAAATGGCTCTAAATGATCCCAGTCGAGGAAGAAGGGTCTTATCTAGCGAAATGATTGGTCAGTTTCGAAACAAATTGACAATTTGTATACTTTTTAACCTCAAACGCTCGTCTTGTCTAAGTCTGTGTGAACTCTGATTTTTCCGGTTCAATATGTTGAAGACGGTTAGGGTATGTCAGAAAACTCCCATCTCGTTTTCTTCCCCAACTTCAAAATCGTCCTACATCGCTGCAGAAGTACCGACCCAGTCTTTACAAAGTGAACATACAAAGAAGATCAAACGCCCTTTACAAAAAAAGTAAAACAGCAATGTAGAAAACAAGACAGGAGTTTTTTGACATACCCTAACTGTATTGACCCAGATTACACAGACTACGCGCATGCATCGCAGAGACGAGACAAGACGCGCATTTGAGGTTGTAAAGTATATAAATTGTCAATTTGTTTAGAAAATGACCAATCGTTTCGCTAGATAAGACCCTTCTTTCTCGGCAGAGGCAGAGCCATTTGAAGCCGCATTTAAACTACATTTTGGAAGTTCAAACTTGGGGGCACCATTGAAGTCCACTATATGGAGAAAATACCTGAAATGTTTTCCTCAAGAAACAAAATTTCTTATTGACTGAAGAAAGAAAGACATGAACATCTTAGATGACAAGGGGGTGAGTAAATTACCTGTAAATTTTTGTCTTCTTTAAGGATAAGAAGGTGAATGTCCTTGAGTGGCCAAATCAGAGCCCTGACTTAAATCCCATTGAAAATCTGTGGATGGATTTGAAGAGGACAGTCCATTGCCGCTCACCACAGAATTTGACAGAAATTGAGAAATTCTGCAAGGAAGAATAGGCAAATATTCTTCCAGAACAAAAATTTACAGATAATGTACTCACCCCCTTGTCATCCAAGATGTTCATGTCTTTCTTTCTTCAGTCGTAAAGAAATTATGTTTTTTGAGGAAAACATTTCAGCATTTTTCTTCATATAATGGACTGATATGGTGCCCCGATTTTGAACTTCCAAAATGTAGTTTAAATGTGGCTTCAAACAATCCCAAATGTGGTTGTAAACGACATTGTAAACGTAAAATGTGGTTGTGGACTTCTCCTTTAAAGCAAAAGGTGGCTCTACAAAGTATTAAATCAAGGGACTGATGACTTTCCAACCCTGTTGTTCTAGTTTTTGTGTTTGTAAATAAAGCTGGAAAAGTTATTTGGAATGGGGTTTGATTTCAGGCAAAAAAGTAACTATTTCAAAGGGGTATGATGATTTTCTATAGCCACTGTATGCTTGAACTGAGCGTGAATGATCTAGTAGCATGAGCTCTGTAGGATGACAAATGCTCCTTCAGTAGAAATCTCCGCACTCCAGCAATCTCCAAACTCTCTGGCTACTTTGCAAAAGCCATTACATTTGATTAAGCTAATATCTACGAAGCTTCACGTAAGCAAGAAAACCTGTGGGAAAATCATATTTTGCTTGGCATGTTGTGCATTCGTTTTAATGGCGGTTTGATTAAATTGGGCCCATTGTCATGCCAGCAGAGAAGAGCAGCTACAGCGCCTTTGTTCTGCGTCCACACTGAGAGGTTTGTCCACAGCTCTTATCAATGAGACTGATTTGATTATGAGCTCATAAGAGCGAGAGCAGTTCTCATGTTTATGGTGTGCTCAGCAGCCCACGGCACAATGTCAGCCTGTCTGCGGGCCAGTTCATGAAGAGCCTTCATTCTCTGAACTGCAGTCATGCCTGCACAACCTATTTCCTTTATCTGTGATTTAATTGTGTTTGCTGGAGCTCGTGTGTGTATGTCTAGACCTTTGTCCTGCCCACAACCGTGCTGAGCCATAGGAAACATATAAACACACATGCATAGCCCTCAATAAAACACATTAAAAGGACAGTTCACTAAAAAATAAAAACAAAATCACTTTCTCTAATATGCAGAACAGAAGGAAAAGTTCATGGCGCTTCAGAAAGGCATCATAAAACAGCATACGGTGTCATTCACATCCAATCTGGCCTGATGTATCAAGTTTGAATGGCCGTCTCACAAGTTTTCACATGAAGATTATTGATAGTGCCTAGTCTATATATGTGTTGTATTGGAAAGAGCAGTGTGAACTATTTTTGGTTAACTATTAAACCACTGTCTGTGTTTTGTTTGCAGGAAAATGTGAGGCTTATATTGTGTTTCATAATCAGTAGAAACATCAGTATGAATGAAAACAATCCCTGTTGAGGGACAGAGTATCACATTACCAGGAAACATAGTCAGACAGAAGCCAATCTAACCTGATAATCTCTATTATTTTGAAGCTCCTTTCATCATCAGACATTTGGTTTGACATTGAGTTTTTTTGCATCTATGAATTTATTTTATAAATACAGTATAGCTCTATAAATACAATTGAGGTCAAATGTTTACATCCCCCTTTGAGAATCTGTAAAATGTTAATTATTTTACCAAAATAAGAGGGATCATGCAAAATGCATATTACTGTTTATTTAGTACTGACCTGAATAAGATATTTCACATAAAATATGTTTACATATAGTCCACCAGAGAAAATAATAGTTGAATTTTAAAAAATGACCCCGTTCAAAAGTTTACATACACTTGATTCTTAATACTGTGTTGTTACCTGAATGATTCACAGCTGTTTTTTTGTTTAGTGATAGTTGTTCATGAGTCACTTGTTTGTCTTGAACAGTTAAACTGTCTGCTGTCCTTCAGAAAAATCCTTCGGGTCTCACAAATTCTTAGATTTGTTTTTTTTAGAATTTTTGTGTGTTTGAACCCTTTCCAACAATGACTGTATGATTTTGAGATTCATCTTTTCACACTGAGGACAACTGAAGGACTCTTATGCAACTATTACAGAAGGTTCAAACGCTCACTGATGCTTCAGAAGGAAAAACGATGCATTATGAGTACATACATCAAAATGTCATAATTTAAAAAAAAAAAGTTCTTGAAAAAAACCCTCAATAATTAGTGCTTATAATATTTTATTATGAATTATTATTATTATAATTTAAAAAGCAGTTCTGTTCAAATAATTGAAATAAATTAAATTATAAATTAATTTCATGCTTTTTTGCTAAAACTGTTAAAACTCTTAAAGTCTCTTATGCTGCATTTATAAATAAATTAGAAACACACACTTTTAAAAATATTACAATTTAAAGAGTTTTTTTTTTCTGTGTTCTTTGATCATGTGATCAAATTCTGACTGGAAGCAGTGTATGCCGGTTAGAAATTTTGTCTGACTTGAGGCAGCGCCCACACCTCGTGACTGTCACGTGTGGCATCAAAGTACTGAAGACTGGAGGACTGGAGAGTAGCCGGCGCAGCCGGCGCAGTTTCTTCAGAGCGGCTGCAGGAGCTCTGATGACCACATGGCTGTTTCACGATTGGCCAGATTCACCGCATGACAACAATCACGTGTGTTTTGGGTTTATTCTAACATCCTCAAGTCTGATAATACTCACAAATCTCTGTTTTTAGAACATTAAACGTGTTTTTACTGTAGTCGCAATGTTATATTGAGTCAGATTTATCATAAAACACTGATAAAAGCATATAAAACCCCACTTTATTAGTATTGAAATAGTATATGTTTATGTTGATCATTCTTGCTCAGATGGCGCTGTATTAAGCAGTATATGAAACGTTGCTCATGAAAATGCTTTTGAAAAGTCTGTGTATTTGATAAATATTGCATTTAATTCACTTCATCTGTGATAGAGCATGCAAACAACGCGAGAGCTTCACTAACGAGAGCAGAAAGTGTCCGATTTGACGCCTCCATTTTCAACTCCGCCCGTGACTGCTCTCGGCTACTCTCGTTGATCTCCGTCTGTAGCCGTAGATGAAGTCGAACACACCTCCAGTCTTCGATGTCACATGATCCTTCAGAAATCATACTAATATGCTGATTTGCAGGGTATAAACGACCAATTGTGACTTTATTTCTCAGAAGTGCAAGTTTAAATCTCACAATTCAGATTTTTTTATTGCAATATTGAGTTTATATCATGCAAATGACCTATCTGTAAGCCCCTCCCCTCAAATGCACATGAGCCAATGGCAGTCGAGTATCATTTTTTCACGGGGAACGGAACTCGGACATCTTTAGATTTCAGAGTCATAGAGAAACATTGGAAGATCCGAAGCTTGCATCGGTTTGATTGTGTTTATGATACAAAAATTGAAAAACGATGTGCCTGATGTGGTACTTGTAACACTGATTCCAGGTATCCTGAGAGGACAGGCAATAGAATTTATTTTATTACATTTCCTAAACCAAAACAAAAGAGAGCAAAATGTCCCTAAGCATTCAACCCCAATTCTAATGAAGACAAAAATGGAAATTTTCTGGTTGCTGTACACTCAAGTTAAAATTTTCATCTGCCCAAGCAGAATGTTAATGTCATCTTGTGCTTCAGCAAGGTATCTGTGGCTTAACCTAGCTAACGGTAAAGTTAGTGAGTGAATGCTAATGTACAAACCTAAATAGAGAACTGTTCACACATCATGTACAGTGTGGGTCAAAAACACATAAACAAAGGTCTACATTTTAGTGTCTCACCATATTAAAATGGTTAAATATACATTAATCTAATCGTACCTTGCGATACACGAACAGTGTTGATCCTGCATCGTGGGACGAGGTTTTCACACTGACAGCTGTCATTGTAAGACAGCCAGCAACTTTGTTTGTCCAAGGGAGCAACAGTAACTAAGGGGAGCAGATTACAGATAAGTCAATTCTGATTTTTTTTCCTCAGAATTTATAACTGTTCTCAGAGTTTATATTTAATTTATATCTCGCCATTCTGACTTTGTAATTCACAATTTTGAGTTTATATCTTGAAATTCTGAAAAAAAAGTCAGATGTGTGAGTTTGTGTCACCCAATTCCGAGAAAAAAGACAGAATTGTATATGTCTGATAATTCTGACTTTTTTAATTTATGTCTCGCAGAGTTTATGTCTTGCACTTCTGACTTTATAACTCACAATTTCGAGTTAATATCTCACAATGTGAGTTTGCATCATGCAATTCTGAGAAAAAAGTCGCGCAATTCTGATTTTATCTTGCAATTTTGAGTTTATACCTCGCGTTTCGGAGAAAGAAGTCAAGTGCGAGTTTGTATCAAGCAATTCTGAGAAAAAAAATGTACAATTGTGAGTTTATATATCTTAAGATTCAGACTGTATAACTCGCACTTTTGAGTACAATATACAGTATAATGCAATTCTGAGAAAAAAAGTAATAAGTGCAGGATTATATCTCACAATTCAGATTTTTTTTAATCACAATGTGGAAATTATATCATGCATAACTTGTAATTTTTAGTTCATATCTTGCAATTCTGACTTCATAACTTGTCATTTTGAGTTTAGATCTCGCAATTCTGAGGAAAAATCAGAAGTGTGAGTTTATATTTTGCAGTTCTGATTTTTCAGATGAGTCTATGTTGTGTAAATCGAATGAGTATATTATGTACACATATTTTTCTCTTTTTTTGCAACTTCCTTTGTCAAGGCCCAAAAGGAAGTTTATATCTAGCACTTCTGACTTTATAACTCGCAATTTCGAGTTAATATCTCACAATTCCGAGAAAGAAGTCAAGTGCGAGTTTGTATCAAGCAATTCTGAGGGAAAAAAAAGTCAGAATTGTGAGTTTATATATCTTAAGATTCAAACTTTATAACTCACACTTTTGAGTACAATATACAGTGTAATGCAATTCTGAGAAAAAAAAAGTCAGAAGTGCAGGATTATATCTCAAAATTCAGATTTTTTTAATCACAATGTGGAAATTATATCATGCATAACTTGTAATTTTTAGTTCATATCTTACAATTCTGACTTCATAACTTGTAATTTTGAGTTTATGTCTTGCAATTCGGACTTTATAACTCGCAATTTTGAGTTTATATTGCAATTTTGAGAAAAAAAGTCAGAATTGTGAGTTTATATATCTTAAGATTCAGACTTTATAACTCACACTTTTTGAGTGCAATATACAGTATAATGCAATTCTGAGAAAAAAAGTCAGAAGTGCAGGATTATATCGCACAATTCAGATTTTTTAATCACAATGTGGAGTTTATATCATGCATAACTTGTAATTTTTAGTTCATATCTTGCAATTCCGAGAAAAAAAAATCGTAATTGTGAGTTTATATCTCGCAATTGTGACTTTATAACTTGTAGTTTTAAGTTTATATCTTGCAATTCTGAGAAAAAAATTTGAATTGTGAGTTTATATCTTGGAATTCTGACTTTATAACTCGCAAATTTGAGCTCATATCTCACAATTCTGAATTCATAACTGGCCGGCCTTTCATGAATGTCAGCACTATGCCGGAGAGCAATTCTGAATTCAGAATTGTGAGACAAAAAGTCGCAATTACATTTTTTTTTTTTCAGTGGCAGAAATGGGCTTCCATACTTTAATGTCTCCTTACTGTATTAAGTATTATTTTTATTAAGCATAGTATATGTTCAAAATGTAGTCCTGCAAGCCAGATAGAGTCTATGTTGTGTAAATCTAATGAGTATATTATGTACACATATTTTTCTTTTCTTTTTTTTTTTTTTTGCAACTTCCTTTGTTAAGGCCCAAAAGGAAGAAACAGAAAGCAGAACACAAAATAAACAAGTAATCAACATAACTTCTGCCGTCTTACATGTAATCTAGTAGAGTAGATGGAGTTTCTGCTACACTGATTTTTATCGTCCACAGAGGGGGCGGTGGTGCCCTGAGGCATGCTGGGAACTGTAGTACTGCAGTGTTGTGAATGAGCTCGGGCGGCCCCTCACAGCATGCAGATGAATCAAGCCAATTAAACACGCTAAGCCTGGGGCGTCCTGCTCACTTAAACTACACCGCTCAGCTTTAACAACCAGCACAACCAATTCCACCCACTGCTTAATTGCCTTAAGTGGTTGAGCGCTGAGAAAGGGAGCTGATTTAGCGGCGGGGGGTCGTCACTTAATAACTCCTCATTTCCTTCATTTTACACAATTAGCATGAGTTATGTGCTCTATAAGGAGGCGACGTAGATGGCCGGCCTTTCATGAATGTCAGCACTATGCCGGAGAGCCTCGGCCAAGAATTTGACCCTTGTGTTTAATATATGACTTAGTGACTGCTAATGATAATTGCGTAGTACTTTATTATGCGTCAGAGTTTCCGACGCGCATGTGATTTAACGTACAGTAAAGCAGCATCTTTGTGCCTAATAAAGGACATATTGTCACAGATGACTGGCCATCAATAACCCTCATTAAAGTGTCTGAGATACTTCGCGAGCGATTGTTATTGTGTTCTGATGGGAAACCTGCAACAGCTGGAATTTGTGAGTCACAGCGCAGACGTAATAAACGTGGAATAATTAAGCATGGCTTTAACATGCAACACTGTTGATATGAGTAAGCCGTGTAAACCTTTAAAGAGACGGTGGTGCGGTTTTCAACCGCTGACTCGCAGGTCTGTTGTACTGGAGTTGAAGAGTGCACGGAAAAAACAAATACCAACCATATCGTTTGCAAAAGAAGAAGACCATGTTGATTACAAAAAATTAATCTGTCACTAAGTAGAAGTTAGACAAATTAGACAGCTACTAACATTAAATAGGTTGCTTGACATTGAGAAACCCTCAGAAAAAAAAAAAAACTTAGCAAGGTAAAGGTAAATTTATGACCCATATTATATTAATAGATATTTGAAAAAATATGTATAAAAATAAAAAATATATTTTGCTGTTTTTTGATAAACTCTAGTCACTTATATTTCCTGCTATATGTTTTGGGCTTTATATATATATATATATATATATATGAAGAGTTCAGATGCAAAACCAGTTAAATCCATCTAATGCATTTCTTTAAAATGAGCATTTCTGTCTGGCTACTTTGTATAGGTTTCTATGTAAGTACTGGTACTTCTGATTGGGCTGAGGCTGGAATTTAGCCAGTTTGAAGTAAAAGTATTTTATTGGACATATACTATGTGTCAGGAGCATTCACTCAGTATTATTATCTCATTTTTGACCGAGATGGCTTTTAGCTGGTTTTGCATCTTAACTCTTCATATATATATATATATATATATAGTCGACCTAAATATATTTAGACAGTTGAAGATTTAAACGAAATGTATTTTCACTTTAAAAAGTTTATTTTTGATTTTTTTTTTTGTAACAATGTACAAGTCTTTAATTTATGACCCATAATATATTAATAGATATTTAAAAAAAAACAAAAACTTTTTTTTGCTAAACTTTAGTTGCTTATATTTCCTCATATATATATATATATGGAAGCCAGTAATTGCCACAGGGAAAAAAAGAATTCACATAGTGATAAAATTACATTGTGAAATGTAAAATCACAATTGTGAGACATAAATTCGGCATTATAAGGAATAGAGTTGCAGCTGTGCAATGTAAAGTCACACGGGATGTGGGATACATAAAGTCACTATATGTGAAATATAAAGTCGCATTTGTGAGAAATAAAGTCGCAGTTGCAACATATAAAGTCAACGTATGAACTAATAAAGTCACATTTGCGAGATTTAAAATCACATTTCAGCAAAACCACTTGAGGATCATTGCTGTACAACTGATGTGCAAAAGGAGGAAAAGAGTTTCAAGACAAGGAAAATTATACACACCCTATAGCCACCAACATGAGCATGTGATAATCAGCTTCTACTCAGTTAGAAATGTTTCATGTTCTGGGAATGTTTTTAGCAGCAAGTTTAATTTCAGTTTCCAGAAAGTTCTGCTTAAAGGCAGGATAACATTCTCTAAAAACATTCTACAAATGTTTATTGATAAAATTGTTAGAACATTGTCCTCTAACATTCTAATAAAGCTTCCCATAACATTAGATGTGGACTTACATTGCTCAGATGTCAAATTTTGGTTGAAAGTGAAAACCCAAACTTTGTTTGATGTCAAGCTCCAGCGTTATTAAATAACTCCAAAAACAGCATTACCAGCTTCACTTATTATAAACCAGATTATTCTGGCATACATTTACACAAGTTCTTATTGAGATTAACAGAAGTTTAGATGTTGATGTCTGTTTGAAAGAAATAGTTTGGCTTGATGTCACCATTATGGCGATAAGTGTTTGCTTTAGTTGAGCAATTTGACTTTTGACTTAAAGGAGAACTCCACTTCCAGAACAACAATTTACAAAATTTACTCACCCCCTTGTCATCCAAGATGTTCATGTTTTTCTGGCCTCAGTTGTTAAGAAATTATGGTTTTTGAGGAAAGCATTTCAGGATTTTTCTCCATATAATGGACTTCATTGGTGCTCCGATTTTGAACTTCCAAAATGCAGTTTAAATGCAGCTTCAAAGGGCTCTAAACGATTCCAGCCGAGGAAGAAGGGTCTTATCTAGCGAAACGATCAGTCATTTTTTTCAAAAAATATAAATTTGTATACTTTTTAAGCACAAAAGCTGGTGTAGCACAGGCTCTAGGATGCGCGTCCACGATGCTACGAATTACTAATGGGTCGTTCTTGAACGATTCTTTCATTTTGAACGAATGTTTAATGTGACTCGGGAAGAACGAGTCGTCTTGAGGAGTGATTCGTTCAGTCGCGCATGCTCAACATCCTATTAGGTTCTGTACTGGAATTAGTTCACCTGTTTCGAGTCTTCGGGTTTTGAGTTGTTTGTTCATCTTATGGGGCTGTCACGTGATGAACGAACGACTCAAACCTGAAAACTTGTCAGATAAGAGGTGAGGTGAGTGAATCATAGACTAAAGACCCAGGTAAACAATGAATTAATCTTTTATGTTTCTTATAGCATTATAGTTTTGCCTTGTTTGTAGTGTGATCAACGTTTGTGTAAGTAGTAGATGTGTTAGGGAAGTAACATGTAACATTTTAATTATATAAAATGCTAAAATGAGCGAAAAAGTGCACTTGCACTTTTCTTAGTCTTTGCACATTCCCTTTGTAAACACTGGGTCTGTAGTTCCGCGTGACCTTTCAACGTGATTCAATAGTACGTAGCGTCATGGATGTGCATCCCAGAGCCTGTACTACATGAGCTTTTGTGCTTAAAAAGTATATTGTGCTACATTGTGCTTAAAAAGTATAAAAAAAAAATTTTTTCCAAAAAAATGACAGATCGTTTCGCTAGATAAGACCCTTCTTCCTCGACTGGGATCGTTTAGAGCCCTTTGGAGCTGCATTTAAACTACATTTTGGAAGTTCAAAATCGGGGCACCAATGAAGCCCATTATATGAAGAAAAATCCTGAAATGTTTTCCTCAAAAACCATAATTTCTTCACGACTGAAGACAGAAAGACATGAACATCTTGGATGACAATGGGGTGAGTACATTATATGTGAATCTTTGTTTTGGAAGTGGACTTCTCCTTTAATGTTTCTCTTTAGCTTCTGTAACAAGAAAAAATGTGATCAGATGATGGTTACTTGCTGATTTTAGCAATATCATCATGTAGTGATCTGATCAACTGATTTCATCTAGAGGAGTGGTTTTCAAACCGGTCCTGGCAGAACCCCCGCCCTGCATATTTTGTATGTCTCCCTTATCAGACACTCAATTCATGTTGTGCAGTATCTACTAACGAGCTGATGAGTTGAATCAGGTGTGTTAGATGAAGGAGACATACAAAATGTGCGGGGCAGGGGTGCTTCCAGGACCAGTTTGAAAACCACTGATCTAGAGTCTAATCTATGCTATTAATGTTATATTAGTGACTGTAGTAGTACATTGCAACAGCATAAGATCCAGTGGCGTTCTAATTAGATAATCTGTATTTCTACCCTTAATTTTTAAAACGCATTGTTCACGAATCACTTCGAACTACTGAACACTTAGACACACACAGACATCAAGAATCAGTGTATGCATCTCAACAATGGTGACATGCTTCATGCCGCAATGCATTCTGGGAGCCCTGGAGGAGTTTTGTATGATGCACTCAGAATACATTGGCTGTGTCTGAAAGCCAGCTGACTTGCTGCCTCGCTGCCTTATCAGTCAGTGACTTTGCAGGCAGCATTTTTGCACGAAGGCACCTTATGAAACTTATTTCGGACAGGCTTCTGATGCAGCGTAACGGTTTAATGATCTACAACAAAATGGAACTGAACTAAACAAATATTTAGATACTATAATATTGATTTCTCGCTAGAAATAACATTAAAACTGCAAAAAGTTAGTCAGAAATATACATTTACACACAAACTGATCACCAAACGCAACTTTCAGACGCCATCTTTATTTTTTTAGCTCAGCTGTCATGGAATGGAACGCACAGAATTGTGGGATATCTAAGGCAGTGAAGGATACATCTATGCTGCCTTCAAAATTCGATCATAAGAAGGTACCTCCGGAGACAGGAAGTAAAATCGAGTTTGCATTCGGACGTGCCTTGATGCTTTCCTGCCTTGGTATGCTGCCTCCAAAGGCAGCATTTTAGAGCTTTCGGACGCAGCCATTGTAGCAAGAAGCACGTCACCATTGTTGAGATTCATACACTGATTCTTAATGTTGTGTGACGAACAATGTTGTTTTTTTTGTTTTTTTTAAATGCTTGAAATGATATGATTAAAATGCTGCTGGATCTCAGTCTGTAGAACAATTGTATTGCTATAGCAATGCAATAATAAATAATGTGCAACATAGATTACACTGAATGAAACCAGATAATTACATGACAATATCTGAGCCATCAGCATGTAGCCAACATCATCTGATGACCTTTTCTCTTGTTGTTTTTTTCTGTAACAAATATAGTTACAGCAGTTAGAGAAAGACATCCAAAAGTTCCAAACAAAGATTTACAGATAATGTACTCACCCCCTTGTCATCCAAGATGTTCATGAAGTTTTTTCTTCAGTCGTAAAGAAATTATGTTTTTTGAGGAAAACATTTCAGGGTTTTTCTCCACATAATGGACTGATATGGTGCCCCAAGTTTGAACTTGCAAAATGCAGTTTAAATGCGGCTTCAAACGATCACAAATGCAGTTGTAAACAATCCCAGCCAAGGAAGAAGGGTCTTCTCTACCAAAACGATCAGTTATTTTCATTAAAAAAATACAATTTATATACTTTTTAATGTCAAACGCTCGTCTTGTCTTACTCTGCCTGTACTCTGTTTTTTTCCCGATTCATGACAGTTAGTGTATGTCGAAAAACTCCCATCTCATGTTCTCCCTCAACTCCAAAGTCATCCTATATCGCTGTTTTACCTTTTTTGTTAAGGGTGTTTGATCTTCTTTGCATGTTCACTTTGCAAAGACTGGCTCGGTACTTCTGCAGGATGATTTTGAAATGATTTTTGAAGTTAAGGGAGAAAATACGATTGGAGTTTTCCATCTTGAGCCAGAATACACAGAATTCAGGCAGAGCAAGACAAGATGAGCATTTGAGATTAAAAAGTATTTCACGAGTTCAAACTTGCATATAATAAACTGAGTAAAGGTTATGCGTATTTGGCGTGCTGTCCGGGAGAGGGCTCCGAGCTCGGTAATCATTCCCGAGCTAGGCATTTTAGCCCAAACCCAAAGCGCTCCCCCACCCCCCTGGGGAAGGAATGGGCTGAAGGTGAGGAGTCGGGGTGGTGGAGGGGTGCTGCGAGACCAGAAAAATGATGGTAAGACTGCTTTGGTTATTTGTAGGGATTCTCTCGTGCTGACTGGATAGGGAGAGTGATTGCTGATGATGAAATGGCCGAGTTAATTATCTGTGCGTGCTCCTCCCGAAATTTGTTAATAAAACATCACTTAAATTGCATTTTTTTAATGAAAATAACCAATTGTTTCACTAGATAAGACCCTTCCTTGGCTGGGATCATTTACAATCACATTTGGGATCACTCGGGGCACCATAGCAGTCCTTTATATGGAGAAAAAATTCTTTATGAGAAAGACATGAACATCTTGGATGACAATGAGGTGAGTACATGTTCTGGAAAGCATTTGTTCTGGAAGTGGAGTTTTCCTTTAAGTGTCAAATTGCCCAACTAAAGCAAACGCTTCTCACCATAACAGTGACATCAAACCAAACTATTACTTTCAAACAGACATCAACATCTAAACCTCTGTTAGTCTCAATAAGACCTTTTGTAAATGTATGACAAAAATAAAGTCAATCTGGTTTATAATAAGCAAAGCTGGTAATGCTGTTCTTGGAGTTATTTAATGAAGTTGGAGCTTCATCAAACAAAGGCTGAGTTTTTACTTTCAACCAAAATTTGACATCTGAGCAACATTAGAATTAGAAAATTAGAGTCCACATCCAATGTCCTATGGGAACCTTCCTGATAAAATCTTTATTAGAATGTTGGAGGATAATGTTCTAATGATGTTATCAATAAACATTTGTAGAATGTTTTCAGAGAATGTTATCTTGCCTTTTAGGAGAATATTCTGGGAACTTGCCACTGAAAACATTACCAAAACATAGCATAATGTTCTCGGAATAAAAACATTTCTAGCTGGGTATACATTTGATAAGAATTTTCAGAGATGTTTTTGTGTTTCTGACTGAACGAGCATGAGTTTTAGTGTACATTACTCTGAGGCGCCAGAGGCGACTGTAAAACTGTAAAAAGATGTAAGTTTATTGCTGCGTCCAGCCCAAACAGCGCTATAGGGAAAACTTTTAACACCTTACTGGCTCATACAGAGCGCTATTGTCTTGCTCACGGTTACATAATCACTGACATCATCACGAAGAGACTATAACAGCAGTCTGAGCCTTTTCTCGCACACGTTCTCACTCATCCGATCGCTCATTAATTTGTTCACTCCCTGCTTTACTCAGCGACACATGAACTGTGTGACTCAGTCTTTCTCACAGAAGACGATCATGTGGGTTTTGGCTGTGGCTGAAGAGCAGGTATGAACATGTGAAAGAGGAAATGCAACACCCTCAAACATAAGCTCTGTTACGGCTCCTTTTCAAATCCGTAATGACATGTGCGGTAAACGTTGCAAAGCAGAGTAAATTATCATAGCAGACATAATGAGAGAGGGCGTGATTGTTTATTTAGCTATTCGTGTGTTTGATTATGTGACAATTAGTATAAACTCGTTCCTGTACACCCTTCTGTCAGATTTACTAAGTTATTGTTACTACTGTCAAGCATAATAAGTTAAGACTGGAATATCTTTAAAGAATGTATAACTTGTTTCTTTGATTACGCTGGTACTGTAGCTAATGCCATGTTTTACAGTCATACTTTGTGGGAACTATGGTCAGTTTGGCTCTGTGTGCAGTATATGCAAAGTGCAATTGTACTGCTTTTTTGATGTTTTTGAAAGAAGCCTCTTATGCGTATCAAGACTGCATTTATTTGATCTGAAATACAGTAAAAATGGCAATATTGTAAAATAATATTACAGTATAACAGAACTGTTTTCTATTTAAATATAATTTAAAATGTAATTTATTCCTGTGGTCAAAGCTGAATTTTCAGTCTTCAGTGTCACATGATCTTCAGAAATCATTCTAATATGCTGATTTGCATACTAATATGCAGTTTAAAAGCAGTTGTAATTATTAAACTCAGCATTATTATACAGTATACGTGTGATATAGTATCCCTTCAATAAAATAAGAGTGATTACTTGAGCTGATGAATCGGTTTTCATTGAAACAAATCTATTTGCTAAAAAGAATCAGACTTTATCAGAAGAATCAGTACTTATTACAGAAATATACTTCAAAAGAATTTACTTAAGTGCCAACTGAATGTAATATTTTTGGTTTCCTAATTGCATGTTATTTATAATTAAATGCAACAGTAACAGTTTGCAATTAGTTGAATTTATGAGCTTTTTGACTCGCCTAAGTATGACTTCACTACATCTTTATGTAATTTCATAATTACTTTATTGTCTTTGAAATATAAATAAAGTGTACTGCTGAATCTGCTAACAAGCAATTTAAGTAAACTAAAATATACTTTAATGTCATTTCTATTAAAAACTTGTATTATGTATTTACATATATTTATAATTACACATTTGTAATGAGGAAGTTGCAGTTTAGTGCATTTAAAATATATTAATTGTAAATGTAATGTTGAAAAAATCAACATTTATTTGTTAGTAAACACATCAAAACAAGTGTACTTCTTTAAAGCACAATCTAAGATTATTAAAACATGATTTAAATTTTACTTTAAAACTAGTCACGATTAATCTCACATAACATTAAAATAAATATACTTTTATATTGCAGTAATTTCACATTATGTAGAAGCAACATAAAGATAGTGTATTTTTTAATATTTGTTTAATGGCATCTTTTTTATGACTGGAGTTCAGCATCGCTGATACCAATATTACTGATGTCTCTAATTATCTTTTTCCTAATATTTAACCACTGACTATAGCCATTCAACATTACAGTATAACTGAGAGCTGTACATTTTTTATACATTAAAAACAACTCATTTAAGTGACCCTAAAACAATCATTACATACACCCATTATAACAAATGTCATATTTAACTACATGTGCCCTTCAACAAGTAGGAAATATACAGAAATTGAATAAAATATAAGTTATAAAAGACTAAATATAGATGAATCCTTAAAGCTACACTGTAAAAAAAAATAAAATTTACAGTAACAAAAATGGCAGCTGTGGTTGCCGGAATTTTACCGTAAAAAATATGGTAGCAACGTATACTGATAACCACCAAAAACAGGTGGTGATGAGAAAGTCACATGATGAACCAAAGCCCATCACAAGCAGCTTTTAAATATTAACATATATAGAAGGTGCAGAGTGTCATTCACCCAAACAGTAAACACCATCAAGGTAACACACACGAAACTGAAATAATGCAATAAACATTCATTTAACAACATTAGATGTAACATACAACTCTAATGTACAAAACTAATAAGAAAGAACTAAGAAGAAACATAGTTATTTCGCCAAGAAAACATTAAATTTTAAATGTAACACTGGGAATGCTGGGAATGTCAATTTATGGTTATTCACTGTAAAGAAATTATGGTTTTTGAGGAAAACATATATTCAGTATTTTTCTCCATATAATGGACTGATATGGTGCCCCGATTTTGAACTTCCAAAATGCAGTTTAAATGCAGCTTCAAAGGGCACCAATGAAGTCCATTATATGGAGAAAAATCCTGAAATGTTTTCTTCTACGACTGAAGACAGAAAGACATGAACATCTTGGATGACAAGGGGGTGAGTAAATTATTTGTAAATTGCTGCTCTGGAAGTGAACTTCTCCTTTAACTCAGCAGCTGGGCTGTTTTGTCAGAGACAGGCTCAACCCAACAGTTGGGTAGAAAAAAATAACCCAATATTTCATAGCCCATTAGCTTAGTAACAAAAAAACTACCCAGCACCTGGGTCAAAAATATTAAAATACCCAATAACATGACCCAACAAGCTGAACCCAGCATTTGGTTTACATTTTTTTGAGTGTAAGTTTGTTAAGAAACATAGTCATAAAAGTATACTCTCTTTAAGTAAACATAAAGGGACAGTTCACCCAAAAATGAAAATTCTGCCATTAATTACTCTCCCTCATGTCGTTCCAAACCTGTGAGACCTTCGTTCATCTTCGGAACACAAATTAAGATATTTTTATTAAAATCCAAAAGCTTTCTGACCCTGCATACACAGCAACGTAACTACCACGTTCAAGGCCCAGAAAGGTAGCAAGGACATTGTTAAAATAGTCCATGTGACATCAGTGGTTCAACCGTAATATTGTAAAGCTACGAGAATACTTTTTGTGTGCAAAGAAAACAAAAATAATGACGTTAACAATTTCTTCTCTTCCATGTCAGTTTTCAACATGCATTCTGACAGTATTATTTATAAAATTATAGTGGATTTTCACTGTGAGAAACACTGCAAGCAGGGTAATACAAACTGTGAAACGGTTGGAGTTCTGATATCACTAGAATATCACACTCCTCTCAGCCAATCAGATTCAAGGACCAGAAAGAACTGTTTTGTGTGTGTATATATATCAAAACTTTTTGAATTTGAAGATCAAGGTAAATTGTACTTAAGTTGTCTTCCGGCCGAGAAACATGCAATTATCTTCTGTTGCTTCTGAAGAGCAGAACTAAATGAAAAAAAAAAAAAAGATGTTTCTGCAAAATAAAGAAAAAATGTGGACATCTTCATTCTGTTCAAAAGTTTTCACCCCCCGGGTCTTAATGCATCAGTTTTCATTCTGAAGCATCAGTGAATATTTGAACCTTTTTTAATAGTTATGTTTGAGTCCCTCAGTTGTCCTCAGTGTGAAAAGATGGATCTCAAATCCATCCAGTCACTGCTTTAATGGGCTCAAATATGCAAAAGATGCTGGAAAACTGAAGTATCTGCAGGATCTGGAGGATTTTTCTGAAGAACAGTGCTCAGTTTAACTGTTCAGAACAAACAAGGGACTCATGAACAACCATCACAAAACAAATGTAGATCATCCAGGTAACCAAGGGTTCACAAACTTTTGAAGGGGGTTATTTCAATAATTATTTTTATTTTTTTTTGCTCTTGTGGAACAAATGTAAACATCTTACTCAGTACTAAATAAAAAATAACATGCTTTTTTGTTACAATTATTCACATTTCCATATTCTGCAAGGGGTTCCCAAACTTTTGCATAATATATAGGGTACAACGGGGCTAAAGGCACCCCCTAAGAAAAAAATGTGCTTTTCACTGTACCCGAAGAATATGGAGCAACATATGGGGTAAAAGGTACACAGTATTGATACAAATACTTTAACTAAAATAATGTTTTTTTAATAATGTATAAGTTAATACTTGTTCAAAACAATCACTTTAGCAAAGTCTGTACTATTTTCTGCTT
The DNA here is from genome assembly GCA_012976165.1 of Labeo catla. NCBI lineage: Eukaryota > Metazoa > Chordata > Actinopteri > Cypriniformes > Cyprinidae > Labeo > Labeo catla. The sequence continues at coordinate 418,958 of VONZ01000462.1, forward strand.
ATTTTGATAAATAAAATAATAATTTTTTGTTCAATAAATGTACTGTCATTAAGTTATGTTAATATAAAACATATATATTTAAATACAGAAACAAAATCATTTAAAATGTTAAGATTCTGAAAGCACTGAAGGAGATCCCATAATAATTTAATATAGATTTACAGTAGTAACAACAAATAATATTTTATTATATGATATGATTAATATCATGTTTTTAAATATGATGGTTTTATTCTAAACATGGTGATTATCTCTAAGATGGACACCCAACATAATATATGATATTTACCATCTGAATCTAACAATGTCATGTCAACAAATAGAAAAGTCAGCCTTCTGTTAATTATCATGTTAATATTTCGCCTTTTAGCCCTAACAGCAGGGATGATTTTTTACCCCAATACCATACTTTTACCCCGGGGCACCTTTAGTCAGTTACAGCCAGTGAACAGTTATGTTCACTTCTTTTTCACAAGAATTTCTCAATGCTAAAAACCAGCATTAGCATTTCTGCCCCTCAGCTCTTTGAGTGACAGGTCATCCAGAGAGCTCATACAGTCCGTTAGCTTCCTCAAGAAACAAAAGCGGGAAATCCTCCTCCACACAAACATTGACACACACACTCTTAAACACAAGCTGCAGCATAAAACCCTTAACAAAACACTCATTCATTACAGTTACACAATTACACATGATCAAACATTTGCAGTCCACATGTGTGGTCATGTTGCTTGTAAGATTTGGGGAAGACACACAGATTGTGACTGTGACGTTGACAGAACTGCGACTCTTTAATGTAATGCACTCCAGCGGGCCGGGGCGCTCCGAACGAGCCCTGAAACTGTACTTCAGTGAAAGGCGGCGTTTATGTGGCACTCTGTATTCTGAAAGGGTTCTGCACTGTTCCTTTCATCAGAGGGAAGAGGGGCTCTGTACAAAAACAAGCTTTATGTGTGGATAAAAGACATGACTGCCCTTTTGACTGTGCCCTTGAAATCCAGAACGGATGGAGAGAGACTTTTTGTGCTTTATTAGATATAGTCAACAAAAGACGAAGATAGAGAGAGAGAAAGATTTTACTCATTAAATCAACCACCAACAAAAGAGCAGATTTATAAGGCAACAGGAAAGCCAAATTCCTTTCCTTAAAGTCACAATCCATTGCTGTTATAAATGCATTTATATATAGCTTTAGCTATAAGGTCTTGTTGCGTGAGAATCGACTGTTTTATCATCTTCTGCTCACCAGTGGATCCTCTGCAGTGAATGGGTGCCGTCACTCTTCTATATCTTGGAGATGTGTTATAAATCAGACTATTATCAAACATATTGACAGTTTAACTTGAACTGCTTCAACCTGTTGCTCCACCATGACCCGAATTAAAACAATGAAATTGACTAACACTCTTTTTTTGTTGGTTTAGTTGTAGAGCACTAATTTTCCAGTGTGGTTGTTTTTAACCATCAACTATTAGCCTTTTTGTATACATTAGCTGTTATGTATTAGCTATTTTGTTGCAGTTTGTTATTAGAATTAATATATTAGACATTTGTATTAGCCATTATGTATATTAGACATGTGCATTAGCCATATATATTAGCTGCTTTGTATGCTTTTTGTTTTTCATTAGCCACTTTTTTTTAATTAGGTGCTTTGTATTAACAGCTGTTTTTAATTAGCTGTTTTATGTAAGCAGTTATATCATAGTTGGTTTGTATGCTAGTCTGTAATTGCTTTTTATTAGCCATTATTCAGCAGCCATTATATATTAACCATTTTTAGCCATATAAGCCTTTATGTATTAGCTGTTTTGTATTAGCAATTATATATTAGCTGGTTTGTAACTGCTTTTTATTAGAATTTTTTTTTTTTTTATTTCTCTAGCTCCTTCCCATATGGCAAAAAATATATTTTTTAAAATATATTTAAAATATATGCTAAATATATTATGCAAACAGTGAAGCTCAATGAAATATATTTTTGAAATAGTAAATATATTTAGTTTTAAACATCATATTGCAAAATATATTTATAAATGTATTTCTGTGGCAGGAAAATACATTTTTTGGACTGAAATATACAGAGGTCAAAAATGCTTTTTAAAAATATATTTATATATGGCCAGAAATATATTCGTAGAAAATATATTTACGTAAATATATTTTAGCAAATATACACTGACCAAAATTATAAACGCAACACTTTTGTTTTTGCCCTGATTTTTCATGATCTGAACTCAAAGATCTAAGACTTTTTCTATGTACAAAAAAGGCCTATTTTTTCTCAAATATTGTTCACAAATCTGTCTAAATCTGTGTTAGTGAGCACTTCTCCTTTGCCCGAGATAATCCATCCACCTCACAGGTGTGGCATATCAAGATGCTGATTAGACAGCATGATTATTGCACAGGTGTGCCTTAGGCTGGCCACAATAAAAGGCCACTCTAAAATGTGTGGTTTTACTGTACTGGGGGGTCCGGGGGGGTCCAAAAACTCCAAGATCGTCTGAGACCAGCCACCTGGACAGCTGCTGCAACAATCGGTTTGCATAACCAAAGAATTTCTGCACAAACTGTCGAAAACCATCTCAGGGAAGCTCATCTGCATGCTCGTTGTCCTCATCGGGGTCTCGTCCTGACTGCAGTTTGTCGTCGTAACTGATTTGAGTGGGCAAATGCTCACATTCGATGGTGTCTGGCACTTTGGAAAGGTGTTCTCTTCAAGGATGAATCCCGGTTTTCACTGTACAGATGGCAGGCAGCATGTATGGCGTTGTGTGGGTGAGCGGTTTGCTGATGTCAACGTTGTGGATTGAGCGGCCCATGGTGGCAGTGGGGTTATGGTATGGGCGGGCGTATGTTATGGACAATGAACACAGGTGCATTTTATTAATGGCATTTTGAATACACAGAGATACCGTGACGAGATCCTGAGGCCCATTGTTGTGCCAATCATCCACGACCATCACCTCATGTTGCAGCATGATAATGCACTGCCCCGTGTTGCAAGAATCTGTACACAATTCCTGGAAGCTGAAAACATCCCAGTTCTTGCATGGCCAGTATACTCACCAGACATGTCACCCATTGAGCATGTTTGGGATGCTCTGGATCAGCGTATACGACAGCGTGTTCCAGTTTCTGCCAATATCCAGCAACTTCGCACAGCCATTGAAGGAGTGGACCAACATTCTACAAGCCACAAACAACAACCTGATCAACATCAAGGAGATGTGTTGCACTGCGTGAGGCAAATGGTGGTCACACCAGATACTGACTGGTTTTCGGACCCCCCCAATACAGTAAAACTGCACATTTTAGAGTGGCCTTTTATTGTGGCCAGCCTAAGGCACACCTGTGCAATAATCATGCTGTCTAATCAGCATCTTAATATGCCACACCTGTGAGGTGGATGGATTATCTCGGCAAAGGAGAAGTGCTCACTAACACAAATTTAGACAGATTTGTGAACAATATTTGAGAGAAATAGGCCTTTTGTGTACATAGAAAAAGTCTTAGATCTTTGAGTTCAGCTCATGAAAAATGGGGGCAAAAACAAAAGTGTATAGCTTTGGTCAGTGTATTTTTGGCCATTTTGGTATATTTTGAAATATATTTAAAAATATATTTGAAATGATATATTTTTGTTGTATGGGTTCAAAAATGGTCTTACTACAAATAAAACCAAAAACATGTTAATATAGTTAAAACATAGTAACCTCAAAAAGTTTTATGCACTAACCATAAGACTCTTGGTATTTGTAGTAAACTGTGGTTATACAAAATGATAATCAATCCTCAAAAAACACTGGACTTTCAGTTTGTGTACATTTTACATGGGTTCAGAGTATAATTATTTTTCCACATTAATCTCAATGCTTGTCTAGTACAAATATGTGGTTTTGTTTCATAATTACAGTGTATACTTTTTTTCATTTTACTCCAAAATAATGAAAGTGAAATGCACATGCTCTTGTAGGTGGGGCACACTGTAGAGCAGCATGTTGTAACATGACCATATGACAGTTTAAAATGTTATCTGATCTAATGAAAAATAAAAATATACAAGACAAACTAAAACATTTTGTTAAATACCTTTTCAAATAAAATAATGGTGTTTTTAAGAATAAAAAAAAGTAATTTAAGTTGAGTTAAAGTGTTACCAAATTTGACAATGAACACAAAACAAATAGACGAGCCAAAAATGTTTTACATTTCTTTGCAATAACTTCTTATTCTTTTAAATTCTTTATTAATACTGAGAATTGTTCCTTATACTAAAGTGTTACCTAAAACTAAATAACAAATTGAAATTAAGAAAATAGAGATTTGTCTCATTTTAAATGAATACAAAAACTGAGATGAAAAATTTGTTTCAGCCAGAAATGTACTTTTGTTGTTGGTTAAATAGATATTCAGCCATATCTATTTAACCAGAGATTTTGAATTTTTGACACATTTTTCCTTATATGTTGATATGGCAGCTGTAGTAAATACTCAAAGTCTTTTTGCTAGCATGTGTGGAAATGTTGAAACTGTAATGGACCCCTGCTGGTCTCTACTCGGTAATTCACCTTATATTGGTGGCTTTATTGTTAAAACCAATAAATCCTAATGGAATATGTCCCAAAACACACCTACAGAAACCCATTTTTAATGGTTTTAATGGTTAAAAGTTGACGGTTTGTAATGTTTATAATGGAATTTGTAGTAGAAACCATTAGAATTTTCTGTGATTGTTCTATTGTTATGTATTAACTGTAGCCATTTTATTAGCTGTATTTTGTTAGCCATTATGTACAGTATTAGACGTTTTATTAGCCATTATATTTTAGGTCCTATTTTGTATTAGGCATTATAAATGATCTGCTTTTTATTGTTTTATTATCCATTACATATGAGCATATATCAGCTTTTTATTAGCCATCACATGTTAGCAGCTTTGTATTAACACTTTTGTAACCGGTTTTTATTAGTCATTATGTAATAGCAATTAGCTGGTTTGTTTTGTTGTTGTAGCTGTTTTGATTAACTGGCAGCCATTTTGTAATTCCTCTTTTGTTGTTTAGTACTGTGTGTTAGATTTATTTATTAGACATCATAAAGCCAATTTGTATTAGCTGCTTTTGTTACTGCTATGTAATAGCTGTTTATATTAGCCATCATGTTTTAGCCACTGTATTTTGTATTATCCATTATAAATTATCTGCTGTTTAGCTGACTGTATTAGCCATCTGTTTTAGCTGTTTATTAGCCGTTATATATAAGCCTGTACATATTATGCCATTTTATTAGCTATAATGTATTAGCTATTACATGTTAGTCATTGTATCAACAGTTTTGTTGTTGTTTTTATTAGCCATAAAAAAAAAATAGCTTTTGTATTAGCAATTAGGTTTGTATTGTTTGTTTGTAACTGTCTTTTATTAGCCATGCATTTTGTGTTTTATCAGCTATTATTTATTAGATTTTGTAATAGCCATTATGTTTTAGCAATTATTTTTGTATTATAAAATCCATTTTGTATTAGCTGTATTTTGTTCGCCATTATTTATTAGCTGTTTTATTAGCCACATGTTTTAGCCACTGTTTTTTTTTGTATTATCCAATGATTCTGCTTTTAGCTGACTGTATTAGTACTTTGTTTTTAGCTGCATTTATTAGTGTTATTTAAGACTTTACATATTAGCCATTTTATTAAATGTATCATCCATTACATATTAGCTGCTTTGTATTAACAGTTTTGTAGTTGTTTTTTATTAACCATTATGTATTAGCTTTTTGTATTAGCAATTAGCTGGTTTGTTTTGATTAGCCATGTATTAGCTGTTTTGTAATGCTTTTATTATTATTATTAGCCATTGTGTTTTAGAAATACATATTAGACATTATGTATTAGCCATTACAAATAATTTTAGCTGTTTTATTAGAAATACAGTGTATTGTAGAAAGCACATATTAGGTGCTTTGTATTAAAGGCTTTGTAGCTGTTATTCATTAGCCATTGTAATAGCTTTTGTATTAGCAATTAGGTTTGTATTGTTTGTTTGTAACTGTCTTTTATTAGCATGCATTTTGTGTTTTATTAGCTATTATGTATTAGCTGTAGACGCTATAAGCCATTTTGTATTAGTTGTATTTTGTTAGCTATTACTCATATTAGCTATTATGTTTTAGCCACTATATTACATATTTTGTATTGTCCATTTTAAATTATTTTTCTTTTAGCTGCTTTATTAGCCATTATATATTAGTTGTTTTGTGTGCTAGCTTATATTAGCTATTATAAAGCAACCATAATATATTAGTTTTGTGTGCTGTTTTTATTCGTTGATATCAGTTGTTTTGTTTCAAAAGTGTTTTTGACATGTGTGTGTAAGAAAGGTCCTCTCATCCTGTCTCACAGTAACAGTTGCTTCCCATGAGCACCCCTGTTCCCTGTTGTTGGCCAGGTTTGCGCACGAAATATCCGGCCCCTATTGTCCCAAAGGCCAAAGGTCAGGGAGTTTTCTAAAGCTGCTCAATGAGTGAGGTGAGAGGTGGATGCAAGTCATGATAAAGAGGCCTGTCCAGCCCCCCATGAAAAAACACATTAAATGTATTCTTTCTCTCTCACTCTTGTCTTTCCCTCTTTCTTTCTTTCATTGATTATCAGATTCTGCTCTTTCAAGAGGGATGGCAGGGTGGGTTCTGAGGAGCACAAAAGAGGGGCTTCTCTCACACAATAGCACAACTCACCACTCAATTCCGACTGGCCACAGTCAGTCCTAAGTTTGTATTGAACGGTTTCCTCCTTGCATGCCGTTGGATGTCTTTATTTTACACACAGAGCAAGGGATGAACATCAGTTTTCCCACTGAGGAACATGAAGAGTTTGACCTGTACAGAATGAATGAGAGAGTATCAAAGTTCAACCACTGATGTTCTGTCAGAGAACACCAGCAACATTTAACTTTTACTTAAATAATCATTTAAATAAAAGATATGCATATAAACTTGATTATGTAATCGTTTTCATCTTAACCAGCCACTGTTATAACAAGCAACAAGTGACAGGACATTTTGGCCACGCTCACACAGCAGCAGAATACAGTTGTCAATACTCGTGTTTGAGTCCCAAAGGAGTCATCAGATGCCCATTTTCCACAAGTTGATATGATTCTTTAGGTCTTAATGAAAAGTCTCTAATATACTTTGATTAAAATTCTCAATGGTTTTGTAAAACAACACCCTTTTACCTGTCAAAATCAGCTCTGCAAAAATCATCTCATTCTAAGGGTTGTTCCTTTAAATGCAAATGAGCTCTACTACCCCGCCCCTCTCTCTCTGTGAAAAGACGGTCTTGTTTATATTTAGCTTAAACTAGGCAACTACCGTTAAAGATTCATTAAAAAACGCTTTTATACTCACTTCTGCTGTAAGTGAAGCTGGATCATGAATGATTCGCAACATAGACGGATATATGTAGATCGAGGTGCATTCCCTTCACAAACAAACATAATCTACTGCATCTTCAGCGCTCAGATGTTGGGAGTAAGTGACGACCACTATGTTCATTATTACATCCAGCAACACAACACCTCAATCACTCAATCGGAGATATTCTTGTCTAACTTACATCCCTGCTCCAGCATCAAACATGGAAAGTTACTGGACTGTGACAGCTGGTCTGAGGTAAGAGCTCATGTCAATCAACTATCGTGGAGTGCCTGTGGGTGACGCCACAACGAAGGCATCTGAGAACGCTTCGATTTGAAAAGGGATATTATTTTACAGATTAATTAAAACCACTGCATGGATTTTTATATAGGTAGATTTGTACACTGCCAACACATTAATGTTAAAACAACATGAAAAGTGAACTTAGCATCCGATGACCCCTTTAAGGGTCTTTCACATATTGCTCTAAAACGCTGGAAGCTTAGCTATTGAGGATTTTGGGGTCGTTCCATATCGCCCTTTGCGCGCTACGTTAATTAGGGCGCCACCACGCCATAACGGAAGATCGGTCGATGCGACCATGACGCGCTTCGTTTTCAGGCGCGTCCGCGCGCATCGAGATGAAACATCTCAACTTTTCAAAATGCCGTAAGCGCATCGCGGCTGTGACAAGAACCAACCAATTAGCTTCATCCTTCCATACCAACATTGAAAGTTATGCGCGCGCTGCCGCGCCGCCTACATTTGAAATAACGAACTTGGAGCGAAAAGACGCTGAGCATGTGAATGGCCCCTAATACGGTTACGCTCACACAACAGGTGACAACCGTAATCTATAACCAACGCACACCCGTAAATTTTCAGGACTCACAACCGCATTCTAAGAACACACGCTGCTGTGTGAACGGAGCAGGACTCGAACAGCTAGTTGTCTGTCCCACATACAGAGAGCCGCTCTGCCGCACAAACGCATCTATCGCGTGCTGCGCTGTTTCGTGTGGTTTCGTAACCTACAGTACGGAGAAATTAGCTGTTTGTCATCTGAAAGTTTTATATCCAGTGTCCTTGCCGTCAGTTGTGTTTTGCGATGTTAGAATTTAATATCTAATCAACTGCCGAAGTTGAGCAAATGGCACACAGAAGTGCAATTCACTCAAAGGTACTTTATTAAAGAAGCTTCCAATATATTAGTTGTCAGCATAAATGCAGAAAGATCAAATATCACATCCTTATAAAGAAGTACAACATGTCCTATGATTCTCTAGACTAGACTTATGTCATATCTGCTTTTCATGTTAGTGTGAGAGGGGCAGAGGAGGTCAGGATTCTTACAATCTCACAGCGTGGCTCAAATGCTCCGCTCTCCACTTTAAAAGCTGCTGTCGGTTAATGATGATTTGATGGATGAACTCGTGGCTCGATTGGACTCTTGTCGTCAGAAAGCTTTACGGTTTTAATACTCTCAGTTTTACGGACATCGCCATCTTTGATATTGCTTTGGTCTGTTTTGCTATGGTTACTCGTAAGGAGTACGGGCTTGACTCCTATTGCACGTTCATACAGACAGTATTCGAAAAGCGACTGTAAGCTGCTGTGTGAACGGGACATTTCTAGACTCACACCTGTAAGTAAATGCGGTTGTCAGTCCCAAAAACTGACAGTGTGAACGTGGCCTTTGTCAGTCATTTACATTTCAACGCACTCTCGTAACGTTTTGAAAAGTTCCTATGAATTTGTGCAATCACTGTATGCATACGCCCAAATGAGGTTTGGGTTTTGGGGTGGACCTTTATTTTTACTTTTTTCTATGTGCACACTAATATGTTTTGTTTGAAAATGCATTTTTTCTCTCTGTTTTGCCCTTCTGTCCACACTGAGACGTTTTTTTTTTTGGTCAAGGAAAACAGAGCTTTTTGAAAACGCTCTCCAAAGTGGATACATTTGAAAATGCCATTTTCACGTTGCAGTGTGGACTGTGAAAACGGAGGCTTTTGAAAACGATGACGCAAATTGTACTAATATCTATGTTTATACCGGTAATTGTGGCTGTTATGTGCTATTCACTTTCACACTGCTGCTAAAGATGTATTTTTACACTCTTCATATTACAGTCCTAAAAAGATGACAGAAAATGTACTCACAGTTGCTGTCCTGACTCCTGCAGCTAAACGTGAGGGCAGCCCTGATGAAAAAAACAGCATATGCTGGTAGGTATGTTTTGATGCTGGTTCAAGCTGGTCCTTTGCTGGTTTATGCTGGTCATGTTGCTGGTCAAGGACCAGCATAAACCCGCATTAAAACATACTTACCAGCATATGCTGTTTTTTTCACCAGGGAGCTGCTTTTTAGATCAAACATGAGAGCACGCGACATAGACGCGTCAGTGAATGATGAGATATTTCTGTAAATAAAATGATCCTGCCAAGAATTGCATAAAAACCTATTATGTATGTTCCGTCTGTGTCATCTCAGTGAGTTTTTACGCATGCACAGTATGGCTAATTTAAAGTTTTCTTACTTTTCAGTGTGGATGAGAAACATTTGGAAAATGCTTGAAAATGCTAGTGTGGACGGAGAGCGTTTTAAAACGAAAACTCTGTTTTCAAATGTATCCGGATTAATGTAGACGTACTAACATCAAACAAATTCACCACTTTGCCAACAGTGCAATCTGATTGCTTTCGCTCCATTTATCTACATATTAAACATCAAATAATATTAATATAGTGTCATGCTGCACAGCTATTGACTTTTATGGTGAACACTGGTGTTGTTATTATAGTTAATATAGTATTATATTGTGAATACTCTTGTAAAAAAAAAAAAAAAGTATACTACAAATTCATTTACTTATTTAAGTGCTTAATAAATATACCATGCAATTGTACTTTTGGTATACTAAACTGGTATACTTACAGTCTGCAAAATTGGAACAACTAATTTAATTGTGTTGAAGTGTACTGCAGGTAACTCAAAAGACTGATATTATACAGAGATCATACAATCCTTATTAAAAGTGATATTAAAACACATTTTAAGCATGATATTAATAAAGAATATAATAAAGATATGCAATAAAGAAATGTTCTAAATAAAGTTTAATTATGCTATAATTTTATATCAGTAAGTCTTAAGTGCTATGTCAATAAATATGTTAGTGGATTTGAAGTATACGTATACTTTTATAATTGTTAAATTCAGTTTTATTAATCAAAAAGCATGTCTAATTAATTAAAATCAAGAAACTTAAACAATTTAACATCAGCTTATTAAAAGTTTAACAAAAATTACGTTTAGGGCCCTATGAAATGTTTTATTTATGTGTTCTAGCATGTCTAATTATCTGACTGCATAAAACAAGGTTCATTTATTCTTAAAATATTCTTGTGAAATGTTTATTTTTATCAGAAATTCTGTGTATTTGCATTTTTCTAGTTAAGGCATAAAGCATTAATTTCATTTATCTTTTAATTAATGAAAATTAAACAATGTTTATTTTTTGTCAAATAAATGGGATTTACTACTGCAACTAAAACATTGAAGAAATATATGATTATTCCTTAAAAATAAGGTTTTAATAATTTTAGTAGTAGTAGATGTATGTACATTTTGCTGAACAATAGTACTGTATATCTGCCGCAGTGTCTTCATGTTAAACTGAACTCTTTTTTTGACGTGTTGCCGTGAATACCTTTAAATTTTTGTGCGTATATGATATGATGATAGTTTTACTGAAAAGAAATGGTAAAATGCTCATGAAGTGATTCTCAGAGCAATTCTGGAAATTTTGTTCATGCATTTATGTCCTCATTTAGTGAGACGTCAGACGCTAATGTCACCGCACACGTGCTTTAGTACGAGTAGTAAACAAAACTGCATGTCTGCACCATTCATTAACGCACATTTCACACAGAATTCTTATTTAAACAGTCATTTTGTCACTTAATATTTACAAATAGTAGTCCATATTGCAATTTGATTTAAGTTTAAGTACCTTCTTTCTGATTATTTCATCCAAACTTTGACAAAATCTGTGACAATCCGCGTTAAACTGTAAATTCCGTTTCAGGATTGGATTCCACGATTCCGTCTGTGTTTTCTGCGTCTTGGAAGTCATAGGGTCCTAGTTCACAGTGAGCTGTTTCAGTGCATGGCTCTTTAAATGCTAATGAGCTACTGCTAACCCTGCCCCTCTGTTCCGCTTATTGTGTATTCGGTTTTACCATCAAAAACAAAACTAATCCACTGTGTCCTCAGTGGCTCTGATGTCAGGAGAAAATAAAGACTCTTATGTTCACTTTTACATTCAAATACAAAACACCTGCATTACTTACGAGACATTGTTGTCGATACAGCTGCTCTAAAACAGAAAAACTGTCGGATAGCGTACAACTGGCTGAGGGCTGGAATATGCTAATACAGAACAGTCCTTGTTGGTGGTCAGTGGTTTTGGAACCTATTAACAAAAATAGAAGAGTAAAAAGAATTATCAAAAATGCTGGTTGTTGACTGGATGGAGGCAGACATGAGTTTACAGTCGATTATAAGAATGTTTTAGCCTGGTTTATTATAGTTAACTAAAACTGAAACTAAAATCATAAAAAAAAAGTTTACATTACTAAAATATACATTACCTTTAACATTAAAGAATTATTTTATTTCAGCTATTTGCCAAAGGCAAAATTTCTCATTTTCTATTAAAACTGACAAAAAAATTACTAAAACATCAAACTGAGAAGAAAACAGAAAATATAAAAATATCAGTAAAAAGAAGCCTGTCATTTCTATGATCATCAAGTGACTGTTTGATTAAAAATTACGTAGGAAAAAAATAAATGTAAGCTTGGATGAATTATTCACGATAACATAATTAAGATTTAGAAAATAGTTTGAATTTGCATTTTCATGCCAACTTGCCAGAAATACTAAAACCGGTAAAATATAAAAGTATACTCATAGTAGCATTGTTATTTGAGAAGACTTTTTGGTAAATGTCAAAATATTTTAAAATTAATATAAAAATGTTTAAACATTTGGCTTCATTTGGCATTTTTTGTGCCAATTTGGTCAATTAAAGTAGATGTGATTTCACTTTACAATAAGGTTCAATTAGTTAATGTTAGTTAATGTATTAACTAACATGAACAACAACATGAGCATTTATTACAGTATGTATTAATCCTTGTTAATGTTAGTTAATAAAAAACAGTTGTTCATTGTTAGTTTTTATTAGTCACTATGAGGATTAGAGGATTAACTAATGTTAACAAATACAACGTGTGATTTTAATAATGCAATAGTAAATATTGAAATGAACTAACTAAAATTAATAAATGCTGTAGTAGTATTGTACATTCTTAGTTCATTTTAACTAAAGTAGTTAACTCATGTTAACTAAGGAACTATACTGTAAAGTGTTACAGATTTTCTTTCAATGCATTTTTTAACTAGTAACTTTGAGAAGTAACTTTGCAACTACACAGTGTCATCCTACCATTTACAGAGACATCACAGCTAATAGAAAAATAAAGAAAAGAACAAATGTGCTAAACAAACAGATTCTTTTTTCCATGTTGAATGACTCCATGTGTAGGCAAGCCTTGGCAATGTGGTTTCTCTATTGGCCTTTCAAAGCATCTTTCATCATAGTCGTGAACAGAGCAGATCATCATTTATTATCCTTGCCATGAATGTTGTCAATGTTGAAATATACCTCTGGAGTGCGTTCATCAATCTGTCTTAAGCTTAAACACACACACGGACACAGCTGGCTATGTTAAAACACACACACACACACACTAGAACAAATGTTATGAATGAGGACTGTATGACAAATTGCTCTTTGTGAGTGTCGCTCATTGTAAGTAAATAAATATTTGCATTATTAAATAGAATGTCTCACACATAGCATGTACAGTGGCATTGATTGACAGGCAAGTAATTCTCCAGCAGGATTGTAAACGGGAGACTGCTGGGACCTTTTGGTCTGGTTCTGACACTAGTCAAAGCCATTGAGAGTGTGTGTGTTTTGTGCGTGTGTGTGTGGGCCTCTCTGCTTCAGCAGGCTACTGTAGAGCATTAGTAGATGCCTGTGGAGCTTCACAGAACTGCACAATGCAGTGCCACATTTACTAGAGAGAGAGAGAGACAGGTAGAGAGACAAGCAGCACTCGACATGTGTCTAACCCTCAACACAGAGAACATTTTGAGAGCTCAGACGGGAGCATGTTTATTCCGTTTCTGTTACAGTCTGTACCTGTTTTCATGCATTTTGTCAGTCAGAGCTTGGTGAAAGTATCAACTTTGACTCAGATGTTTATTAAAGGGGACACTGGATGTCCATTTTCAATCAGTTGGCGTGATTCTTTAGGGTCTTCATGAAATGTCTGCAACATACTTTGGTTAAAATTCCTCAAACTTTTTACCTTGTCAAAAACAGCTCTGTTCACATTGACCCGTTTGGTGTATGTCTCTTTAAATGATAATGAGCTACTATTGACCCCGCCCCTCTCTTCCATTTTTTTGATGTTTGGTGGCACTTTACATTCAAACATTGTCCTCACCACAACTGGTTTAGAGTCGGGAATATGCTAATACGGGACAATCTGTCGGGGGTGTGGGCGGGGCCTTAGCCATATGACATCATACTGCTCAGAAAATCAAAATGGCTTGATAATTGAGACTGTTAAGGTTTTTTATAGAAGAAGTCCACATCCAGAACAAAAATGTACAGGTAATGTACTCACCCCCTTGTCATCCAAGATGTTTGTCTTTATGTAATTCATGCTTAATTAATGCACAGATAATTACGAGTTAATGTATAACTCATGAAGAACTAAACCATTTATTAATGATTATTACATCAGCAACTAATGAACATTCTATATGATTCATAGATTAAGTCATAACATAATGATATCTTTGCAAATCATTAGGTAATGATTAATTAAAGCAGACAAATAAAGGATGAAATGTGTGGCTTCAACCCACTGTGGTAATTAACACATGAATTTACACTAATTAATACATTATTACACATTTAACTAATAACAATTTATTGATTACTTAATCTATGAATCATATAGAATGTTCATTAGTTGCTGATGAAGTAATTATTAATAAACAGTTTAGTTCTTCGTGAGTTAAATATTAACTCATGATTATCTCTGCATTAGTTAAGCATGAATTAATGCATATTTGTGCACCTGTATTAAAGCGTTACCAAATTATGTTTTTTGAGGAAAACATTTCTGCATTTTTCTCCATATAATGGACTGATATGGTGCCCCGATTTTGAACTTCCAAAATATAGTTTAAATGCGGCTTCAAACGATCCCAAAGGCAGTTGTAAACAATCCCAGCCGAGGAAGAAGGGTCTTATCTAGTGAAACAATCAGTTATTTTCATAAAAAAAAATACAGTTGAAATACAAACGCTCGTCTTGTCTTGCTCTCCTTGAACTCTGTGTATTCTGACTCAAGACAGTTAGTGTATGTCAAAAAACTCCAATTGTATTTTCTCCCTCAACTTCAAAAATAATTTCAAAATCAACCTACATCGCTGCAGAATTACCGACCCAGTCTTTGCAAAGTGAACATGCAAAGAAGATCAAACACCCTTAACAAAAAAGGTAAAACAGCGATATAGGATGATTTTGAAGTTGAGGGAGAACATGAGATGGGAGTTTTTTTATTTTTATGAAAACAACTGATCATTTTGCTAGATAAGACCTTTCTTCCTTGGCTGCATTTGGGATCGGTTGAAGCTGCATTTAAACTGCATTTTGGACGTTCAGACTCGGGGCACCATATCAGTCCATTATATAGAGAAAAATCCTGAAATGTTTTTTCCACAAGTGTCTATAAGGACATTTGTGTATCTCAAAAAACTTGGCCACCATTGGCTGACGAATCTTGAGCACCTGTTTGACTCACGGCCCTAAAGGTCTGTTGGAAATTTGAAAGAAATTGACCACTGGGGGGCCATAACGCACTTTTCAAGGGCGTAAACGATTGTACGCAAAGTGGTTATCGCAAATAAGCACAACATTCGTATCATATGATAAAACTTCTCATTCTGAACAACTTTGCCTCCAAAACCCCTGTTGTCAATCAAACTGTTTGTTAAATGATTGAGAAGAAGACTTTTGCAAAGTAGGTTTTTCACCTGACTGGAACCAAATTAGTGCAGAAAGATTCTCTGGAGAGTGAATATCAATAATTATCAAAAAAAAGTTGAACTTTCGACTCACCGTCACAAAGGGGCACTAAAATGTTTGAAAGGGGCAGGCCCAGTTTTAGTAAAATGCCTGTAACTCCTGAACAGAATGAGATATCTTTGCCAAAATCAGAACACTTATGTAAGAGCTCAATCTGAGGTCACAGGACACAAAATGCGGAGCTTAGCCACTTGGTAGTGCTATAAGTGCTATAACTGCATAACCATTTGTCCTATCAACATGAAAATTGCTGAGCAAAGTGCCACAAGTGTCTATAAGGGCATTTGCAAATCTCAAAAAACATGGCCGGCATTGGCCGACGAAATTTGAGCACTTGTTAGACAAGGTTAACGGAGGCCGATCAGAACAAAACTTAGTGGGCCTGTTTGACTCACGGCCCCAAAGGTCTGAGAGAAATTTAAAAAGAAATCGGCCACTGGGCGGCGATATCACATTTTTCAAGTGCGTAAATGATTGTACGTTGCAAAGTTTTTCACACAGACGCTTGATATTTGTATCATACAATAGAACTCCTCATTCCAGAAAACTTCTGTAGAACCACTGCTGTCAATCAAATCGTTTGTTAAATGATTGAGAAAATGTAAAAAACCTACTTTTGCGAACTAGCCCTGGGTTTTTCGCTCAACCTGGAAAAAACCAGGTTGCAGTACGATTCCCTCTGGGAAGCTGTAATGGGGTAGTTTAGAAAAGAGGCCTGTCCAAGTTTACCCAAAATCCTATAAAGCCTAAAGGAAAACGAAAAACTGCACATGTGACAGGCGATTCTAAACAAGCATGCAAAGTTTTAAGGGGATCAACCCACATCTGGTGCTATAACAGTTAAAAAGGATCCAAAAACACTGTATTTCTGGTAAATGACCTGGATTGGCCGACAATGCTTTTTTAGTCATTGATTTAGGTGGGCACAGCCTTGCTAAATAATATGCAATGTCTTTTTCCTTATGCTTAAATGTCTTAAGCACTTGTAATCGCTGCTATATTTAAAATTTACAATAGTACAAATCATTTAGTCCTAAAAGAAAAACTTTCAAGCACCTGATGCTTCAGAGTCAGCACGTATCCCAGAATGCAGCAGACCTCCTGCGGGCGTGCTGGAGTTTGATGATCCCTGAGGACGGTGAGCGCAGCTTTAAGAGCCTCTCTCTGTCTGCTCGCTTCAATATGGACATTCTCAAAGTCTCATTTATCTTTTTTATAGCAGAGGGCTGTTTGATTTCCAGATGGGCCGTTTTTTAACGGGAGATTGGAAGCTTCCTGTAAGGCGTACCCTTGGACTGGATGTTCAGCGACTGATGCAACACATGCTCTGATTTGTTAAGTTGTATTTCGCAGGTTGAGAGTCTTTTCAGAGGCTGAGCGGGTGAGTGTAAGGCTAACAGTCGAATAAAAATGTTATTAAATTAATGACGTGCCAATTTATTAAATTAAATTAAATGTGATTGGTTTGCATAATTCACGGTAACACTTTACAGTAAGGTTCATTAGTTAACAATGAACTAAGAATGAACAATAGTTTAACAGCATTTATTAATCTTAGAAAGGAAAGTGTTACCAAATTCATTTATAAATTAAACGTTAAAAAAAAAAAACTTTCAGCTAGTTGCAAAAAAAAGTTACTTTTAAGTAAAAAGTTTAGAAAATTAAATTCATATACTAAATAATAAAATGTATAAAAATATATAGGCATATTTAAAAATGAATAAATAAATAAATAAAAATGACAAAAACACATAATAAAATGACCATTTTTTATGGTAAAATTAAAATGAAAAATATAAATATAAAAACTATTTCAAAACATTCATTAGAACTCAACAACACAAAAATAATGACTGTGGAAAATTTTGTTCCACAGAAGAAGGAGAGTTGAAAGAACAAAACAAATGTAATTTTTGGGTGGAATACTTTTAAAATATTCCAGTATTACGGTATCATGGCTCATGATAACTTGAATGAATTTAGTTTTCCTGCCTATTATTGCATAAACAAAACCAGTAAATGCTATTATGTGCATTATAAAACTACACTGTAAAAATCAACTTGCAACTGTTGCTTTAAAGAGTTATTTATACCTGATTTTACACATACAAAAATAGTTTAGCTTGTATAAATTAATGTATCAAGGCAGATTCAGTGATGTTAAATAATATTTTTAATATTAATAAAGCTAGTTAAATTAGATACCCCCTTTTTTGGTTATTAGTTTCAGAGTATACATTAAAATGTATTATTTTGTATTATTTATTTTATTTTATTTTATTTTATTTTGTTTTATTTTATTTTTTTTATTTTTCAGAGCTAAGCTCATGAAAATGCCATCAAATTTAGATACCCACTTTTTAGGTTATCAGTTGCAGAGTATACATTTTATTTTATTTTATTTTATTTTATTTTATTTTATTTTATTTTATTTGTGCTTTTTTGGACTAACAATTTTCCTCAACAAAATGAATTAATACTAATGTATATATATATATATATATATATATATATAGTATCCCACAGTTGTGTATATAATATATAATATATCCTTCAGAAATAAATTAATGAATTTAGGCAGATTCAGTTCTGTTAAATAATATTTTTGCCATTAATCAAACCAGTTAATTTAAATACCCCCCTTTTATACATAGACATTTTTATTTTATTTTATTTTATTTTATTTTTGCTTTTTTGGACTAACAATTTTCCTCAACAAAATGAATTAATATTAAAATTACTTTTCAATTTTTTTCAATTTTTTTTTTTTTTAACAGTGCTAGGATCATGAAAATGGCATTAAATTTGGATACGCCCTTTTTTGGTTATCAGTTGCAGAACATACAATACAGTGTATTTTATTTTATTTTATTTTATTTTAAATATATATACTGATATATACTGACACTTTATTTTTTATTATTTTATTTTATTTTTGCATCCCACTGTTCTATTGTGTATATAATATATCCTTCAGAAATAAATGAATGAATTTAGGCAGATTCAGTTCTGTTAAATAATATTCTTGTCATTAATAAAACCAGTTAATTTAGATACCCCCCTTTTTTTGGTTATCAATTTCAGAATATACATAAACATTTTTATTTTATTTTATTTTATTTTATTTTATTTTATTTTATTTTATTTTATTTTATTTTATTTTATTTTATTTTTGCTTTTTTGGACTAACAATTTTCCTCAACAAAATGAATTAATATTAAAATTACTATGTAAAATTGTATGTAAAAATGTATTTTAATAATAAAAAATCTAGATACCCCCCATTTTTGGTTTTCGATTTCATAGTATACATAAACATTTTTATTTTATTTTATATTAAAATTATTATTTTATTATTGCATCCCACTGTTCAGTTGTATATATAATTAATATTATTTTATTTTATTTATTATTTTATTTTTGCATCCCACTGTTCAGTTGTATATATAATATATAATATATCCGTTTATAGATTCTTGAATTGTGCATACATGTATATACTTGCTTGGCGAGTGTTAATTTTAGGCCCTGTATATATATATATATATATATATATATACTGGCTAATATTACCCATAATTTTTGGCATAAAAATTATTAATACATTTTTTATGTAAAGTTAAGTAATAATTAAATGTAATTTTTGTAATTTTACACACTGATTTATTTATATTTATATTTATATATATATATTATATTTATATTTTCAGTTCTAGGCTCATGGAAATGCCACCAAATTAAGCTTCTCACTAAATACTGATGTTGGTTTCTCTGCTTATATTCAAGAAGGACACAGAGAATTGCAAATTGTTTGTTGTGTGAAACGCAGCATAAACCTAAAATCTAAAAAAAAACCCCACACAAGTCACCTTCATCATCGGACCATCACAAATCACAGTCTCAGAGAGCTTACAGGAGAAGCGTGCAGGAGGTGATTTGTACGGTGAGGCCGCAGCGATATGAAGCGTGATGTGTGGTTTGAGTGTGTGCGCTGGTTTCATACGGCCGGCGAAGCACAATGAGAACCGCTAGAGTTTCGGCTCTAAAATCTGGCCGGAGGCTCAACTTATCACCTAATCTCGCACCGCTGGCATGGGCCGCTAATTGCGCTGCGGGTTTGTGTGGGTTCGAGGACAGCTGGAAGTGGTTTGGTGCGCGGCACAGAGTTTGTTTTCAGATCAGCTCTGAGGAAAAAGATCTGGCTGTTATGCAAGCGACGCTTCTACGCGCTTCTGACAGTGATGGATATTTCACGAGTCGCCGAGACAGAACGTGTCTGTTTGCGTGAGTCTTTAACTGGGCTTACGCTCAATTATCACACCATTAAGTCGTCTGACTCCGAAATCACGGTGTCTTCAGACCGAGGCTTTACGGAGGCACGCGCGCTTCCAAAACCTTCCCACGACGTCTGTCGAAAAAATACGATTGGTGGCGAGGGGTCAATTCCTCCAGCGCCCCCTCCTCTCCGTCACCTCTCCTTCGCTGCGGATGGCGCGGGTGATTTTCTCCTGGTTTTATGAGCACATAAATCTGACTGGTGCCAAAGAACAGAAAAACAGGGGATTAAAATTCCCCTTTCACCATGTTCAGGGGTCCAGCTGCACTAGGGCTGTTTGTTTAACACAGCTGCACGGAGAGACAGACAGAAAGAGAGATAAAGACAGACACGTTTGCCAACCAAAATGGCTTGTTTTCATTGGCAGGTACTCAGGTTTTCTCAGAATTATGATTGCGCCGCAGTGCTACAATGCAGACCGGCTGAACCTCGAAATAAAGAAGAAGAGCTGATAGAAAAAGCCTTTGCTGGAGGCACCTCAACAGAAATCACACCTCGTGCTGTTAGTGATGTGATGGGAAAGGTGAATGCGCTCATTAGGATCAATTCATTTGGGAATGTTCAGGTGTTTTAAGGTTAGATGTAAAGTTTGTCATTTTTTTTCTCGGGTAGATTTACATTTTGCATTGCACTGTTCACGGTTGGAGATTTATGCTGTGTGCCAATTTGTATAAATAATATATAATATAGCCTTCATAAATAATAGAAAATAGTGTTTCAAAGGTGCTTGGGTGATATTTTTCGATGGCCTTTTGAACTGTGCATATTTTTTGGGCTAATATTACCCTTAATCATTGGCACATCAGAATAGGAGCACGGTTCATTTTTTTTTTACATGAAGTTTTTTTTTATTTTTTATATTTATATAATTTATATGCCTTATTTTACATTTTTAGATGTATTGATTTTGTGTAGAAATGTGGCCCAAAAATGTAAAATTCATTTGGCTGCTGAAATGACTTTTAGTAAAAAACAAACAGTAGTTTTTATTTTATTTTATTTTATTTTATTTTATTTTACCTGGATGTGCCTTTATGAAATTCACCTGACTGCTTCTTTCTTTCTTTCTTTTTCTTTCTTTCTTTCTTTGTTATTTATTTATTTGTTTGTTTGTTTGTTTGTTTTTTTGGCATAAATATGACCTGGATGTGTTGAAATTTATGACTGCTGAAATGTGTTTTAGATATAAATAAATAAATATGAAAATGACAATATTTTTAATTATTATTATTTAATTTAAATAAAAATTAATAATAAAATTATTTAATAAAATTATTATTATTATATTGTAATTATTGTTTATAATTACATTTAATATAAAACTATAAAATAGAAGTGAAATATAATTATAAAATATTATTTTAAAATGTTAAATATCATTTCTTTTTTTCTTTCTTTCTTTCTTGCTTGCTTTCATTTATTTATTAGCTTTTTTTTTTTTTTTTTTAATGTGTTATTTATTTATTTTTGGAAGAAATTTGACCGGAAATGTGTTTTAGATGGAAAAAAATATCTGAAAATTACATTAATATTTTATAATTATATATATATTATATTTTTATTATTTTTCATAATTATATTTAATATAACATTTGTGTGCAACCAAATTATAAAATATACAATTTTAAAATATGTAAAATATTTTTTGATTTATTTGTTGTTTGTTTGTTTTTGTGTGTTTGTGTTTATTTATTTATTTATTTATTTTAAATGTGTTTTAGACAGAAAAAAATTAATTAATATTTTATAATTAGATAAAATACAAGTGAAATGCAATTAAATATAAATATACAGAATTTTAAAAATATGTAAAATATAGTTTTTCTTTCTTTCTTTCTTTCTTTCTGTTATTTGTTTGTGTGTTTATTTATTTATTTTAGGCAGAAATATTACTTGAAATGGGTTTTAGATTGGAAAAATCTGAAGATGACATGAATATTTTATAATTATATATATATTATATTTTAATAGTTTTTCACAATTATATTTAATATAAAATTATAAAATATAAGTGAAACATAATTCTAAAATATCACATTTTAATAATTAAAATGTAAAATATTTTTTTCTTTCAAATGAATGAATTAATTAATGTGTGTTTATTTAATTTTATTTAATTTATTTCATTTTATTTATTAATTAATTAATTTATTTATTTTAGATAGGATAAAAAAATTACTGAAAATTTTATAATTATATATATTATATTTTAAATAGTTCCCATAATTATATTTAATATAAATGTATAAAATATGAGTGAAATATAATTATAAAATATAGAATTCTTTCTTTCTTTCTTACTTTTATTCTGTTATTAATTAATTAATTAATTTGTTTTTTGTGTTTATTCTTTTTTTTCGGCAAAAATATATGTTTTAGATGGAAAAAAATCTGAAAATTAATTATATATTATATTTAAATTATTTTTTAGAATTATATTTGATATAAAATGATAAAATATAGATAAAATATTATTATAAAATATGCAATTGTAAATTAGGTAAGATATAATTTTTCATTTGTTCGTTCATTTGTTTGTTTGTTTGACCTGGATGTGTCCTTATGAAATTCATGTGTTTTAGATAAAAAATATCCAGTTATTTCTTTTAGCTCTTGCAGTGGGAGGTTTGGTGGAACCTACTTTGCAAACTTGGCAGTTACACAGTGTAATTCACACCCATGTCTACCACTCCTACTTCACCTGTACACACACACACACACACACACATAGTGAGCACCCTCATGAAGGCTAACTGACCGATGGCGCAGCGATAGACGAGCGTGCTGGGCCTGTTCATCTGCATTCTTGCATGCAGATTTTCACAGCTGCACAAAGGCTGTCTGAATCCTGCTCTTATGCTGGGTTTGGCTCAGGGATCGGCAGACAGACAGCCTGTCTTCAGGTGCCTGATTTTGCTTGCATTTGTCTTTCATTTCTGCTTGGGTGTTGGGTTTCACCAGGAAGATTCTTCACACAGAGCATCTCATGTGTTGCAGTAACAACCAGTCATGCAAGATTTAAAAAAAAAAAAATCAGTATGGCAGCATCCCAATTTGCTTGTTTACAATATACAATCAAAACTGTGTACTTTTTGTGCACATTTTTTACATTAAAGAATCTAAATTTTAGTATTTGTAATTGTATTCATTATATGTCACATTATTATTATTTTTAAATATGTAAACATTTTTTAAACAATTTTCTGTATTTAGAAAATTGATTCTAGATCTCAGAATTGTATGTAAATATGTATTATAATTCATTGTAACACATAAAACATGTATTAATATATTACTATAATACATATATTACATTATTATAATAGTATTTGTTATTTAATTACCTTTAATCTTTGATCTAAACACTCTTAATGTCACGGAGTCAGACGAGAAATGAATGATCGAAATATGTCCCTGTGTAGCGCAGCGGAAAACTCAAACGCGGATACACACGAGTGAGTAGGTAAACCACGGAGTTTGATCTGAGAACGCTCCAAAACGGAGTTGAGATTTCCACCAAGAAATCCGCGTTCTCACACGCACACAAACAGGCAAATAAAGCGCTCCGAGGAGCAGAGAGTTTACTCACGTGAGTAGGAGAAGAGATGGGACCTGAAGATGAGCCCCGCATGAGCTCAATGTCTGGTGCTGGATCGTCACCTACTTCCTGCTTAAATACCTGCGTGAAGTTACTTCCGGGTCCTCGTGACCTCACGTGATTCGGTGCGTGTGACAGTACCCCCCCCTCCAGGACCGGCACCAGACGGTCCCGGGATGGAGGATACCCGACGACGGTAGTCCTGGATGAGAGCTGGATCCAAGATGTACCGCCCGGGAACCCAAGACCGCTCCTCCGGACCGTAACCCTCCCAGTCGACGAGATACTGGGTGCCACGGCCCCGAGGACGCGAATCAAGGATTCGCCGGACGGTATACGCAGGACCACCGTCAATGATCCGGGGCGGAGGTGGAGCAGGAACCTGGGGAGACAGAGGAGAGAAGAAGACATGTTTGAGTTGTGACTGGTGGAAAACAGGATGGATCCGGAGAGATGTGGGCAGCTGGAGCCTGAAGGTGACAGGGTTTAACCGATGAGTGATCTTGAAGGGTCCGATGAAGCAAGCAGTGAGTTTTTTTGAATCTGTCTTAAGGTTGATGTTGCGGGTGGATAAATAAACCCTGTCACCAACATGGAACAATCATCCCGGAGGGTGCCGGCGGCGATGTTGAGTGGTGTAGCGGGTATTGGCCTTTCGGATGGCGGTGCGTGCATGGTTCCAGAGCCGCCGGCACCGACGGACCAACTCTTGGGCGGACGGGACCTCAACCTCCGGCTCTTGATGTTCGAACACCGGAGGTTGATACCCGTAGCATACCTCGAATGGGCTCAGGTTAGTGGCAGAGGATGTGTGGATGTTGTTCGAGAGTTCAGCCCAGACGAGGTAGCGTGCCCAGGAACGCTGATGCTCGCCGGCAAAGCATCGGAGGAAGCGTTCCAGCTGTTGGTTGGCCCGCTCCATCTGACCGTTAGTCTGTGGGTGAAATCCGGACGACAGACTAGAGGTGGTCCCGATCAGACGGCAGAAGGCCTGCCAGAACTTGGCCGTGAACTGGGGCCCTCTGTCCGAGACGATGTCCTTGGGGAACCCATGCAGGCGGACTACGTGTTCGAGTATGAGCTCCGCAGTGGTCTTGGCAGAGGGGAGTCCGGTGAGAGCCACCAGGTGCACAGCCTTAGAGAACCGATCCACAATGGTCAGGATGGTGTTCTTCCCTAGAGATTCGGGGAGTCCAGTGACGAAGTCGATGGAGATGTGAGACCAGGGTCGTTTGGGGATGGGGAGGGGCTGCAGCTCGCCGGTAGATGGGGTGTTGTTGGTCTTGGAGCGAGCGCAGGTGTTGCATGCCTGGACGTACAGCTGTACGTCTCTCCTCAACGTCCTCCACCAAAACGCCCTGGCGATGAAGGTAATGGTCCTCTGGACTCCCGGGTGTCCTGCCAGAGTGGAGTCGTGCCCCCACTGGAGTACTTCCTGGCGTAAGGTGTCGGGTACGAAGAGACGTCCAGTAGGGGTGTCCGGAGGTGGAGGATTTTGGCTGTGACTCTGGCGGACTCTCTCTTCTAACCCCCACCGGAGGGGAGCCAAGATGACGTGAGGTGGCAGGACAGGCGCGGTCTCCGAGGTGGTGGAGTCTCGCTGGTGTTGACGGGAGATGGCGTCCGCTTTGCTGTTCTTAGAACCGGGCCGGTAGGATAGTTGGAAATTGAAGTGTTCGAAGAACAGAGCCCACCGCGCCTGCCTGGGGTTAAGCTGTTTGGTCTGGCGGATGACGGTGAGGTTCTGGTGGTCGGTCCAGACGGTGAATGGGTCGCCGCCACCCTGGAGCCACTGACGCCATTCCTCCAATGCCCACTTGATGGCCAACAGTTCACAGTCCCCTATCCCGTAACGCTGTTGAGTGGAATTGAATTTTCTAGAGAAAAAACTACATGGGTGTAGTTTACCGTCTGGACCACGTTGTGAGAGGACGGCTCCTACGCCCAGATCGGAGGCGTCCACCTCAACAACGAAGGGTTTGCCCGGGTTGGGGTGGGTGAGGACTGGAGCGGTGGTGAACAGGTTGCACAAGGTCTTGAAGGCTTGTATGGCTTCGGGTGTGAGGTGAAAGGCTCCATGCGATGGTTTGGTGAGAGCAGTGAGAGGTGCTGCAGTCGCGCTGAAGCCCTGGATAAATCGCCTGTAGAAGTTGGCGAACCCCAGAAAACGCTGCAGCTGTTTAAGCGACGAGGGTAGGGGCCACGAGCGCACAGCTTCCAGCTTCTGGGGATCCATGGCCACACCCTGGGGGGAGATGACGAAACCGAGGAATGTGGTGGAGTGCTGGTGAAAAGCACATTTCTCCAACTTGCAGTACAACTGATGGGCCAGCAACCTACGTAGCACTGCTCGGACATGCTGGGTGTGTTCCTCCAGGGTCTTGGAATATATGAGGATGTCGTCCAGATAGGCGTAGCACCAACGACCCAGCATGTCCCGGAGGACGTCATTTATGAACTGTTGAAATACAGACGGACTGTTGCACAGACCAAACGGCATAACGAGGGTCTCGTAGTGACCGGTGGGGGTTATGAAGGCCGTCTTCCACTCATCGCCCTCCCTGATGCGGACCAAGTTGTAGGCGCTCCGTAAGTCCAGCTTCGTGAAGAAGCGGGCACCAGAGAGGGCGTCCAGGGCGGTGTTGGTAAGAGGAAGTGGATGACGGTTCTTGATGGTGATCTGATTCAGCCCCCGATAGTCCACACAGGGACGAAGGCCCCCGTCCTTCTTCTTAACGAAGAAAAACCCCGTGGCCGCCGGGGAGCTGGAAGGGCGGATAGTACCGGCCCGGAGCCCTTCCGCTACGTACTCCTCCATCGCTTGATGTTCGGTGGCAGACAGGGAGTACAGGTGGCCGCGAGGGAGCACCGCGCCCGGCACGAGGTCAATGGCGAGATCGTAGGGACGATGAGGTGGGAGCTGCGCAGCGCTGCGCTTGCTAAAGACCTCGGCCAGGTCGCGGTACGGGACAGGGACCTCCTCCAGGTTGATATCGGAGGCCTCGAACTCCCCTGAACACGTCCCAACCGGCGCCCGGAGGCAGAGCTCCTGACAGGTCGCCCCCCAGTGGACGATCTTGTGGTTGGTCCAAGAGATGAAGGGGTCGTGTGTGATGAGCCAGGGATGTCCCAGGATGACGGGTGGTGAGGTGATCTTGGTGATGTACAGTTGGATTTTTTCGGTGTGGTTGCCAATGATGAGGTGGATCTCTTTGGTGCGACGGCTGACAGGGCTGAAGTTGAGGGGGCGACCGTCGATGGCTGTGATCGTTAACGGTTGGGATAACACCTCAGTCTCAATCCCCAACTGGACAGCAAATTCCTGATCGATAAAGTTACCAGCCGCACCTGAATCAACAAATGCAGTGGTCACGATCCGTTGGTGGCCCACGAGGATTGATACCTGAAGGAGCATCCGGGATTCGGCGGGACAGGATTTGTTCGTCACCGGACCAGGCAAAGACCTCCCCCTCTTTACCTGGTCTGGCCGTTTCCCGGCCGGAGAGGGCAGATTGCTCGATGGTGATCTGGGGAGGCGCAATAGGCACATAAACCTTTGCGGTAGCGTCTAGCCCTCTCTGCTGCCGACAGGGAGGTGCGTCCTATTTGCATGGGCTCCCCGGCTCCGGTTGAGTGGGCCTCTGAGGCGATAGGTGGAGGAGGAGAGGGCGCAGCGACAGCGTAGGTGACGGGTGAATCCAGGGTCCTTGTGCGGGGAATGGTGCCTGTGGAGGAACGAGAGACAGAATTAGTGCGGTGTGGGTGGTGACGCATCCTCTGATCGACCCGGAGGGCCAGCTGGATCATGCCCTCCAGGGTGTCAGGAAGCTCCCGCACAGCCAACTCGTCCTTGAGCCTGATGGAAAGTCCCTCGTAGTAGGCTGTGCGGAGAGCGGCGTCGCTCCAGGTGGTCTGTACTGACAGGGTGCGAAACTCTGTGGTGTAACGGCTGACGCTGCGTTCTCCTTGTCTCAGATGGTACAGACGTGAATCTACCTCCACCTCGCTCTCAGGGTGTTGGAAGGCGGCCCTGAGCTGGGTGGTGAATGCTGGGTACGAGTGGGCGGAGTCGCCGTCGGCCTTCAGGACCGCCGTAGCCCACTCGGCTGCCTGCCCGGTGAGAAGCGAGACGAGCAGAGCGATCCGGCTGCGGTCTGTGGGATAACGTGATGGCTGGAACTCAAAGATGAGAGAGAGGTTAGTGAGGAAGACATCACACCGGGCACCGGATCCATCCCACTTATCCGGGAGTGAAATCTTGGGTTGGTGGGCGGGGCGGATTGGTTCCGCGGGGGCGATCTGTGCAGCAGCCAGGTCATCATAGTCTGCTTGCAGAGTGGTGAGATCCGATTGGAGAGCCCCGCACTCCGCCCGAAGACCCGCGGTCTCGGCACGAAGCGCGGTAACCTCCGCTCGAAGTCCCCCCATCTCCTGCTTCAGACTCATGATTTCCATGGTCTGCTGCTGGATCACACCCCACAGTTGTTCCAAATCCGCCGGGACCATTTCGGGACCAGACATTCTGTCACGGAGTCAGACGAGAAATGAATGATCGAAATATGTCCCTGTGTAGCGCAGCGGAAAACTCAAACGCGGATACACACGAGTGAGTAGGTAAACCACGCAGTTTGATCTGAGAACGCTCCAAAACGGAGTTGAGATTTCCACCAAGAAATCCGCGTTCTCACACGCACACAAACAGGTAAATAAAGCGCTCCGAGGAGCAGAGAGTTTACTCACGTGAGTAGGAGAAGAGATGGGACCTGAAGATGAGCCCCGCATGAGCTCAATGTCTGGTGCTGGATCGTCACCTACTTCCTGCTTAAATACCTGCATGAAGTTACTTCCGGGTCCTCGTGACCTCACGTGATTCGGTGCGTGTGACACTTAAAACAAATTCAATTTTCCCAAAATTTAATAATGCATTATTATATTTATTATAATATTAATTTATTAAACTAAACATCTAAACATCCTATAAACAAGATAAATTAGCATTTAAATTTCATAATGTATTGTTTTACTTATTATAATTAATTCTAATAATTATAACATTTATTTTATATTTTTATAATTGTATATTATTATAATAAATTATTATTAAATATATTATTACATTTATTTTTAAATTATTCATTTTTATTAAAATATGTCACTTTGGTATTATTTTGAAATATCTAAACTTTCTTTAAACGAAACTTTGTTTTGGAAAATTGATTTAGAAAATTGTAAAAGAAAATTGATTTTAAATCTCAGAATTTTTAATATCTATTAAAATCCATTGTAATAAATAAAACATGTATTGTTAAAATATATTATTATAATACATGTATTACATTATTATAATAGTATTTGTTATCATTTTTGTATTTATTTAATTTATCTTTACACCCTTAAACAAATTCAGTTTACTTGCTTTTTCCCCTTAATTTCAGAATATCATTATATTTTTATTATATATTAATTAATTAAATGAAACATCTAAGCATCCTATAAACAAGATAAATTAGCATTTAAATCTCAGAGTGTATTGTTATATTTATCATAATTTATTGTTATAATTATAACATGTATTAGTTATGTTTTTATTATTATATATTATTCAAATACATTATTATTAAATATATTATTATATGTATTGTTAAATGCATTTTTATATTATTAGCATTTATTTTAATGTGTCATTATTATTTTAAAATATCTGAACGTTCTTTAAACAAAACTTTGTTTTTGGAAAATTGATGTAGAAAATTGTCAAATAATTTATTTTCTAAATCTCAGAATTTGTAATATCTATTATAATTCATTTTAATAAATAAAACATGCATTAATTCTAATATATTATTATAATAAATATATTACATTATTAATATAGTATTTATTATGAATTTTGTATTTATTTAATTACATTAAATCTTTCATGTAAACACTCTTAAATTCAATTAAAATCAATTTACTTTACTTTTTTATAAATGTATTATTATATGTATTATTAAATGCATTTTTATTTTATTAGTATTTATTACAATATGCACTATTATTTAAAAAGATCTAAACATTCTTTAAACAAAACTTTGTTTTTGGGAAATTGATTTAGAAAATTATCAAATAATTAATTTTCTAAATCTCAGAATTTTTCATATCTATTATAATTCATTGTAATAAATAAAACATGCATTAATTCTAATATACTATTATAATAAATATATTACATTATTATAATAGTATTTGTTATTAATTTTTATATGTATTTAATTACCTTCAATATTTGATCTAAACACTTCTAAATACCCCCCCCCCTGAATTTTATAATGTATTATAATATTTATTATAATATTAATTTATTAAACTAAACATCTAAACATCCTATAAACAAGATTTAGCATTTAAATCTCATAATGTATTGTTATATTTATCATAATTCATTTTAATAATCATAACAGTTATATTAGTTATATCTCTAAAAGTTATTATTTTAATAAATGTTATATTTTATTGTATAAAATATTTATTATTAATTACATTATGTATTAAAATATTTATTAAATTATAATTTATATTTATTTGTTGATTTACTTAACATCATTTAAACAATATCAATTAACTTGAGAAGCAGAACTGAATATTGTAAACTACTATTAAATATAAGTGATTGATATACTTAATATAATAAATATATTCATTTTATATTTTATATAATTTTATAATATTTTTTAAAAATGTATGACTAAATATTTATTAATTTTAAATATTATTAAAATTATATTATTATTTTTAAGAAATAATATATTTTTTTAAATATTATTATTATTATTATTAAAAATAATAAAAAAAAGATATTTAAAAATATTATTAAAATTATAACTTATATAAAATATAAATTTAACTGTCCAAAAATAGGTTTCCTTTTCTGTGAGCTAAATATAACAGATTTCTTTGCTGTGATTTGGGGAGTTGAAATATGACCCTGACATGTTCTTAAAAGGTTTTGCAAGATTCACAGAAAAGGAAAACAAATTAGCGATGTGTTTCTTGCACAAAGCGTTTTATTCTCCCCTGTCAAAAATAGCCCGAGTGATATAATCAGAACGGTGCCCACAGAAAATGTTTGTTTCCTGTTCTGTCCCCATTAGCCTGTTCCAGAACGATGACTCTGAGAAAAGAGAAAGAGCAACAGGTTAATGCTATTTTCCCTCGCTCTCACCCACAAAAACAGAAAGCGCTCTCAGAAGAGGACTAGGCCTCAATCTACCCGATGCCTGAAAATGGTTGTGTTGTAATCTTGTAATTTTATGGTCTTGACTTTTAACACAGCAACACATAAAAATGATGGTTTCCAGACACACCGCTTTATAGGGCAGATCTGCGTGTATGTTGGGAACGATATGCTGTAAAAAAAAAGAGCCGGAGAGAGAGAGAGAGACGGCATGGGAACAGCAGGCATCGGGGATGTGCTGGCGGCTCAGCGTTTCCCAAGGCCAGCAGTAGGAAACAGAAGAACTGGATCTCGCTGACCTCCTCAACTGCCCCCCTGACATCCCCTCAACTGCCCCCTGGGGGGTTCCTGTCTCAATGTTTAAAACAGACCGGCCAAACGCATCCTGCAAGGCTAAACCCAGCGTAGGAGCCGGGAGAAGAATAGAGGGCAGAAGGGAAGTTAAGCCGGGTCTGAAACAGCTAATCTGAGGACCACACAGATGACGAGCAGAGTTCATTGTGTGTGTGTGGAGAGGCCAGCTGGGTGGTGGATGTACTTCAATTCTATGGCTGACCTTAAGGGCAGGTGCAAGACCTTAATGTGCTACACTTATACCTTCATTTGCTCCTTGCATGAACT
Source organism: Labeo catla (assembly GCA_012976165.1). Classification (NCBI taxonomy): domain Eukaryota; kingdom Metazoa; phylum Chordata; class Actinopteri; order Cypriniformes; family Cyprinidae; genus Labeo; species Labeo catla. The sequence continues at coordinate 450,387 of VONZ01000462.1, forward strand.
GTTTCAGCAGAACTATTCACTAAAGCTACAAGGGTCCTTTCCAGGAACCAGGCTGTGTGAGTTTTTATCAGTTTGCTGGAAAACCAAGTTGTTTAAAGGCTCTGATGCCGAAGTTTTTAGCATTTTTTGCTTTGGGGTAAAAAGAAGTTCAAAACACCTGAGCAACAGTATAGACCGTATGCGCCAGAGAAACAAGTCCGCTACTATCTTTAGGCTGCGTGTCCACCAAAGGGTTTTCAGCCAGGCGCTCTGATGAAAACAACTTGAGAGCACTTCTGAGGAGAGACACTCATTCTCAGGCTGCTGTTAGATGGAATATCCGCAGAAGTGTAACTAGTATTTGATTTGGTTCTTTTGTAGAATTTGTACAAGCAGAATGTTGCGGTTGGTCAGTTTGGAAGTAGTCCCGCCCCTCCTCCACTGTGATTGGATGACTGGGTAAACCCAAAGTTGAACATTTCTCAACTCTCCGCAGCGAAAAAAAAAACAACAGCACTCAGCACCTCGTCACACTTAACCCTTTCACACGTGAGTTTAAAATATTCTAGCTGAGCCCCCAGAGTGAGTTTTTTTAGGAGACCGTTATTTAGAACTTATAGCCTTATTGTTTCCATGGCGACGCGTCGTGTTTGTCACGTGACACAACATAGCCACAATAGCGCTGTATGACACATGTATCACTTTTATATAGTTTTTCCCTTTTTATTATTAATATTCACAAACATGCTCACTGTATTATGAAATATCTGATATTCCGATTCTGAAATATGTGCAAGTGAATGTTTTTGGAGATTTAAACACTTTTATAATGAGCGTGTTAGTTGATCTGTACCGGGTGATGGGCGCCGCCATGTTAGTTCGTGCTGAATCCAAGCTGTGGGATTTACAAAACGCAAATTCATCCTCTCCTCCCGAAAAACATTAAAGTAAGTCTCTGGTGAACTTGGAGAAGAGCAGAGTAAACTTTATAGTTACCTACACAATGTGTATATGATATCAATAAAACATGTCGTCAGATAACATTTGTAAGGATGATTGTTGCCGCTGCCATAGACATCGGCGTGTATTTTGCTAACTATAAATGCATCGTTTTACTAGGACTTATGTGTATGTAAATGTCTGGAACCTAAAATAAGCATTATATGGCTGAAAACAGGGAATAGTTGCGATAATATGACAAGCGCACAGCGTGTCCGATCTGGCTCAGCGCCAGTCAAAGCGCCAAAGCAGATTTGAATTCAGCAGTTGATCACGTGACGCGCTGAACGTTCGAATCACACCGGTGTGATTGTACTTCAGGGACCAGCCAAGAATGATCACACTGGTGTGATCGTACGCGTGAAAGGGTTAAGAATGTTATTGTTACGAGGGATGTAAGTCATCCAAGATGTTCATGTCTTCCTTCTCCTTCTTCAGTCGTAAAGAAATTGTGTTTTTTTGAGGAAAACATTTCAGGATTTTTCTCCATATAATGGACTGATATGGTGCCCCAAGTTTGAACTTCCACAATGCAGTTTAAATGCGGCTTCAAACGATCCCAAATGCGGTTATAAACAATCCCAGCTAAGGAAGAAGGGCCTTATCTAGTGAAATGATTGGTTATTTTCATTAAAAAAATACTATTTAAATACTTTGTAATCTCAAATGCTCGTCTTGTCTTGCTCTCCCTGAACTCTTCTAGTTCAAGACAGTTAGTGTATGTCGAAAAACTCCAATCGTATTTTCTCCCTAAACTTCAAAAATCATTTTAAAATCATCCTACATCGCTGCAGAAGCACAGACCCAGTCTTTGCAAAGTGAATATGCAAAGAAGACCCTTTAACCAAAAAGGTAAAACAGCGATATAGGACGATTATAGGAAGTTGAGGGAGAACATGAGATGGGAGTTTTTCGACATACACTAACTGTCATGAACCGGGAAAAAACAGTCCAGGCAGAGTAAGACAAGACAAGCATTTGGCATTAAAAAGTATATAAATTGTATTATTTTTATGAAAATAACCAATTGTTTCGCTAGATAAGACCCTTCTTTCTCAGCTGGGATCATTTACAACCACATTTGTGATCGTTTGAAGCCGCATTTAAACTGCATTTTGGAAGTTCAAAATCGGGGCACCATATCAGTCCATTATATGGAGAAAAATCCTGAAATGTTTCCTTCAAAAAACATAATTTCTTAACAACTGAAGAAAGAAAGACATGAACATCTTGGATGACAAGGGGGTGCATACATTATCTGTAAATTATTGTTCTGGAAGTGAACTTCTGCTTTAAGTAGTTTTTTGTAAATTGATGAAAAGGTCATATAGTACAAAGTGTGGTGTTATAAATGTACATACATGTTTTAAAAAATCAAGGATTTATGATGATGATGACTGTTAAAATGCATCATCACAGTCTTGTGAAAAGGGTCCATTAGGGGTGGGAATCTTTCGGCACCTCACGATTACATTCAAATCGATTCTTGGGGTCACGATTCACAATTTTTCATACAAATTTTGTGCACATTGGCCATCAAACGCACCAGTAATACAAAACGCAACAGTCTATAGTATGGGTAGTCCTGGGTCAAGAAATCAGTGTTTCCTACTAACTATTAACTTCCTAATAAATCTAAAATACTTTACACTTCCCATTAGGGATGTGTCCGAATGCAATCACACCGCGTTCAGGCAAGAAATTACATATAATACGAAACCCCTAAATACAAGATGGGAGGAAAAAAATATATTTCATATTTCATCTGGCAGTTATATCACGTAATTATACTGTATATAAATTGCAGGGAGCCTTATTTATATTCAGAGCATTGAAACTGCTTTTGAATGCGCGTTTGTGTTTTACTTTCCCTTTCGAGATTTTTTCGAGATCACGGAGTGACAGTAGGCCTAATTAACACATATTTTACAAGATTATTTTACAAGTGTCTTCTTACTCTGCTTATGTGGTAAATGAAATATATATTATGTACTCTAATGTTACAGGCTAGCACGGCTAACCATGTCCCTTTAGTGGCTCCGTATACGCATTGTTTGTTTTCCGTTCCTTTCCAGATACTTCCCATAATAACATATCAATAATTAATATTATATTTTTCCAAACACTTGCCCTCGCTGAAAATGGGGCAGGATGTATTTGTTTTTCCTCCTCCATTGGTGTTGTAGTTTTGTTCCGGCAACATCATGCTATTATTATTATTATATTAACTAGAAAATTGATTTTTGAAATTTGTGAATCATGCGAATCGCTAGAAGACTGAATAACGATATAACCCCTAGTAACGATATTATCAATACTGTGGTATCGCGATAGCAAAACTCGATATTATCGTGGTCACATGACGATATGAAACCATATAGGTCTTCCAGGCAATAATATTTTTTTTTAATATTTTGTCATTAAAATATGTTAATAGAAAAATATTTTTTAAAACACAGAAACAAAATAATTTCAAAAAGTAAAGAACCTGAAAGCACTGAAGGAGATCCCATAATAATTTGATATAGATTATATTTTATTATATGATATGATTAATAGCATGTTTTTAAATATGATGGTTTCATTGTAAACATGGTGATTATCTCTAAGATGGACACTCAACATAATATATGATATTTACCATCTGAATCTAATCATGTCATGTGAACAAATTGAAAAGTCAGCCTTCTGTTAATTATCATGTTAATATTGTGCCTTTTAGCCCCAGCAGCAGGGGGGCTTTTAGCCAATACCATACTTTTACAAATTCTTTTGTTATTTAAAAACTGTTGATTTAATTATCTTAAACAAAACTGAAAATCATTGAGACATTTGTCTCAAAATATATGCATCCATTTTAGCAATTCTCATTTGCTACTTATATCTACAACATTTTAAAAAACGTCAAATATTAGATCAAGTGAACACAGAATCCACTTTGCGCTGCAGCCCGATCGTGTCAGGGATCAGACAAATTTGCACGTGCGTCTTGAAAAGCAAACGTTTTAGAAACGTCTTTTACCCCGTTGTACCCTATATCTCGCAATTCTGGGAAAAAGTCAGTGGAAAAAATTTGGTGGATACGCGCCCTAAGGCCTAGTACACACGTACATGGTTATTTTTTAAAACAGTTTATCCTCCTTCGTTTAAAAAAATCATGTCCACATAAAAACGCAAAAACACGCTATGAATTGCTGTCAAGAGCATGCCAAAACAACAGGTGGCGATATAACCCTAACTATAAAGCTATATTGGCTAATCAGAAGCCTGAAAAACGCATACACTCCAATGTCACAAGCCAAAATCTCCAGTTTCACCAGCTACACGACAACACTGCAATCAGAGTTTATGAGAATCTTCACCCTGGCATGAGTTTTCAAAAAGGTTCGGTTTTGTCACTTTTTAGTCAGTCATCCAATCACAGTGGCAGAGGGGTGGAACTAATACCACACCGACCAACTGCCACATCCTCCTCGTACAACAGCAACAGATGACAAGAAGCATAACAACAGAACAAAATCACTTAAAAGGGACAGTGCATGCAAAATTCACCTTTAAATGGTGTTTGCATATAAATGTGCTTTAGCAGTGTGTGGATACAACCACCCTACAATGATAAAAATCCATTCACTCCAAAAAACCTGAACAGTCTCAATTATCAAGCCGTTTTGATTTCTCAGCAGTATGATGTCATGTTGTTCAAGCCCCACTCATGGCTGCAGACGGCCTGTCCCATGTTAGCATATTTCCTCCCTCAGCCAGTTGTGCGCTGTCCAACATTTTCTCTGTGCTTGAGCAGCTGTAGCAGCAACAACGTCTCATAAAGCATTGCAGGTGTTTTGTAGTTGAATGTAGAAGTGAACATAAGAGTCATAATTGCAACAAAGTATGTTGCAGACATTTCATGAAGACCCTAAAGAATCATACCAACTTGTGGAAAATGGGCATCCGATGTTCCCTTTAAAACAAGGGTCAGAGCACATACTTTATATTGTGTTGACATTTTTATAATCATAAATGAACTATTTGAGAAATTCTCAATTCTCTTCCACGGATATTCTGTGTCATAGCAGCCAAAGTGTCTCAACTGAAAAAACTCACAGCACACACAGCTAGAGCTTTCTGGCTTTCTTCTGATTCTCATTCTTTTTTTCTCACAATATCGTATAATTCATACTATACAGTATATATCACAATTCTAACTTTATATCCTGCAATTCTGACTTGTTTTCTGAATTGAAAAAAGTTACCATTGTGAGATAAAAACTCGCAATAACCTTTTTTAAAGGGGTCATCGGATGCCACAAGTTGATATGATTCTTTAGGGTCTTAATGAAAAGTCTATAATATGCTTTGGTTAAGAGATTCATAAAAAAAACTCTTATACTCACTTCTGCTGTAAGTGAAGCTGAATCACGAATAATTTGTGTGAACATAAATCATTTGCGCATTCCCTTCACAAACAAACGTAATCTACTGCATCTTCAGCGGCTCAGATGTCGGGAGTAAATGACGACCACTATGTTCATTATTACATCCAGCAACACAACACCTCAGTCGCTCAATATGAAATATTCTTGTCTGGGACGTCGGACTGTTACAGCTGATTTAGGCGGGTCTGAGGTAAGACGCTCATGTCAATCAACTATCGTGTGAGCGGCCTCTGTTGGTGTGACACCACACCGAGAAGCATCTGAGAATGGCTCGATTTGAAAAAGGGGATATTATTTTTACAGATTAATTAAAAACCACTGCATGGATTTTTATCATTATAGGGTAGATTTGTACATACACTGCCAACACACATTAATGTTCAAACAACATGTAAAAGTGAACTTTGCATCCAATGACCCCTTTAATGTTTTTATTTTATGACAGTAACAGTATGGGCCAGTGGTAGTTAAAAGGTTTTACCAACAGGAGCGAGCTTTTCCAGAAACGTTGCTTTGGCGAAATCTGTGTTTTACCTGATTTTGTTTGTAGTGATGTCACATCACACTGTAAAAAACAAAAAAAAACACAATTTGTTGAGTCAACTTAAAATAATTTGTTACCCTGAGTTCAGTCAACTCAAATAAGTTTAGTCAACTTGAAATGTACTTAGATTTGACTAAACAAAAAAATTGGCTTGTTAAACTTAAAAGCTGGGCCTGTTACCAAGCAGCTTTAAAATTTACATTTGAATCAACTCAAATATCTAAGTTGTCACTTAGTACAACTTAACATTTCAAGTTGACTAAACTTTTTGAGTTGACTGATCTTAAAATTTTAAGGCAGCTGGGTAACAAATTATTTTAAGAAATAATGGATTACTAGCCATCTGAATTCAAATGTACAATTCAGACTCAGGCAGATGAATGGGAGCTTGCAGAATTGGGGTTTAAAGTGGCTGCAAATGATTGGAGAAGTCCTGCATTCGTCACCAGAGAGAGGTCTGTTGTTGCACTGGAAAATAAGTTTAAGATATTTTGATTAAACATTTCAAAGTCAAAACATGTGAAGCACAGATAAGTCATTCATAATAAGATCTACAACTTGTGTTTAGAAAACAGACAGGGTGAATTTTCATTTCATGCTGACTTTGTGGATTATGCAAACTGTGAATGAGCTCATTATGGCTTTAACATTGATACATCTGCTACAAGTCAACTAAGAAACATCTTGTTACCATTTCAGAGTTCATCAGCTTATCTCACAAGGAGGAAGATCAGATGATCTAATCACCCAAATTCTGGATCTGTCTGCGTAGCCATTAAAGTCCGAGACAAAGGGTGAATTCATAAGTGTGGCTATGGGAAAAAAGAGAGAGTGGCAGAGCTGAAGAACGAGAGAGAGAGAAGTGTAAAGTTACTTCCAGCTGTCCTCCGTCATCCATGCTTTCGCTCGGACGTATGGCCACTAGTTAATGCCAAACATCCTGTGTATGTCAGACCCGTGAGGTTCTGCACAGGATTCAAATAAGGTCGGCGACCTCTTGCTCAAGCGGCCGCTCCATCATCCCGTGGCAACTTTCAGATAGAATGAGCTCAGCTGAGAAAACACAGATGTAGCTGACGCTGGAATAGACAAGAATATTTACATCAATACAGTCTGTGGTGAAAGGAACTATGTGGCAACTCAGAAACTTGAGGACATGTTATGATTTGCAGTTTGAAATTAATTTTAAATAAAATTTAAAATAAAAAATACATTAAATTACATTTAAAATCTGAAATTAAATTACAAATAAATAATTAAATTATTGTAATTAAAGCATTCTTTTAATTTTGTTTTCACGGAATGTGTTTATTTAATGTTTATTTAATATGTATTTATATTTGAATTAACAGTATTTTAAAGAGCACAGCCTACTCTGGCCTACTAGGAAGAAGCTATTAATAGAGGAACTGGGGGAAAGAACACATGGCAAGGTGCAATGCACAATGTTTTCGGAGAAAACAAGCTGCAGGAGCGCATTAGCAAGACTCCAGCTACAGCAGCTCAAACCTCTTTGCGTCCATTTGGAAAACACAAGAATGTTTTCAAGTGTCCTCGCATTCGCGCACAGGCTGCATTTTGTGAAGCTTTGAAGCCCCAGAATATAATGTATCTTAAAAGCAGCCCATGGCCTCTGAGGAGCACAGACTGGAGTTTCAATCAAAGAGACCCTGAAAGACTGCTGACAAACCTACATTATTTCATTTTATTATTTTTTTTCTTCTTCTTTTTCGCTTTCTTTCATTCTTTCTCTACATGGCTTCAGTACATTTGGCCAAAAGTTGTTGGTCCTTTCTTTTGTGGTTGTAAGATTTAACACATTTTTTCAGTCAAATAAATTTAGTGTCAGGTTAACCTCAACAACATCTCTTTTCACCATCAAACTGCTCTAAAGTTAAAACATTTCAACATTTTGGTTAAGCAGTTTCACATGTTAGACCCAAATACAGCTTTTCATACCTCAACACATTCAACGCAAGGATAAAATAGTCAGACCTGAGGATAAGACTTTTTTATCTTCTTTAATCAGTTTTCTCGTATACCCTTTAGATTGTAAGAGCTGTCATCTAATATGACACTCGTAACGTTAAAAACCCCACAGGTCTGGCTTGCCGAGAGTGAAACGGATGTGAAGTTGTTTAATAAAACACATGATTGCAGTTCAGTTTGCCTCTCAGGATGACTGTCAGCCTGTGGAAGGGACAGGAAGGAAAAGCCTTCATAAGCTCAGATGAAAGAGATACTGATGTACAGGTGCACAGTGAGGAAATGTTTTATTGGCTGATTTGGGTTTTGGGTTTCATGTAATATTTAAACAAAGCATGATGGTTTTGAGACTAATCTACTATCAAAATTATAACTGATTAACATACATATTGAACTCTAGGTTTTCTAGTACATTTTTAACCAATAACCCCTCTGAAAACAATGCAGACTTCTAAAAATGCTACAGTAAAAAAAATAAATTGCTTAACCAAGATATCTAGAATACACAGAAAAAGTGTAAATAGTTTAACATCGTTATATAAAATATTTCTGTAACAGAAATACTTCTGTAATAATGTTAAATGTATGGATTTAGTAAAAACTATTATTTTTCTGTGCAATTTACAGTGTAAAAGAGTAACTAAGCATTTCCACACTCTCAGAAAAAGTGCAAAAATTGTACCTTTTGGGGCACAAGTTTGGGTACAGCTTGTCATTGGGGCAGTACTCTCAAAGGGACACCTTTGTACTTTCTTTTCCCCTAAAGCGTGCATATTAGCATCTTAGAGTAGTAATTTGTACCCTTAAGATAATATGTAATTGTTAAAGCCACCCGTGCCAGATGACACTAGTTTTAATCACCCTTGGAGAGGTGCATGTAGTGCATTGACCCGGGTGGGAAGGGTGTTTAGGGGATCGAGTGTAATGGAAGCCAGCTAGCATCTAATACTAGAGGTTGCAGACTTTAGCATCCTTCTGGACCCAGATTGGAGTGAAGTTTATAGAGGCCAGCTATTGAATAACACTAGAAGCTGTGGCCTTTAGTTTCCTTGTGAGTGCACCAGTCTCCCATGCCAGGTTGATGCTAGTTCAAATCCCATTAGGAGCAGTGCAAGTAGGACCAGTCACATTGGTGCCGTGACCTGGATGGGAGTGGAGTTTAGGGGATGAGTCGAACAGAGACCAGCTAGCAAATATGCCTAGAAGCTGTGGCCTTTAGTGTCATTGTAAGTGCATCTGGCTTTCATGCTGGTTGACAATGGTTCGAATCCCATTTGGAGAACCACTTAACTTGCTGCTGTGACCAAGATGTGAGTAAGAATTGGGGGGTGAGTGTAACAGAGGCTAACTAATGACTGATTTTAGGGTCTGCAACCTTTAGCATCCTTATTAGCACGCCTGCCTCCCATGTCGGTTGACATTGGTTTGAATCCCATTTGGAGCCGTCCAAGTAGGTCCAGTTACATTGGTGCCGTAACCTGGATTGGTCAGCAGTCTACTATCAAAACAATAACTGATTAACACACATATTTAACTCTTAAGTTTTATAGTACATATTTTGCCAGTAACCCCCACTAAAAACAATACAGAACTGTAAAAATGCTACAGTAAAAAACTGTTAATTGCTTAACTGAGATTTCTACCATACATAGAAAAAAGTGTAAATAGTTTCACATCACTATATGAAATATTTCTGTTAAATAACACTAAATTCATGGGTTTTAGAAGTAAAAACTAAGATTTTCTGTGCAATTTACAGTGTAAAAAAGTAGCTAAGCATTTCCACACCCTCAGAAAAAGTGCAAAAATTGTACCTTTTGGGGCACAAGTTTGGGTACAGCTTGTCATTGGGGCAGTACTCTCGAAGGGACACCTTTTTTACCTTCCATAAAGCATGTATATTAGCATCTTAGAGTAGTAATTTGTACCCTTAAGGTAACATGTAATATCTTGTTAATGCAGCACATGCTGGATAACACTAGTTTAAATCACCCTTGGATTGGTGCTTGTAGGACCACTGGTGCCGTGACCCGGGTGGGAAGGGTGTTTAGGGGGGGTGAGTGCAATGGAAGCCAGCTAGCAACTTCCACTTAAGGCTGGAGTCTTTAGCATCCTTCTACGTGCCTCTGTCTCCCATATGGGTTGATGTTGGTTCGAATCCCATTTGGAGTAGTGCATGTAGAACCAGTTACATTGCTGCTGTGACCAAGATGTGAGTGAGGATTTGGAGGGTGAGTAACAGAGGCTAGCTAATGACTAATGTCTTTGTGAGTGCACGTCTGCCTCCCATCCCGGTTGATGCTGGTTTGAATCCCATTTGGGACAGTGTAAGTCAGACCAGTTACGTTAGATTGCTGAGTGTAACCTTTCATGCTAGGTTGATATTGGTTCGAATCCCATTTGGAGTAGTGCATGTAGAACCAGTTACATTGCTGCTATGACCAAGATGTGAGGAAGGATTTGGGGGGGTGAGTGTAATAGAGGCTAGCTAATGAGTAATGTTAGGGACTGCAACCCTTAGCATTCTTATTAGCACGCCTGCCTCCCATGCCAAGTTGATGTTGGTTCGAATCCCATTTTAAGTGGTGTAAGTAAAACCAGTTACATTAGTGCCGTGGCCTGGATAGGGGGGAGATGTAGGGGGTGAGTGTAACAGAGACCAGCTAGTGACAGATTTAGGGGGTGAGTGAAAGAGAGGCCAGCTAATGACTGTGGGGGGTTGTGGCCTTTAATTTCCTTGTGAGTGCACGTCTGCCTCCCATCCCAGTTGATGCTAGTTTGAATCCCATTTGGGACGGTGCAAGTAGGACCAGTTACGTTAGACTGCTGAGTGTAACAGAGGCCAGCTATTGAATAACACTAGAAGTTGTGACCTTTAGTATACTTGTGAGTGCACTTGCCTCCCATGCTGGTTGATGTTGGTTCTAATCCCATTTGGAGCGCTGCAAGTAGGACCAGTCACATTGGAGTTGTGACCCGGATCGGAGTGAAGTTTAAGGGGGTGAATGTAAAAGAGGCCAACTAGTGAAAAACACTAGAAGATGTGGTCTTTAGTGTCCTTTTGAGTGCACCTGCCTCCCATGCCAGTGATGTTGGCTCGAATCCCATTAGGAGTTGTGCAAGAACGACCAGTCACATTTATGCCGAGACCCGGATGGGAGTGAAGTTTAGGGGGTGAGTGTAACAGAGGCTATCTAGTGACTAATGCTAGGGGCTGTGGCTTTAGCATCCTTATTAGCACGTCTGCCTTCCATCCCGGTTGACACTGGTTCGAATCCCATTTGGACCGGAGCAAGTAGGACCAGTTACATTGGAGCTGTGATCCGAATGGGAGTGAAGTTTAGGGAGTGAGTGTAACAGAGCCCAGCTAGTGAATAACCCTAGATGTTGCAGCCTTTAGTGTCATTGTGAGTGCATCTGCCTCCCATGCGGGCTGATGTTGGTTCGAATCCCATTTGGAGCGGTGCAAGCAGGACTAGTGGCATTGGTGCCGTGACCCGGATTGGAGTGAGGTTTAGGCGGGTGAATGTAATGGAGACCAGCTAGTGAATATCATTAGAGGCTGCACTCTCTAGAGTTGTGAGTACACCTGTCTCCCATTTCAGCAGACAATGGTTTGAATCTGTTTGCAGTGGTGTGAGTAAGACCAGTTACATTGTTGCTGTGACCTGGACTGGAAAGGATCTTGAGGGCTTAGCAATGTAAGTTTGAATACTACTTGCATTATCACGTCATATATCTATGTTTAGTAAGCTGCAGGTTCAGTTCTTGTTACGCACATACATACACACAAGCATGAGTTAACCTAGAGCAGATATTTTAATGTGGGAGCCGTGGAGGTTGCTGACACAGTAAGCAGAGGGGCAGGGACAGGAACCCCTCATTAAGACTGAATTAAATAGAGCTTTGATGGGGAGACCTACATCAGTTCAGTCTGGCAACACATGAAAGAGCAGCCGTGAGAGACAGGGATCTGCACTCGTTGTCACTCTCTCCAGCGCACACTTGCAGACATTTCATTCCTCACATATACACATACACGCACACACACAAAACTGAAAACCACATCACTGCCACATACAAACAAAGACAATGTTCGGAATATCACACCATCAGTAGACTCTGGCTGTATTTAGTATGCTGTGCACACTATGCAATTTTTCTATATGCAGAGAATCCCCAGATGACCGAATATATTTGCCAAACATTTTTGTGTGGAATATGGTATCCCACAGTGCAATGCACTCGACTTGACCTTCTATTTCTAGTGTGATGAATGAATAGGAAATCATAACAGTCATGATTAATATTTCTTACTTGACTCTGTATTTAATCTGACCACCCAGAGTTTAGAAAATTCTGCAAAAAATTGAAAAACAAGTATTATTTCCAAAATGAAAATGGACTCTACATGCTTCAGTCACGTGACGAGCATAGTGAGGCAATGTGATAACAATTAAAATAGTATGTGCCCACCAACCAGATCTCATAAGAATGCTGTAACAAACTGTACAAAGAGGGTAATGTTAAAACTAGGGTGGTGCGAAGACCCTATCCACCTTATTTTTCAGTGCGGAACTAAGCTGTTTTCTGGTTTTGTGTTAGACGTCCGGTTCATAATCCGCCATAGGGAGATAACAAGAAGAATATCGAAGTGCAGTAAATGGTAAAACAGTTTGCACTACAAACCAGTGTGTTCATAATTAAGATAATACTTTAAAATAATATGGTAAGACACATCAGTTTGCAGTATCAAGCAGCAAAATTTGCTTTTTGAGCAGCTAAAAATAGCTGGAAGTGGATGAGACCGGAAGCCAGACACAAAAAAATTACAAATGGCTGCACCCACTCTTATGGGAAACATAAGGTGGATTGGATTTGCTCAGTTTCTTCTTCTTCTTCTCCAAAATGAATCATTTTTGAGGGCTTTGCACACGTCAAAAGTGGTGAAAATTTACATCCGACATGGGTTTCAGAAGTAGGTGTGGCACAATGGCTTGATAGTGCCACCTAAAAACCTGAAAAATTTCAATGAAGTTCCCCTCAAGCTCTGTTTCACATAAATGTACGAAATTTAGTAGACACATGTAACACACCAATACCTACAAAAAAAAGTTCGAAAACCAACAGGAAGTGAGTTATTTAGAATTTTCTTGGCAAGTTTTGTGCCGTTTTTGCAATTTCCAGGTACTGTATTTAAACGAACTCCTCCTACGTATTTAAACAGATCAATATCAAATTTGGTCAGTCTAATCTTCTAAAAAGATCTTGAGTTTTCATTGAAGGGCATGTTCATTTATATGTTTCACCATGAAAAAGGAAGTTGTTATAATTCAGGCATTGTGAAGTAGCCCCAAACTTCACATGTTTGATAACACTTCTGACCTGAAGACAACTACATGCCCATATTCAATTATAGTCATAGCGCCACCTGCTGGTAACAGGAAGTTACATGTTTTAAGCTGTAACAAACTCCTCCTAGAGATTTAATGACATCAACATCATATCTGGTTAATCTAACCTAAAGGCCTTTACAGTGTTAAATTGTGAAGATCTTGAGTTTTCGGTAAAGGGTGTTTACGTGGCGCCCTGACAAAGTTTGATGTTTCGCCATGGAAAAAGAAGTTGTTGTAACTCAGCTGTACAATGTGCGATAAAAGTCCTGGCCTGAACACATCTGAAGGCCAATATTCTGTTATAATCATAGCGCCACCTGCTGGCAACAGGAAATGACTTGTTTTACACTAACTTAAACATGCAATGTTCAATCTGCGCCAAACTTCACGTTTATGAAGAGTACTGGCCTGAACATTTCTAAACGCCAGTATTCAGTTATAATCATAGCGCCACCTGTTGGCAACAGGATATGTCATGCTTTGCACTAACTCAAACATACCATGTTCAAACTGCACCAAATGTCATATATTTGATTAAAGTCCTATTCTGAAGACATTTAAATGCCAATATTCAGTTATAGTCATAGCGCCACCAGCTGGCAGCAGGAAGTTTGTCACATATAATTGACTTTAACATATTCCTCCTGTATTTACCACTTTAAATTAATATTGCCCACCGTTTGCTGTTTTCCTGGAGTGCCCTTTTAAAGCTGCTTGTGGGTTTAATTAGGTGTAATTTTTGTGTGTTTCTGTTTTTCCGCATCATTATTATAGGATAAGATCTGTTAGTGTTTAATGATGTGTAATATTAGAATTTTCTTAAATGAACTTTCATTGATTTCACAGCTTTAATTCTGTAATGACTCAGGATTTTTAATTGTAAATCATTTCAACCAATTCTTTTAACTGGCTGAAGTTATATGTGGGCAGATTTGATTTTTCTGTTCAGATCCAGTTGCAAGCTTGCGTATTTGGACAAGACATGAGAATTTAACATTGAATATCTCACTTTTATGATTTTCATTTGAGTAGAATCCAAATCTGACCATTCAGACTAAAACTTGAAAAATGATTTTCTATTCTATTACTATTTCTATTCTGTTGCAATTCAAACGACAAAACATAGAACAGATTTGAGTCGGACAGTCCAAAAAAACAAACAAAAAAAAATTCATATTCTTGCTTTCACTCTGAACAAGGCTGCAGAAATCCGTGTGTTGACATTAAGGCGATGTTTGAATATACTATATTCTTGTTAGAGGTAAAACCCAGCAGTTCACACAGCAGTGGGTATGTGGTATCCACTTTAACACACTCCTGTCACTTCACACCAGCGCATTATTTATTCTCTATGAGCACGTCTCTGGCAATGACGCAGGTGTGTATTCTTGCCAGTGTGTGTGTAAAAGAGACAAACCAGACATTCATAATTTAAGAGCAATGTCTGTTGAATGAGCGACTACCTGAGGGGAAATGAAACATTGGATTTGTTGAATAAAATATAAGTTGCAGGAACCCTCGTGCAGCTCATGCGGGCGTGTGTGTGCAGGTAATGATGTCAGCAGGGACCGAATATGTAATGATCATGCAAATACGCACGCTTATTTAAACATACAGACATAAAGTCGCCAACCGAGTCTCTCGGTACTTGTAGTAGCTACGTTTTCGAACCTGACGGCGATGGTTTTTCTGAGTACGGTTTAATGTAAATGATATTGTCTAGTTGTGCAATCAACAACGCTTGGAGGGAGGAGTGCCAAAAATGGAAGGCCGATCAATTACGCGCATAGAATACGAGAGCGTGCTGGTTTGACGGTTTGAATACAATAAAAGGTATTAGATTTTCAGCAGTAAATGTAGCAGTGTGAACAGATATTGGAAACTGTCCCTACAGGCTAGTTTTCACATGCCTGCAACTTAAGCTGGAGCTGACTTGTATTGTTCAGGCAAACGATCCACCTTGGGCAGAGAGGTGTGAGTGTACACACCTGCCAGATTGCATCAAGACACTCACACACATGCACAAATGTATGTATACACATAATAAGAAAGCACACACACACACACACACACACGGGGAGAATGGTGTCCTAATGAGGCCCTGGGAGGCCCTGCTGGTCTGTCAGTCAGGCTGCACCATGCTGACACATGGCTGACAACAGCATTGAGCTACTTCTGTCTCTTCCGCTCGGTTTAATTCAGCAAAACTACTGACAGGATTATAGAGACGCTCAAATTAATTCAATTAATAATGCGCTCTGTCACTCTCTGCCTCCCAAGGAGGACAATAATAAACTGTGATTTGGGAAGGAGGAATGTATGACATGCGAGAGACGTGGAAACGGGCTGGAGAGGCACAAACACCGAGGCCGACGCTTTGCTGAATATTTACAGCCGTGAATCTCAACCGGTGGGACGAGACTCAGAATTGGGTCGCAGGGCTGGGCTGATGGGGTCAATGCAAAATAATGCTTATATAAAAATGTAACTAAGCATATATTTTGGCAACAGGGATCAAAAATGTCAAAAATTTAGCTAGCACTAATATAATATTTAGCTTACTACTTGTACAATGTATTTATGGAACATATAAAAGTGTGCAGGATCTTAAAAATCATTTAATAAACTAGTTGAAAAATGGCAGGTTCTTAGTTTTTTAAAGACTTGAAAATTTACAGATTTTCAGGTTTTCCTTACACCTTGAATACACAAGGTACATTAAGGTAATTCTTATTTATTTTTATTTTTTTCAAATATCATGAACAAATACTATGTATTTGGTCAGATGTAAAGTATATATGTAAAATATTTATAAATGTATACAAAATATAATCAAGGTAATCTTTTTTTAAAGAAATATCATGAACAAATATAATTTTTCAGGGGGAGTCAGGCCACAATTTTCTCAGAATTTGTATCTGATAATTACTGGACATAAAGGTCTATTTTGCATATTTAAAAACAGTTTTTTTTTCTTAATAAATAATAAAACAATAACACACACACACACACACACATATATATATATATATATATAATATTTAGAAATTTTTAGAAATATATTTCAAATATACGCAAGGTAAATATACACTTGTACACACATGTAGTATTTTTACAAAAAAATATACTAAATAAATTTTTAGATATATTTTTGGGGGGAGTCAGACCAAAATTTTCCTTGTTTTTACTGTTTTTATCAAAATCTGTTTTTTTTATCTGATAATTACTGACCATGAAGGTCTAATTTGCTAACTAAAGTACAATTGCTTCTTTATTTTTTAAAAGAAATAATAAAACAATACAATATATGAAGTATATATATATATATATATATAAAATAGTCAAGGTAATTCTTTTTTCCCCTTTTTTTAAATATCATAAAATATCATGAATTCTTTTTCCATGAATGAATGTTTTTATCAAAATCAGAATTTTAATTTATTTTTATTTAATTTTTTATTTAAAGGAGTCATCAGATGCCCATTTTCCACAAGTTGATATGATTCTTTAGGATCTTAATGAAAAGTCTCTAATATACTTTGATTAAAAATTCTCAACGGTTGTGTAAAACAACACCCTTTTTACCTTGTCAAAATCAGCTCTGCAAAAATCATCTTATTCTAAGGGGTTGTTCCTTTAAATGCAAATGAACTCTGCTCGCCCCGCCCCTCTCTTCTCTCTGTGGAAAAGACGGTCTTGTTTACTTTAGCCGCATTTAGCCGCGTTTAGCCGCTAAACTTCCTAACTACCACGTTGTAAGCAAAGGCGATCGCAAAGATTCATAAAAACGCTTATACTCACTTCTGCTGTAAATGAAGCTGGATCATGAATGATTCGTGCGAACATAGATGGATATATGTAGATCAGGAGGTGCATTCCCTTCACAAACAAATCTCAGCGGCTCAGATGTCAGGAGTAAATGACGACCACTATGTTCATTATTACATCCAGCAACACAACACCTCAATCGGAGATATTCTTGTCTAACTTACATCCCTGCTCCAGCATCAAAACATGGAAAGTTTTGGACAGTGACAGCTGGTCTAAGGTACAAGCTCATGTCAATCAACTATTGTGGGAGCGGCCTCTGTGGGTGTGACGCCACAACGACAGGCATCTGAGAACGGCTCGATTTGAAAAAGGGAATATTATTTTTACAGATTAATTAAAAACCACTGCATGGATTTTTATCATTATAGGGTAGATGTGTACATACACTGCCAACACACATTAATGTTCAAACAACATGAAAAAGTGAACTTAGCATCCGATGACCCCTTTAAGTACTGATCATGAAGTACTGGTCTGTTTTTCTTTAAAAGTAAAATGTATTAAGAAATAATACAACAATAAATAGAACAAAACAATAAATTAATTAATTATAATAGAAAAAGTGTATTAAAGTCATTATACGCTATATAATGCCATTCAAGAAAAAAAAAATGATATTGTTTGCTCACCAAAGCTGCCTAAACCAGTAATATTGTGAAACATTATTACAATTTGAAATAACTGTTGTCTGTTTAAATATATTTTAATTTTAATGTCATTTATTCCTTTAATGGCAATATTGAAAACAGCTACTTAATATATTTGTAGAAACCGTGGCATTTTTTTTTTCCAGGATTCTTTGATGAGCAGAAAGTTCAAAAGAACAGCATTTATTTGAAACTGAAATCTTTTGTAATATTATCTGTGTTTTACTGTCACTTTTAATCAGTTTAGTGCATCCCTGTTAAATATAACTATTACTTTTTTTCAAAAGAAAAATAAATAACTAACCCAAACTTCTGAACAGAAGTCTATTTATGAATTGTATTTTTAATGTTTTTTTAATATTTTATAGACCTGGACCAAAAAGGGCTTTATTCCATTGAGCTTGCATTGTTAAAACTACTAGTATAAAAACAAAAGCGCCTGGTGTGGAATCAAACAACATGAATCATTCATCAGAGGCCTCCTTTCATTCTCTCGGTCTAATAAGTGAACCTGGTGGGCCGAAGCTTTGTCTTCTAGCAGCGGCTGAGTTAAGCAGTCCACTGATGGGCCTGGACACACAGAATACTCTGGATTTGCTAAAGAAGCACTACGCTTCAAGAACTAATGACCCATACAGAGTAATCACCTCAACAAACACCTCATCAGCACAGAGAGAGAGAACAGAGCGGAGCCATGCACCTGAGCAGAGATCTGCACGGCACTGCGGATATAAACACTGGAAGGCGCAAATACAACAAGAACACAATAAAACACACAAACACTGACACATGTTTGTGCGCTCGCACTCAGACGCACCCTCCAGTGCTCGTTCGCAACAGTTAGTCCAAACTAAGCGGCGTCGCTGCATTCTTTGGGAAGGCGGATTCTTATGCCAGATTATTCTCCATTTTTAGCTTCTTAAAACCACACGGGAGAGTTCCCATCATCGCTCTTAAGCAGATTTACTTTCATAAAAAGCAGCTCAGAGGAGGAGCCTGTAACTGAGAATGTGCTTAACTTCACACACGCATTGTGACATATCATCTTTGTATTTGTATTATGGAGCTGAATGTACAGTGAGTCACAGTAGGCGTGCTTGCATAACAGAGTAAGTTCTTTAATAACCAGAATTAACTTTTATTATCTCTCCTTTCTGCTTTAGAAATGTGTGTGTCAAAGATGTTCAAACCCAGCAGACTGAAGTGAGTGATTCTGTAAAACTGACAAAACCTACAAGTACATATCACACGTAACTCACACTAATGTCTTAACGCAGGCTTTTTTAAATAAACAAATCCACTTCGTTTATTTATTATTTTTTATTTTCTTTCATCATATGAATGTATTTTTTTGGGGCTTGAAATCTCCACATTGTAACAAAATAAAGATATATATATAAAATTTTTAAAAAGTACAAAAAAAAAAGTCTTCAACGTGAAAACTTAAGTTTAGTTGTTGCATTTATTTATTTACAATCAAATTGGATGTTTCAAATTAAAAGGTAATAGTTCATTAGTTAACAACATTAGTTAAAGGAACACTCCACTTTTTTGATGAATGATGAATGAAAAAAAAAAACATATACAAATAAATAAAGGATAACACTTTACAATAAGTTGTCATTAGTGAACATTAGTTAATGTATTAACTATAACATGAACAAACAATGAATAATACATTTTTACAGTATTTATTCATATTTTTTAATGTTATTTAATGAAAGTACAATTGTTCATTGTTTGTTCATGTTAGTTGACAGTGCATTAACTCATGTTAACAACTTGTGATTTTAATAATGCATTAGTAAATGCTGAAATTAACATTAACTAAGATTAATAAATGCTTTAGAATTTTTGTTTATTCTTAGTGCATGTTAAAGGAACAACTTGAAACTTTGAAAATAGGCTCATTGTCCAACTCCCCTATAGTTAAACAGTTGAGTTTTACCATTTTCAAATCCATTCAGCTGATCTCCGGGTCTGGCGGTAGCACTTTTAGCATAGCTTAGCATAGATCATTGAATCTGATTAGACCGATAGCATCTCAAAATAACCATATATAATGACGATATTTTTCCTATTTAAAACTTGACTCTTTTGTAGTTACATCGTGTACTAAGACTGACGCAAAATGAATAGTTGTGATTTTCTAGGCTGATATGGAACTATACTGTCATTCCGGCGTAATAATCAAGGAACTTTGCTGCCGTACCATGGGTGCAGCAGGCGCAATGATATTACGCAGCACCTGAAAATGACCGTCACTAAGTTTGTGTAGATGCAGAGTTGCAGCCAGCAGAGTTGACAGCTGTGTAATATCATTGCGCCTGCTGCACCCATGGTACGGCAGCAAAGTTCCTTGATTATTACGCCGGAATGACAGTATAGTTCCATATCAGCCTAGAAAATCACAACTATTCATTTTGCGTCAGTCTTAGTACACGATGTAACTACAGAAGAGTCAAGTTTTAAATAGGAAAATTATTGAAAATCTTTGGTCATTTTTGAGCGAGATGCTAACGGTCTAATCAGATTCAATGATCTATGCTAAGCTATGCTAAAAGTGCTACCGCCAGACCCGGAGATCAGCTGAATGGATTTGAAAATGGTAAAACTCAACTGTTTAACTATAGGGGAGTTGGACAATGAGCCTATTTTCAAAGTTTCAAGTTGTTCCTTTAACATGCACTAAGAATAAACAAAAATTCTAAAGCATTTATTAATCTTAGTTAATGTTAATTTCAGCATTTACTAATGCATTATTAAAATCACAAGTTGTTAACATGAGTTAATGCACTGTCAACTAACATGAACAAACAATGAACAATTGTACTTTCATTAACTAACATTAACAAATATGAATAAATACTGTAAAAATGTATTATTCATTGTTTGTTCATGTTATAGTTAATACATTAACTAATGTTCACAAATGACACCGTATTGTAAAGTGTTATCCTTTTTTTTGTATGTTTTTTTTTTCTTTTTCATTCATCATATAGATGTAATTTTTTTTTTGGCCTGCAATCTCCATATTTTTACAAAATAAAGATATATGGGAATATACATTAATTAAATTTTTTCTGCTTCAGCTTGAAAACTTAAGTTCAGTTGTTGCATTTATTTGTTTATTTCGTTAATAACCGATCGTTACACTAGGTAAGACCCTTCTTCCTCGGCTGGGATCGTTTACAACCGCATTTGAGATCTTTTGAAGCTGCATTTATACTGGAAGTTCAAACTCAGGGCACCATATCAGTCCATTATATGGAGAAAATGCTGAAATGTTTTTCTTAAAAAACACAATTTCTTTACGACTTAAGAAAGAAGGACATGAACATCTTGGATGACAAGGGGTTGAGTACCCCCTGGACTTCTCCTTTAAAAAAATGTTGAAATTGGTCAAATTAATTTGATGAGTTAAAGTAATGGAAAAACATATGTTGCCATGAATTACTGTTTGTATCATTTTTACAGTATATAATACATTTTATTTTCTATTTACTTTAAAAAAAGACAACAAGTTAAAATGTCCTTTTTTGAGCACTTTATCTTATTTTGTTACACTTATAAGCAATGATCTTAAAATGTCAACTTTTTTACTATGATTTTATATATGTGAACATTATATAATTTTACTAAACACTTTTTTTCTGTAAGTTTAACTTAAATGCTACCATATTTTTTTGCAGTATTTGTTTTTTAATTAGTTACATTTTTACAGTACAACCATGAATTATTGTTCATATCATTTTTTTTTTTTTTTACAGTGTATGATTTTATATTGATTTATTATGTACTTTAGAAAAGACTTGATATGTGGTTAAAATGTCCTAAAGCACTTTATCTTATTTCTGTACATACATTTATAAGGAATGATCTTAAAATGTCAACCTTTTTGCAGATTTTTTGTATGTGAACATTATATCATTTTATGAAATACTTTATTTTTGTGTGTAAATGTAAGTTAAATCTTAAAACTTAAACCTAACCATATTATTATGGTAACTTTTATTTTAATGTGTTACATTGTCAAAGTAAAACCATGAATTATTGTTCATATTATTTTTTGACAGTGTTTAATTTTTTATTTTCTTAAAAAAAAAAAACATTTATAAGAAATGATCTTAAAATGTCAACCATTTCATGATTTTATATGTGAACATTATATCATTTGAATAAATACTTTATTTTTGTGTGTAAATTTAACTTAAATCAGTAAAACCTAAAATATTACCATATTTTTACGGTAATGTTTTCATTATTTTACTTTTATTTTGTTTGTTTTTTTACTGTAAATTTTACTTTCTAATAGGCATATTGCATTTTAAGACCTTTACCACAAGACTTTAAATATGAAAGTAAACTGTGAAACCTGTCTCCATAATATATAGTAAACAATTCTCCTTCTATTAGTTTTGTGATGTTAAATTAAACTAGCCATGTTGCCTTTATGAACTTAGTTATATCCCAACACATCAAAGTGTAATTAGCTTAAGGTGCTGTAAAGAAAATGATTAACTATTCAGTTTTCTGACAGTTTTCTATTGTGGTAGTAGTATTCAAATTGTGCTTACAAATCACATATCAAACTAAAAACGGTTGTAGACTTTACTCTGTGTACCTGTGTGTGCGTGTGTGTGTGTATGTGTGTGAGCGGCCCTCGGGCTGTCTCTCAGTGGGAGGTTTGGGGATCACTCTGTTCTAAGAGGGGATTTCATCAGCGACGAGGGTAAAGCCTTCACTAACAGACCTATTTATCCCTACAACAGGCCCTACCTTACTATTCCACTACTCTCTCACATGCTCACACTGCCCCACACAGCAGTAACCGGCAATTACGACAACACCATGTCATTAGAGACTTATACAGACTCCTATTATCACACCCTCACAGACAGGGAGCATTAAAGTCGACTGTGAATAAGAAACGCCATTTTAAAGAAAAACAAACAAATAAAACCATGAATACTGCTGCATAAGGACTTGCCAGTGTTTAGCCACGGAAAGCTTTTCTTTTATAGCATTTTAACAATCAAATCAGCATGAAGAAGCCTTAAAAATACTATTAATTATTGTGTTAATTCTTATACAGGCCCAGGCTTTCTTTTTGTGCTTATTTTAGTGGCTCTGAGAGTATTAGACTCATATTGGTGGTTGAAAGCATAATCAAATTAGCCAAAATATTTATTAAACAAACATGCAAATAGCATGCAAACTTGCAAGAGATGTTTAGGATGTTGTAAATGATAAGAGTCCCAATTCTATGGAAATCTGTAGATCTTTCCAGTGAATTCCGCATGGGCCTGCTTACGGCTGTTGGAGCTCGGTTAAGTGTGTGGATGGGGGTGAACGTTGGTGTCTGGCTCCTTCATTGATGGTTACGCCCTAGTTGTTCTTTTGTGATGTGCGGTGATGGGGGGCTACCAGTGACACATGAACTGACAGTCTGGGAAAGCATGACATCATTGATTTTTGCCCAAATATCGATGAACCATGACAAGGGAACAAAAACTTCACTTTTATTAGGACCTACAGCTATTGACCATAATCTAAAAAAAAAGTAAACTTGTGGGAATTTTTTTTTTTCTTCCACAAAATTCATAAATCAGATGGCTTAGAAAAGTAATAGCATTCCTCTCCTCAACAAGCCTTTTGGGCAGTGCTCCAACATAGCAACCTATTCAAAAATAAATCTGTACAAAAAAACCAAGCTGCAAGATTTGAGTCATCACTCATGTCAGTAGCACAAAGTAACGTGCTAAATTTTTTTTACAATTTAGTTTAAATATTTAAAAATTTTAAATATGGCAACAATGATACACAACTAACTAGCTACAAGTAAATTAATATAACTGTAACTGCTATAACCACCATATTTTGTGTTTAAATGTCAGCATTTTTGTCTGAAAAAAAAATTTATATATATATATATATATATATATATATATATGTATACATACATATACTAATTTGTTCCCTGATTTTAGTTAAATTAAAACAACAAATGTGACCCTAGACCACAAAACCAGTCTTAAGTAGTACTGGTATATTTGTAGCAATAGCGAAAAATACATAGGCTAGTATGGATCAAAATTATCGATTTTTCTTTTATGCCAAAAATCTTTAGGATATCAAGTAAAGATCATGTTCCATGAAGATATTTTGATTAGTAATATGCATTGCTAAGAACTTCATTTGGACAACTTTCAAGGTGATTTCCTCAGTTTTTAGATTTTTTTGCACCCTCAGATTTCAGATTTTCAAATTGTTGTATCTTGGCCAAATACTGTCCTATAGCCTAACACCCATACATCAATGGAAACCTTATTTATTCAGCTTTCAGATTATGTTGATCCTTATGACTGGTTTTGTGGTCCAGGGTCACAAATCACTACAATATAGCCAGGATTTACTACAACGAGGGTGCAAATGGGTAAATTGTAATCATGTGTTAAAAAGTTGTGAAACAAGTTCTTAATTTGTGGCTATGATATACAATTTTTTTCCTTGCATATCATGTGTGGGGCTCCGTAGTTTTCTCTGGCGTTACAAGATGAAAAAACAATATGGAAGCTGTATAATTATTAATTTAATTTATAAAGCCTATTTTTAATCAAATTTAATTATTAAATTTTAGATATTAAAGGTGCAGTCACATTAGCGTCCATTATATATTGTGAATAATGTAGCGAAGCCTAAAGCACAGCTCATACAAAAGTCACTTTTCAGTCGGTCAATGCAACAAAGGCACGTAACCACCTTAAACCAGTTGCGAAATCTGTGTTAGAGAACTTTTCGCTTTTTCGAAATTCCCAATCTCATCAGTTCCTATTGAAATGACAGGATTTTGTCTTATTAAAACATTTATGCAACTTAACAAAACATTTATTATGCATAGGCCTAATGCAAAGCGTGAAATGTTTTTAATTTTACATGTATCCTTTTAAACCTTTTTAGTAATGCCCTGTTTGTTGAAAATCAAATGATTTTGATGAAACCTACACTTTAAGCTTGTTGTTGCCGCCATTTGTCGCGCTGACACGCCCCTTTCACCGCCACAACTCTACAACTTGGGTCTTTTATTGCGCGAGTTTAATTTTATAAATCTAAAATTATAAAATTCCCACTTGTAAAATCAACTTTACCTGATTAATCAAGTGTTCCTAACTCATAATTATCGCCTGCGATGTTTCCGACTCCACTTGAAGTCGCATACGCCTCAGCGCGGGTTTCTCTCAATTATAGCGGGAAATGGAAAACCCAGAGTGGAGTTCGAGTAATTACAGAACGCTTTGAGTGGAGAGGTCAATCTTTGCCACTCCGGTCCACTCATTTAGTCATTCCAGTCCAGGTTTCACACTGTTGCTTGGTAAGCAAAAGACGCTTCATTTAGGCATTTCATTTATGTAAAAAAATAAAATAAAATAGACTAAGGACAATTTTGTCAAAGATGTAAGCTACTTAATAATAACAACGTGTTTATTTAACTATTTTATAACAAACAACCCTGCTGTTGCGACCGAATTACAGCCGTGCTTAACTGCTTTTGTGATATTGCTTAAATAACGCAATCCCAAACCCTGGTGTCATTGAACTATTTCAAGAATCAAGCCCTGAACAAACTGTTCCTTTAAACTTCTCTTGAGTGTGTGTGTGTGCTGAATGGAGTGTCGTTTTTCAGCGCTTAACTCCTCCTCTGCATTCTGCTCGTCCAGCACACACACACACACGCTCTCGCTCTCGCTCTCGCTCTCTCACACACTCGCTGCTGCTTGCGCATTCCCCATCAGCAGCTCAACGTACAGGGAAACGGAGCCTCTTCTCGTCGGAACACACCGTTTTCAGTGTTCGTGCTTTACTTCATCAAACATGACGGTTGAAATTCGCAGCGCGGAAGAAGCGAGCAGCTGATCTGGAGAGGATTCTGTGTTTTATGTGACTAAAACAAGGCTTTGGGATAGAGACTACGGAGGCGCCGCGACCGTTGTTGCAACTTTTGTTGCAATCAGCACACGCGTTTACTGACGGTTGCGCGTTTTAGCGAAAAAGTCGCTCAACTTTTGCGCTCGATTGCTTTGGTCGTTGTGGAATGTAGAATCGGGCGACAACACGCCTGTTTCGACTGCTTTTATTTGTGTTTGGCAAGTTTGTCAGCAGAGGACACAGCGCTTCACGCCTGGAGTTGAGTTTGCAGAGTTTGTTGCAGGGATATCGATGAAACTGTCGAGCTTCGTAAAGTAATCATGGACAAATTGGATTTAAATTCATGCGTCAAGGATTATTTCTGAAACGTCTACTGTGTTTTTCCTGCATTGAGTGGACTCCGCTGTTTTCGTGCACTTCAGAGTCAACACAAACTCTCTATTTTGTTACCGTTGCAAGACGCTCGTAAACATGCCACAGCTTAACGGAGGTGGAGGGGATGAGTTGGGGGCGAACGATGAAATGATCTCATTCAAAGATGAGGGCGAACAAGAGGAGAAAATCTCCGAAAACGTGTCTGCCGAACGAGATCTGGACGATGTGAAGTCGTCTCTAGTGAACGAGTCGGAAAATAACAGCAGTTCATCCGATTCTGAGGTAAGTCTGACACAACCGCGTGTTGACAGACGCATGGATGTGGTTGTTGCCGTCGGAAAAATAACTTTTCTGTTTTGTTTTTCTCCGTTCCTCGTTCTTTCCTTCAGCAAACTGAGAGGCGCCCTCAACCAAGACCTGATCTTGAAAGTTATGAGAAAGCCCGAGAGTATTTCACAGAAGGTACGAGCAAACTACTGCTATGGCATGCCGATTTAACAATTATGCATTCAAAATGTTTTCTGTTTTTGTCCATTTTTATTATACTCATGAATGTACATTGTATAACAATACTTTCTTTCAAATAGTAAAACTTTTAAAATCTATTTCAGCACTTCTATGAACTATTTATTAGTGTGTGTACATATCCCTAGTACCATTTTGAATGTATTTTCTAATTGATATTAATTTAATTTAAACCCTAAAGTTGCCAGAGTGAGAACAAGCATTACAGTTAAAAATTTGCATTGATATTAATGTCAAAAATAGGTATTAGTTTTCAAGTACTAGTAAATCTGGAATACAGTAGTCAACATTTGAAGTGGATCAAAAAAGTTGTCGTAAGACAAGAACAGGTATTCTTTTGGGTTTTCGGACAAATTTAATGAAAGGTTTTGATCCACTTCAAATGTTGACTACTGTAGATGCTTATACTAGTAAAACTAAACTTGGAAACATACATACTAGTTGTTTAGAAGTGAATAGATGATATCTGAACCACAAGTTTGCATAGAATTCAATAGAACAAATGTGCAGATGTTAACAAACTTACAATGAAATGTTTACTTGTTACTAACATCTACTAGTGTTTATGAATCGTTAGTAGTGATATTTTAAAAAAAGATGCAATATTGGATTTGTAACAGATATTTAAAAAAAACTGTAGTACAATTAAAAATATCAGTAGTAGCAATAACCGTTAAAACAGCTTGCCATACTTGTTTTTGACTCAACTTTTGTGTCCACACATTGATCCCTAATCATTCGTCTCTCCACTGTCAAGCTTTGAGAAGACAGCAAGATGGAGGATTTTTTAAGAGCCCCCATTATCCAGGCTACCCGTTTCTAATGATCCCAGATCTTGCCAATCCTTACTTGTCCAACGGCGCCTTGTCTCCGAGCGCGAGAACGGTGAGTGCCATTGAACACGCTGTCTGTCTCGGTGCATCTTTGGAGTTCCTTAAGAGCCAGCGAGCAACATCATGTGAGAGTTTATAATGGCTCTTGCACAGAACGAAACCAACATGTTTCCTTATAAAGAATTCCTTTTGAAAATCCACTGATCAGCCACTATTTTGAATATTGTATGTTTGTGTCGCTTTCAATATCTGCAGTTTTGATCTTCCTCAGTAGTCACCAAAACAAATCAGCCTCTTTTTAAGGAAATTAGTTGTAGCGCTTAAGATTTACTAGCTCACGAGTTAAAGTTTCAAAGTATGCGTGTGAAAGTAGATTGCTGGTGTCATTTTAGCATTAGATCATGTTTAAGGCCATTAAACTGTTTAATTGGTTTTAATTGTGGACTTTAGCTGTTTGACTTGTGTTTGACAGATTTATATTCATTTATTTGTGCTCAGAGAGATCATGTCTAGTTATCGCCAGCATTTGCTGGATCAGATTTGGCAAAATCTTCCATCTAAAGTGTTTTATGGCGTTTTGGCCTCACATTTCGGTGTCTAAATATGCTGTGAAATGGATGGCTAATTGATCTAATACCCAGCGAATCTAATTCAGTGCTGTCTGCCACTGGGCTGTAATTAAGCATTTTCAGGCCGCTTGTTTAGCCTTCTTTAAAATAAGATTAGTGTGGCCGAGCGAAGAGGTCTGTCACAGTGAAATTCTATCTGGGTGTTCGCTCTTCTTGTCCGAGGGCTGCAGAGTTTGCCTGTTCTTTCCCCATAGATGTGTTGGAGTTTTGTGTCCGCGTCTGGGAAAGGTTGACTGCCCTTTTAGCCCCAGCATTGGGTCTTTTCAACCCAATTTGCAAAGAACTCAGCAGGCATTCATGTATGGCTTTGCCGCAGTGTTATGCGTCAGCGCTCTGCAGAAAAAAAGAGAATGAACGCTCGAGTCTTTGAAAGCCTCAACCGGGAGTGTTTTTTGGCGTGAGCCATCTCCCCAAATCAACACGTTTTACAGCCATTGTTTATTCCAGAGCTCAAATCCTCCTTCTTTGCTCTGAATCGCAATGTGATTTGATTGGACCCGGCCAAGCGTTTTGAGCGAAAAAGTTGCGCTTTCTCCCCTCCGCCTCCTCCCTCTAGACACTCGCGCAAGTTCTACTTGGCCTCTCCGTTTCTTTTCACTCGTCCGTACGAGGAGCTCAATCCCTTCCATTCAGTTTGTGAGGCGTTAGTCTTACATTGTCATTCTGAGTGAATGCTGATGGCTTCATTGGGATCTCCATAGGCCCTCATTAGCCTAATGGCTGCTCCTTACAGACTGGTTGCATAGCAGTTGTGGTACCCAGATCCTCTTTTGTCCCTCGGCCTATAGAGTGTTGTTGTGGGAAGAGCCTATTGCTTAAATTATCCTGAAGGAACATGCTTCATCCCACCCTCCTGCAACGAAACTTTCCTTTACGATTTGTATTTGGAGATCGTTCCGTCACAATCTCAAATGGTGAATTAAACCGACGTCGGGCACATCTCACGAGCACAGAAGCCTTCTGTTACTGCAAATATAATGCGCATTAAGGAGCCAAAGGCTAATATGGGCTTGCTAGCAAATATTCAGATGATGTCATTCAGGATAAGGATTATAACTTATTTTAATTCGTTTAGCTGATTGGGGACCGTCAAGCGATTTGGTTCCCAGAGAAAATGACCCCATAACCGAATGCATCCAGATGTGAGGCAAATATCCACACTATACGTCTTTCCCCTCATCCTGTTTAAAAAAAAAAGAGAGGCAACTCTTATTATTCCTCACAGTATTCAGATCGCAAGAGTTCGTAACCTCCAGAACCCGAGCGGATTGGCGCTCGTATTTCATACGAGTACAATCTCAGACCGAGAGCAGATCAGATCTAGTCCGGTGCGGACCAAGTCAAACGGGAGGTCACTGAGCTTAGCAGATGAGCTTAGCCTGTCAGTCGCCACCTCTAGAGCGAGCCGAGCGTCAGACAATAAGCGGTTGGCATACTTCAGATATTTACACACTAATCTTAAGCTCTCGCTCAGACAGCCTCAGTCACAGCTGTCAAAATCACATAAGGAAGTTTCCAAACAAAGCTCGGGAACTTGAAGGAGCCCGTCAGACTCTGAATGATCTTCTATGTTACGCTTGAGCAAATGCACAAATGTAGAGTATGTTTGCCAGGGAGAAGCACGAGTCTGTGCTGTATCCTCATTTTTTTCGGAATTTGACTAATTGGACAATTTCATCCTTAAAGGTATTCAGTAGCTTCTTACAGTAGGCTGAATGTTTTGTAAAGTGAAGAATATAAGGAACTGAATTAAATATAAAAGATTTCAGAGAATGCTCTTTTTTTTTTTTAGTGAACGTCTACCTTGGGATGAACAATTTATTTATTTATTTATTTTGTACAATAGCAGTTTTTCTTCTAAGATTAATTCACTGGAAAAAAAAAGTCAAAAGTGTTTTGTTCTCTTGCTTTTTATAGTGCACTGGGTTATTTGTACCAGTGAAAATGCAATAAAATCAGTCTTGTTTTGTGCGTAGGTTTGTTTTATATTTATTTTCTCAGCAGACGCTTTCCCTAACCAAACCGTCTGTTTGGTTACCACCATAAAGCGCACAAATCATATTACAGGAATCTGAGAATGCACAACGCTCGCCTTGAATGCCAAAGCGAAGCCTAAAGCAGTCGCAAATAGAGTAAACTTCTAATCATGTCGCCCTTAAACTAATATGTACGTTTCTTGCGCTGTTGCTCTGATATCCCTGAGGTGGAATTGAAAAGCTCCTCTGAATTCATAGATTTCATGTAATATTTATAGTTGTAGGACGGAAAGATTTGCCAAAGGAAATGTGGAGTTTTGAATACCTGTGGCTTTAGTTATGAAATGCGAACAAAGACCATTGCTTAATCCTTGAAATTTCGTAACATTCTTCAGTGACAGTAACACACATATGGACATTCACACATGTCACTGTGATTAATGAGGTTATTGTTTTTGGGTGCTGTGTTTGTACATGGAACTACTTAGCTTTACTTTAATTATTAACTATATGAAGAGTTTATTTGCAAAAACAAATAACTCCGTTTTTAAAATGTTCACAAATCATGTTTTTATTGTGTTGTATTGTGTTAGTTAACTGTATTTTAGTTATTTTTACTTAAGCAAAATAATCCAACTGAATGCACAATGGAAAAAAAAACATGATTTTTGACTTTTTTTTTGCAAATAAACTCTATATATTAAATGTAGTTTTTTTTTGTATTTTATAATGTTAATCTTGACAATGCATTTTGAGACCATTGCATTCAGAATGTGGTTCCACCGGAGGTTTTTAAGTACAGGAACACTTGACTGGTCGATTTGGAAATGTGTAATTTTGCACGTCGCTCTTTTGGGCCATTTATGTATCAGTCTGAAAGCTGTTGCATCTGTAGGTGGGTTGTGTGTGTGTGTATGTGTGTGTTGAGATCTACACTTCAATTCAGATAACTAACCTTGAATGCAATTGTGAATGCTTCAGGCCTTCATCACATATTAATAAAAAATCCGTCAAAGAAGAAAAAAATACCCACCCCCACCAAAAACTTTTCTTTAAGTGTTTTGTGGCCTGATAGTCAGATCTGCAAGATTAACCAAAGCCATTGAGCAGTTCAGACCTCACGCTTCTTGTTTGACATTTTAGATTTCTATTCATCTAGTGGTGAGGGCAACGGTCCAGATAACTTTGTAAGAGACGCTCTTAGTGAAAACAGAAAAGAGGACAGAAATAAGTGGAAGATGGAAAGAAACAGAGGTATGAAGTGACAGAAAGGGAAAGATGTGGGGAAATGCAGGCGTGCAGATTTCTCATAATTGATTTAGGGCCTGCTCCGAGCTGACATTCCTCAATAATCCAGTGGGACTGTTTTTAAGGAGTCTTTATCTGAGTGTGGCGGCCAACCAGCTCTACTCTTCCCAGTGCTTGTCACTGAGATGAATGCTCAAGCCTGGCCCGAGGAACCGTCTGCTAGGGGCTCATGTTGGAAACAGAGAGAATTTGATATGTTCGGTATTCAGAGTATATGCACAATGCTTTTGTTGGCGTAAAATATTGCCACACTGTGAAAACTAAGTATGTTTTTCGGTGGCTTCCTAAAAAGTGTGGCATTAGAAAAGTGTAAAAATCCTTCCTTATTTTGCAAATTGAAAGCATGAGACAGATTTTTGAACATAATGTTGCTCATTGGAATATTATGATTATTTTAATATGCTTTGTCAAAATCCTTCCTTATTTTGCAATTTGCAAGTATATTATGATTATTTTAAAGGAGTCATCGGATGCAAACTTCACTTTTACATGTTGTTTGAACATTAATGTATGTTGGCAGTGTATGTACAAATTTACCCTATAAAAATGCATGCAGTGGTTTTTAATTAATCTGTAAAAATAATATCCCCTTTTTCAAATCGAGCGTCACACCCACAGAGGCCGCTCCCACGATAGTTGATTGACATGAGCGTCTTACCTCAGATCAGCTGTAACAGTCTGACCTCCATTGTTTCAATGCCGGAGCAGGGATGTAAGTTGACAAGAATATCTCCGATTGAGCGATTGAGGTGTTGTGTTGCTGGATGTAATAATGAACATAGTGGTCGTCATTTACTCCCGACATCTGAGCCGCTGAAGATGCAGTGGATTACGTTTATTTGTGAAGGGAATGCACCTCCCAATCTACATAAATGCGTCTGTGTTCACACAAATCATTTGTGATCCAGCTTCACCTACAGCAGAAGTGAGTATAAGGTTTTATTTTTATGAATCTCTGCAATCACCTTTCCTAATAGCGTGCTAGTTAGCAAGTTTCGCGGATAAATGCGGCTAAAGTAAACAATCTCTCAGAGCAGCAGAGAGAAGAGAGGGGCGGGGTGAGCAGAGCTCATTTGCATTTAAAGGAACAATCCCTCATAATGGGATGATTTTTGCAGAGCTCATTTTGGCAAGGTAAAAGGGTGTTGTTTTACACAACCATTGAGAATTTTTAACCAAAGTATGTTATAGACTTTTCTTTAAGACCCTAAAGAATCATATCAACTTGTGGAAAATGGGCATCCGATGACTCCTTTAATACACTTTCATGTGGCCATGAAGCTTCCTAAAAAAGTGTGGCATTAAAAAAAGTCTCAAAATCCTTCCTTATTTAGCAAATTGCAACTATAATATTTGAACATAATTTGCTCCTTCGAATATTATGATTATTTTAATACACTTACATGTGGCCATTATGCTTTCTAAAAAGTGTTGGATTAGAAAAGTGTCAGTCCTTCCAGATAATCGATTCTAAATACATGAGATAGAGCATATTGAACTTTGGTGCTCAGTTGGGCAAAATTAGTTCAAATAAAATTTTTTCACATTGTCAATATTATTATTTTAATACTTTCATGTGTATGAGACTGATTTTGAACACAGTGGTGCTCATTTGAGCAAAATGAGCTCAAATAACATTTGTGACCCTGGATCACAAAACCAGTCGTAAGGGTCATTTTTCTCAAAATTGAGATTTATATCATCATATGAAAGCTGAATAAATAAGCTTTTCATAGATGTATAGTTTGTTAGGATAGGACAATATTTGGCCAAGATACAACTATTTAAAAATCAGGAATCTGAAGGTGCAAAAAAAATCCAAATATTGAAAAAATCATCTTTAAAGTTCTTCAAATAATGTTCTTAACAATGTATATTACTAATCAAAAATTAAGTTTTCATCCATTTACAGTAGGAATTTTACTAAATATCTTAATGGAACACGATCTTTACTTAATTTCCTAATGATTTTTGCCATAAAAGAAAAATCAATCATTTTGACCCATACAATGTATTTTTGGCTATTGCTACAAATAAACCCCAGCGACTTAAGACTGGTTTTGTGGTCCAGGGTCACATTTATTCACATTGTGAATATTAAGATTATTTTAATACGCTTTCATGAACCCATTACATTTCTTAAAAAAAGTGTGGCTTTAGAATAGTGCCAATCCTTCCAAATATGTGATTGTGAACACGAGAGAGAACATATTGAGCTTTGGTACTCATTTGGGGAAAATAAGTTCAGATCCCACTCGCAACATGTCAGAAAGCCAAAACACAGTTCAGACAGTGTACACAGTCAAAGATAAGCAAAGATAAACAGTCATTGTCCTGTATTACAACCTGTTCCCTGTACAAACCACAGCAACGCCGCTCTTCATTTTGATGACAGGTTTTGACATGTAGTGTAATGTGTTGTAAACACACTGAATGGATTCTGTCCTAAATGTTTTTCATAGGCCTGTGGCATTTCCTAACATTGTATTTTAATGCACATTTACATGCTGAAATGATTTTCTGGTCAAGTCTTCACCCTCCTGGAAAAGCCAGTTGTTGGTAATCGGTTTTTAGACTCCCTTTTCATTCGATTTCGGTCTCCAGTGCAGAAGCTTTTAGCACAATCCCGTGTTGTTTTAACGCAGTCGGGTTTTGTGCCCTCGCGTCTGCCGAACAAGGAACCGAGCGATTCGCCAAACCTTGTAACTCTGGCTTTTGTGTTGCGGCGCCCACATCGGCAAACAAACACACCTCAGTGGAAACACATTTTAAACTGTTTAGTCTTGTCGTTTGGAGAAGAATAGCACAGGGCACACTCGCACACACTTTTGTAATGCCTGAGCATGTCATCACAGCCCAGGCCACATGTCTTTTACGCCGTTCCAGGCCTTCGCTGGGCATTTTTCCACATTCAGGTGTGCTCGCTCTGCCAGCAGCTCTTAGCGCTTAAAATCTTTCAGACAGAGTTGAGTCAATAGTACTATTGTCTGTGTGTGCTTGTGTGTTTTCTTTTAAATGTCCTGTTCTTGTGTGAGTAAACTGTTAGTGTGTATTCAAGACGATGGATGTACCTGTTAAGGAAAAACTGCCGTTTATGCAACGTCATGTTGCTCATACGTTTTTTTTCTTTTTTTAGTCAAACACAAAGCAGATTGTTAACATTAATTCTGATCTTCTCTATACATTAAAAGTGAATGGAGACGGTTGCTGTCAAACTGAAAAGTTGACACATTTTATGGTGATTTTTGTTATTTTTTTATAGAGCCATTCCCTTTCGCTGTATGGAAAAGAGCAGCGTGGACATTCTTCTAAACGTCTTTTTTATTCCATAGAAGAAAGTTTACGTTTTAAGCTGATTTGAGGGTGGGCAAATGATGACCCCATCTTGTTGAATTGTTTTTTACACCTCCTGCTGCTACATTAAGTGTAACTTTAACTTTAACAACAGACTGAACATTATGCTTACACCTCAAACGTGTCTGTTTGCTCACCAGCGAGTGAGAGAGAGACCGATCTGTTGATGGCAACCTGAAAGGTAGTTGCCAAATGTTCTGTTTGTTGATGCTGGTGATCACAACTGTGTAAACAGTCTTGACTGATTTCTACATGTTTTTAGTTTCAACCTTCAAAACAATTTCCTTTGGTCAATGTGTGACATTTGACTAATGGAGCATGTCTTGGATTGGTGTTCATTTGTCATACTGTGCATTTCAGGGCTCTACGCTTAAAAAAAAAAAAAAAAAAAATGAGGAGCACAGTCAAAATTTCAGGAGCACCTTCTAATCAGTAATCAAAAATCTGATCAAACATTAGCCTTCCCATTACGAGGTGATGTTTGCAAGTGAAAAAAGTGATTTACAAGTGAATTTTGTTTTTACCTTTGTAATTTTTCTAACTTTATTAAAAGTATGTCATCTTTTATATCAGATTTGTGTAAAAAATATTTTATAAGCTTTTTAAAATTTCTAATTAAAACGACAGAATAAGAATGTTACCAATCAAATGAAATCAGTATTAACAAAATTAATTTGTACTAAAGGTGACACAGAAAAACACAAAAGTGGCTTGTAGGTGTATTTTCATGTTTAATGAGGCTCAGAGGTGGCATGAGTGCAATCAAATTCATAAATTCTTGTTGAAATTAATGTTTTAAATATAACATTTTGAAAACAGAAATTTAAATAACTGAAAAGATACTTTAAAAATGAAACTAAACCCACTAGTGGGTGAGGGGCAAGTCACTGATTTAATTACGGAATCATTTATTCATTTGATTCGTTTGAACGGCTGATTCATTCAGGAATAAAACAAGTGACTCTCTTTATGAATGGGAAACTAAATCATTGACTCACTAGATTCGTTTAAAAACGCACGTTCGTTTATAAACGAAACACCGCTGTTTGAAAGGAGATGCGCAGCGGCTCACTTGCGACTTGTTTCAAACTATTTTTGATAATGAAATACAGCAAAATCAGGCAATAGTGTTATTGTCAGACAGTGTAATTCACTTAATAGTAACTTCTTGTTTATTTAGCTTATTTAACTCACTCATCTTAGTTTATCGCAATCTCACAAAGTTCCATTATAATCGATGAAGCTCTCTACACTGCGCAGTGAATCTCTTTTTCACCCTCTTTATGAAAGGATTCATGAGATGTGTGTGTAATACATTACTTAAAGTTTCAAAGACACATAGAAACCTTTAAAGCTCCCCTCATTGCAAACAAAAATTTACTAATCGGGTCACTCGAACCGGTGCTCCTAAATATTGTTTCATAGTCGTACACAGTAGTTTGGCCCTGCGTTTCATGTAATCCCATTTTGTTGTTGTTCATGCTTTTCTTCAGTCGATTGGATGTTTCAGGAGGTAACTAGTAGATTTTCAGTCAGAGTAGTCTTTCAGTGTTTAATATGTCATGATTTCTTAAGTTCCTAGTTCACATCTAATTTTCACATCTTGATTTATAATTCACTGGAAATTTTCTAGACCCTTTGGGAGATCTGGTTTAAGGTGACAGTCATGTTTTGCAACATAGTAGCTGGTTTTACTTAGTCATTATCTGTTTAGACACACACTAAATGAACGTTTGACCACCTTCTGCTAGTGGGAACTGGTTTATTATTGCTCTAAGATAGTCTACCAGTTTAGACCAGATGTAAGAGTGCAGCCTAATGAAGCTGGTTATTCCAGCAGAGGAAAGACACATTTCATTCATCTTCAGAGCACAAATTAAGATACTTTTGATGAAATCTGAAAACTCTCTGACCCTCCATAGACAGCAAGGGAGCTACCACTTTCAAGGTCCAGAAAGGTAGTAAAGACATTGTTAAAATAGTCCATTTGACATCAGTGGTTCAACCCCAATTTTACGAACCTACAGGAATGCATTTTGTGCGGATACAGGATACAGTTTTAGTACCTTTTTGGGTTTTGAACCTTCACACATCAAAAAGTACAAAAAGATCTGTATGAATTGAGCGCGCCTTCTGAATCGCAGATGTAATTGACTGTTGTTCACACGTAAACACTAATCAGTTTACATTGTGCACATCAGATATGGCTTTGGAAAGACATGAGGTATGTAAACATTGACTTTTGCGCGAATAATGGTTGAGGCTCAATAAACGGGTTGTTTTTGTGTCCTTCACAGATATTTACCTTAGCACTGGAGCGTTGACGTTTTTTAAAAAGACGTTGCACAATACAGAGCAGCAAAGTTCTGTTAAAAAAAACTTTTCTCTGTGATGTTGAAGGTTCTTGTCAAAGATAAACTCTTCATAAACCCATCAGCCATTCAACTGATGTCCTAGAAAAACGTCGAGTACGAGCGGGTTCGCGCGCTCTATACTCTTCGAATTGTGTGAAACACTGCCAGCCTTGGCCTTCCCTCCTCCTTCCTTTCTCTTAGGAGAGCGGGAGTTGGCGTCGACCCCTTCTGCCACCCATAGCTTGCCCATCATCCCTCCCTCTGTTCCGTCCCTGCCATTACATATTCTGTTTATAGCCTTCGCTGGCTTTTCAAGAGCCGGGCCCTTCAGGAGAGATTCAACCCCCCGTGAGGACTGGCAAACCGAGCAGCCCTCCTCACTCGCGCATACACACTCGCTACGTTCAGTGACATCAATGAGAAGGCCTTTGAAGCTGCTTGGGATGAGCATGTGTATAAATGTATTTTTTCATCAATTTATTAATCTGAAGCAGGCGCTTTGGAGTCGGCCAGGTTCAGACAGAAGCGGCACTTTGAGACGCCCACTTTAATTCCACACTGGGATGTTTTTGACAAGACACAAGTTGTTTATCAAATCTTTAAAGTCTATATCAGGCTCTCAGCGGACTGTGGTGCTTATTTCCAGTAATACACACATATATCAGTGACTGGTGTAGCGATACAGTAGCTGTATCGCTTTTTTTCCTTCGCCTGAAACCAGCAACAACTTCGTAAACAAGTGGCTGGTTGACAAAAGTGTGTGTTGATTATGTACCATTGTTTAGCCTAATTTTGTCTGTGAAATCCAGTCATTTGCATGGGAATCCGCATGACTGGGAATTTCACGTGAAGGTTCAAGTTAGTCACACAATATGAGTATTTTATGTCACGGTAAAAAAATATATATCACAATATAGTTGTTTTTGCTGTAAATAAGGTATTTTTGACATCAAAATGTTTGATATCATAGAAATTTCATTATTCTTGTCACCAGTGTCAATATCACAAACTAAAACTAGCCTAAATTAAAAACAAACAAAAAAACTGTAACTCACGGAAGACGACAAGTAAACAGTCAGCAAAAAAAAAGAAAATAGAATATAAAACTGATTACAAGCAACAGGACAAAAAACTACAGTAGAACCAATAAATAAGAAATGCTACATACATTATATAAAGTAATCAAATGTAAAAAAAACACACAAAAAAGTGCTTTTTTACATAAAAGGTTTTGTTTACATAATATATGTGGGTGTACTATGTGTATACATATATATATATATATATATATATATATATATATATATATATATATATATATACTATGTGTATACTATGTGTATACATATATATCTGTATATATATATATATATATATATATCTGTATAAAAATATATAACACACATGCATGTATATATTTAAGAAAAATGCTGTTTATATATTAAAATATTTATATATAATATTATATGATTATAAATCTATACACATGGATTTATTTTTTTTAAATATATACTGTATATGTGTGTATCTATATATACATAATAAATGTACACATTATACACACATATTATGCAAGCAAACTTTTATTTTGTATGTGATTTAATTGTGGTTAATCATTTGAGAGTCCTAATAAAAATAATGGATATTCTTCACTGTGTAAATTTAATATGAGTTTCTACTTATTAAAGGTACAAAAGTGATTTAGTGAGAGATTTTTCTCTCTTTTGTTGTTTAACATGAATGACAGACAGCAGAAATAGGGCCTTATGAAATCTTTTTTGTTTTTTACCAAATTCCGTTTTTTTCCATTTTCATTTTTCTGGATTCTGTTTTTTTTCTATTTGAATTTTAATGGTTAAGTTACATTTTATTAATGAAAAAGCAAGTATAATTAATCAAAAGTGTGAAACTCATACAATTTAATGTCAAGTTATTAAAAGTTTAACAAAAATTACATGTTTAGGGAGCTATGAAATGTTGTATTTTTCTCACATTTTGTTTTAACAAATTCTGTTCAAGCGTATCTAATTACAATTAATTTTTACGATATTTAATTTTTTTCAGGTTATCAAATAATGAATGAATAAAATATTAATTTAATTTATTTCTTTATCAAATAAAAATTAAACAAACTTTTTTTTTTTTTTACCAAACAAAGTTACTATTAAAATTAAAACATGAAAGAAATGTTATGTGATTATACCCTAATAAAATAAAGTTTTAACAATTTTAGTAGTAATACTAGTGGTAGAAATATGTACATTCTACTAAACAATAGTAATATGTCTTTAAGTTAAACCATACTTTTATTTTGACGGGTTGCCGTGAATACCTTTGCATTTCTGTGTTTGTATGATATAACGTAGTTTCTCTCAAAAGAAACCGTAAAATGCTCATGAAGAGGCTTCAGAGCAGTTCTGGAGATGTTGTTCACGTATTTATGTCCTCATTTGATGAGAAGGCAGACACTGAAATCACCTCGAGCATCACGCGTGCTTCAGTATGTGTTTAATAAACAAAACTGTGCGTCTGCACCATTCATTAACACATCGACACACATGAACGATTCATATTTAAATTGTTTTTTTGCTCAATATTTAGTGTTACTAGTCCATATTTAAGTCCGATTTAAGTGTAATGACCTACTTTTGATTAATTCATCCAAACTTTGAAAAATTCCATGACATTCCGCGTTATACTGTAAATTCCATTTTTTTTTTTTTTTTTGGACTGGATTCCATGATTCCATCCGTGTTTTCCACATTGCAGAAATCATAGGGCCCTGCAGGAATATTAGACTGCTGTCACTTTAAGAGCTACCCAGATCCAATATACTGTTACTCATGTGTTTTCTTTCTCAGCTGTTTGCTTTCACTTAAGACCTAAATAACTGTGTTTACCAGGATACTTGTAAAGATGGGCATTTTGACACATAGAAGTGTTTGTATATAACTGTTCAAGGCCTATAAAGCAGCAAAAATAACTCTGACAGCATGCGCATATAGCTAAATGAGATGATTTTAATGGCTTAAAGTCACTTGGTTTTTGAACCACAGTGCTTAAAAATGTGCACAAACGATACGTTTTCATGACCAAGTGTCACGTGAGCGTGCAACCTCAATAGAGACTATAGTCCAAAATCTTATCCAGTTGTCAAATTTCTACCATTTAATCAGGTGTATCACCCACCCCTAGCTACAGTATTGACAATACACAGTGGATTATTTTTGCCCTAAGTATTTTCACTAATGTGACCACTGTTCACTTGTTTCTCATGTTAGTTTTGCTCAATTTAGGGGAGCTGGCTAAAATCAACATTAGCTCAGCAAATACACCCACTAACCACTATGATCTAACATTAAAAATTACGGCTAAAAACAGGACGGCCGCATAAGGATACAGTGACTTTAGAGGGGCCTTCATTGCTGTGGGAGTTGATTTGTTAGTTCAGCGTCTATATTTGTTAGCTGGTGGTGTAGTGGGTGTTTTCAAACAGTTTACTTCTTGTGATGGTGTGCTCTCAAAGACCTGGCCCCTGTTGCACTGATGGAATATTCCAGATGTGTTTCTGTTAGCGGCCTGTGGAGACTTTTGTATGAGAGCGATGCTTTTATTGAGTGTGATCTGAAGAGTGAATTTTTAGACCTTAGTCAGGGGTGATGTCATATACAAAGTGATGCGGACAGAAATGTGTAGAGGATTAGTAGTATTGCTTAAAATAAATATGAATCAATAAGTTATCAGTGTGTTAAAAATTTAAGTCCATTTTACAAATTGACAAATTACGATGTGTTAATAACTGAAGATATTTCAGTGGTTACGTCATTGTAAAGAAATGCTGCTGCAATTAGTTATAACAACTTAAAATTTGTTACGATGACTTAAATATCCAACTAAACTACGGTAAATAATCTCTAAATAAACACTTTTTTTTAAAAGTTGAAACAACACATTACTTATTCTAATGTTCAAGTGTAGGTTGTCATATTCAGTTCCAGCAATCATTTTTTTTACAGCAATGTAACTCAGTGTTTGTGGAATTTGAAGTTGAAGTTTTTTCTATTTCTATTTATTTTTATTTGTCAAATAATTGTTACATTTATTGAAAACTGATATATGAATAATTCTGTTTAACTAGTTTAACAACCTGTTTAAACATGTGTATAATACAGTTTTAGGTTTATCTAATTGTCAAATATCAAAAACAAAAATTAAAGAAGATAATCATTTTGTTTAAAGTGGTGCTACTCATGTTTTATTAAAAATTAGGCCCAGTGTTATTTTAGTATTATTTATTCAATATTATAGTATTTATTAATATCCTCTGTTCAGTTTACATTTTAATTTTAGTAATTTTATATGCTTTTGTCCATTTTATTTAGTTAGATTTTTTTTTTCTATTTAGCTTTAAAGCTTATGCTAACGTTTGTTTTATATATATATATATATATATATATA
Organism: Labeo catla; assembly: GCA_012976165.1. Taxonomy (NCBI): domain Eukaryota; kingdom Metazoa; phylum Chordata; class Actinopteri; order Cypriniformes; family Cyprinidae; genus Labeo; species Labeo catla. The sequence continues at coordinate 491,940 of VONZ01000462.1, forward strand.
TGTATATGTATGTATGTATGTATGTATATATGTATGTATGTATGTATATATATATATATGTATGTATGTATGTATATATATATATATATATATATATAATATTATTATTATTATTATTTTATTTTTTATTTTTTATTATTTATTTTTTTTATTCAACTTTTTAGTTACTTGCCAATTTTAGTTTTAATTTTTACATCTCAATATTTTTTCATTTCTGTATTAGGTTTAGTGTTTTTAGTACTTCAGCTTTTATTTCAGTTAGCTGTCAATGTAACATTTTTAATTTTAATTTTAATTTTTACATCTCATGTGAATATTTTTGTTTTATTTCTGTATTAGTTTTAGTATTTTATTTATTTATTTATTTTTAGCACTTCAGCTTTTATTACAGTTAGCTGCCAACGTAACATCTCTAATTTTAATTTTAATTTTTACATCTCGTGAATATTTTTGTTTTATTTCTGTATTAGTTTTAGTATTTTTAGTACTTCAGCTCTTATTTCAGTTAGTTGCCAAGACAGTTTTAGTAATTTTTACATCCCATATTTATCTTTTGTTTCAGCTTTTTTACAGTTAATAAAATTTTAAATAGTTTTGTTAACAGTGACGTCACTGTTTATGAGGGATGAAAGAACAATATGTTCAATTTGTCATATTGTCCTACACCCACATGAACATTTGCCATTCACACCCTTAGGGAAATGTATACCTCTGTACACAAGCACTCTGCCTAAACAGTAGTGCTCCACAATGTGGAAAATGCTTGGGAAAACAATGCAATGCACTTTGTGTTGGTCCAACAAGATATCGCAGCTGCTCGCAGGTCAAAAATAAAGCCGACCATGATGAAATATAGGCTCGTTTGTCTGTGCATGTTATAGAGTTCATGCTTGTCGTATGTCAAACTAATACCGTCTCGTCACTTGTCCTTAAAAATACAAATATGCGTGCGTGCGCTTATCATATGTCCCGTTAATACCCACTTGCCCCTCTAGGCCGTGCGGTATCAGTGTTAGACCAGGTTAAAGCCCCCAGCCGGCGGGCCAAGGTTAACCCCCTGTGGCCTAGAGGGGTGTGGGGGTCATCCATCTCTCTCCAGGTTGATAAGGGCTCTTTGGCTGATTGATAGCAGGGCTCCGTGCACCCTCCACCCCCTTAGACTGCAGCGGGGCCCCTCCGGATCATGTGTGGCCCCTCGCGTGGAGACCAGGGTTTTATTTCACATTAAGAGCCATCAGTGCTCTTAAAACCAGAACACTAAGTGCTGGAGTGTACGCTAATAAAATCTGATTGTGCAGAAAGAGAGCGAGAGAAGGGGGGTGTGAGCGAGGGCAACTCCCAAGCAGACCTTCATCAGTCTGGTATTCCAAGCAGATGGTTTCAGTTAAAGCTTAGCGGAGAGAGTTGGAAAGAGGAGGCAGAGCGGGCCTGACATGCTGCACAGTTGGTGGGTGGAAGGAGGGAAAAGTGATAGTGATGATAAGGAAATAAGTAAAAGGGAAAGGAGGTGAACGAGAGAAAATTGGAGGTGCGGACGGAAGAAGTATTAAGCCTGGTTGTTTCGCTGTTGAATGAAAAATGGATGTGATGGATGACAAATTTGGTGTGGTGTTACATGGAAGTTGTGTATTCGTAAAGGTATCCGCATATTTGATGTTTTTATGTTGACTTGTATTGATGGATCAAACTGAATTGCTTAATTTAAAGGAGAAGTCCACTTCCAGAACAACTATTTCCAGATAATGTACTTGCTCCCTTTTCTTCCAAGGTGTTCATGTCTTTCTTTCTTCAGTCGTAAAGAAATTGTTTTTTTTAGGAAATTGTATTTTTTTTTTTTTATTGAAAATGACCGATCGTTTTGCTAGATAAGACCCTCTTCCTTGAATGGGATCCTTTACAACCGCATTTGGGATCGTTTGAAGCCGCATTTAAACTCCATTTTGGAAGTTCAAACTTGGGGCACCGTATCAGTCCATTATATGGAGAAAAATCCTGAAATGTTTCCCTCAAAAAACATAACTTCTTTATGGCTGATGAATAAAAAACACATGAACATCTTGGATGACAAGGGGGTGAGTACATTATCTGCCAATTCTTGTTCTGGAAGTGGACTTCTCCTTTAATTTTAAGGAACTTATATACTACACTCTTAAAAATAAAGGTTCTTATTGGTATCGATGGTTCCATGAAGAACCTTGAACATCCATGGAACATTTCAAATGCAGAAAAGGTTCTTTATAGTGGAAAAAGGTTCTTTAGATTTTTAAAATGTTCTTCAAAATGGTTCTTTTAAGAACTGTTCACTGAAAGGTTCTTTGGGAAACCAATAATGGTTCTTCTATGGCATCACCACAAAAAGGAGCCTTTATTTTTAAGAGTGTACTGTTTGAAAGTTGTTCTTATGCTCATGAAGGCTGCATTTGTTTGATAAACACAATAAGAATAGTACAATTTTGAACTATTATTGCAATTTAAAATAACTTCTATTTTAATGCATTTTAAAATGTAATTTATTTCTGTGATGGTAAAGTTGAATTTTCAGCATCTTTACTCCAGTCCTGAATGTCAAATGATCCTTCAGAAATCAATTTAATATGATGATTTAATGCTCAAACATTTATTTTTATCAACGTTGAAAACCGTTGTACTGCTTTCAGAGGTCTTTGATGAATAGAAAGTTCAGAAGAACAGCATTTATTTGATATAGAAGTCTTGCAACATTATAAATGACTTTACTGTCACTTCTGAGCAATTTTATGCATCATTGCCAATAAAAAGTATTAATTTCTTTTTAAAAAAAATCTTACTGGCCCTAAACTTTTGAACGGTAGTTTCTTAACTCAGATATATTGCATTTAATACTTATTATAAATGTATATGAATCAATGAATTTGTTAATTTTTTTGGTTTTTTTTTTTTTTTTACGACTTTTGCACTATTTCTTGCCATTACTACTTATTTTCATAAAAGATGTTAACTATACAGCGTTCTGTTTTTGTCTTTCTCAGATTTTTAAGCTATTTTGCTTCAAAACATGTTTTGCTACATTGGTAATGGCATAGAACTTTTTAATGAGAATTTTTAAATCCTTAAATTAGTGGAAAAATAAACTGCTGAAAGGTGGGTGGTCACTGTTGTGCTCTGTTCATAATCCAATCCTTGTATTCTCATGCCAGACATTAACATAAACTGTCTTCATCCCAGTCAGGTCAGTTTTCTCTTCCATGTCAAATAATGTTATACATATGCATATACATATATACTGGTTTAATGGTGCATGCATCTGAAAGTAACTCTGTCATCTATCAGTACTGAAGTTTAATGCCAACATGGTTATGCAAGTGGACGCATGAAGTATGTACAGCAAGTCTGTCCTCTTGTAATGCCGTGCATTGGCTTGTATGTTGTTTTAAGTATGTTTCTCGCCTAATAACCCCCGGACCTCTACTTTCACTATTATCAGTGTTGTCTGCTTGCTAAGCAAGAGCAGGTCCTTGTATGTTTACACGTGGTCCTCTGGCCCCTGCACACCGTCACATCCAGATGAGGATCTCTGATCACTATCATATTTGTTTTAAGGCCCTGCTTCGGCCCACAGGTCAGACGGAGGCCATGAAAACACGGCGCTGATATTCTCCCGCAAAGACAGCTGAAGCACAGCAGTGCCGGCATGCTAATGATAAGACGACACCTCCAGCGTAACACGTCCAAGAGAGAATGAAGCTATTCTTTCCCTCTAGCTTTATTTGTTTTGTCTTGCTCTCGCTAGGTCACGTATGTCCTATCGTCACAGGATATGCCCCTGTGCTCATGTAGCACCTCCTGAATATCCTGCTCTGTTTTTCCTGCTTCTCCCCTCCATCCCGACTCCTTCCCCTCCTCTGCGCGGAACTCCAGATGTAAACGATTAGCTCGTTTAACAAGGCCGCTCCAGGCAAGACGCTTTGCAACAACAACAGTCCCAAACAGTCGACTAGCTTTCTGTGCAGCTTTCCGAAAGTATAAACCTGTGCTAGTCACGGTTTCCATTGGATCCGTGAGTTCTTGGGGAAGTGGTTGTGAATCTGTAAAAAGTGACTTTTTTTATGTTAAACCCTCACTGCATGGAATCACTTCACAGGCTTCTTGATTTGGATCGGGATTGTGTGTATAAAATGGATCCAGTTGACTAGAATAACCCCACTAAACATCTCCATAACTTCCATAACTACCATAACCTCTGGGCAGATGAAATCTAGGCCTAACCTTCGAACAAACCTTAGTGTAAACCTGTCTAAATCAGTTAGACTCATTAGATGGTCACAATGTTCCACCGACTTGCTAGATTCAATTAAGACCCAGCAACAGACTCGCTTTTCTCATCTAATTCCCATTTGTAGATGAGCACCTGACTGGTTAAAACATTTGAAAGTAACTGTGGTATCTCTGAAACTGAAGGTCAACAAGAATGCCTTATGTTTATATCACACATCTTATCAGTGATAATCCCAGCCAAAGTCCTTTTACGGCAAGGTAGTTTACTCGGCGGCCATCTTGGCGGGCAGACACACCTCTTTTAACCCTCTATACTGAGCGGAAGAAATCCAGGCCTAACCTTTGAACAAACCTTAGTGTAAACTTGTCTAAATCAGTTAAACTCATTGGATAGTTACAACGTTCAACGGTCTTGCTAGATTTAAGACCAAGCAACAGGCTCACCTTTCTCACCTACTTCCCATTTGTAGATTATTAACAGCATCTGATTGGTTAACACATTTGTGAGTAACAGTGAAATCTCTAAAATGGTTAAGGTCAACAAGAATGCCCACACACATCTTGTCAGTGCTAATCCCAACCAAAGTCCTTTTAAGGCAAGGTAGTTTACTCGGCGGCCATCTTGGTAGGCAAACACAGCTCATTTAACCCTGTACACTGGGCAGAAGAAATCCAGGACTAACCTTGAACAAACCTTAGTGTAAACTTGTTCAAATCAATTGGACTTATTAAATAGTCACAGCGATTCACTGTCTTGCTAGATTTAAAACCCAGAAACAGGCTCACCCCGATTAATGACAGCAACTGATTGATTAAAATGTTTGCGAATAACAGTAATAACTCTAAAACTGTTAAGGTCAACAAGAATGTATATCATACACATCTTATCAGTGGTAATCCAAGCCAAAGTCCTTTTAAGGCAAGGTAGTTTACCTGGCAGCCATCTTGGCAGGCAAACACAGCTTCTTTAACCCTTTAACCCTGGATTTCTTCTGCCCAGTGTAGAGGGTTAAGGGATGTGCCTTAACCCTCTACACTGAGTGGAAGAAATCCAGGACTAACCTTTGAACAAACCTTAGTGTAAACTTGTCTAAATCAGTTAGACTCATTGGATTGTCACAACCATCAACCATCATGCAAGATCTGATTAAGACCCAGCAACAGGCTCACCTTTCTCGCTCACTTCCTGTTTGTAGATTAATGACAGCACCTGATTGGTTAACACATTTGCTAGTAACAATGAGATAGCTTGTTGAAGTCAACAAGAATGCCTTGTTTCTGTCTATCACATACATTTTGTAAGTGGTGATCTCAGCCAAAGTCCTTTTAAGGCAAGGTAGTTTACTCGGCGGCCATCTTGGTAGGCAAACAATCATGGCTTCCTTTAACTCTCTACATTGTGAAATTCATTTTGAAATTATTCTTTATTTTAGCCATTCACATAAACCAAAGATTTTTAGATCAAGCACTGAGGCTTGATCTTAAACTCTGCAAAAGTGAGTGTTTTAATAATGCATGTAGCTGTCATATTAAGCATTATGTTTTCTCTCATTCATTTTCCTACAAGTGATCCATTTCTTCCTCTTCCCTAGCACCCCAAAAAAAAGAATTTAGCTCGTGAGCTCAGGCCTTGGGATTCCCCGCACACGTGACTCTCCATTGTTAATTTCTAAGATGGGTTTAGCCTGCATTTGAGCTTCTAAGATCGTTTTAGCGGAGCAGGAGTGAGGCGGCCATGGTGTGTTGTCCGCACAGCACTTAAGAAGGAATGTGTGTGTTACATTGGACTGTAGAGAGGAAAGGACTGTGTGTGTGTGTGTGTGTGTGTGTGTGTGTGTGTGTGTGTGTGTGTGTGTGTGTGTGTGTGTGTGTGTGTGTGTGTGTGTGTGTGCAAGTGCGCACTGGTAGTGAATGGGCTCTTTGAGAGTTTTAGACTGGCATGTGTGACAGGACAAAGAAACCAGAGCAGCAGCTCAGAGTCTTACAGCTGAGGCCTACGCACACACACACACACACACACACACAGAGAAACACCTTACTCTCATTTAGACTTTACTAACTACTGCATCTTTTTCTCCTCATGCATCTCCTCATCACTCCTACTCACTCAATTATATAGTAATTATGTGTCTCATTTTTAATGTAATATCTTAGAAGAATGAGGTCTAGCTGAATATGTATGTGAAAAATTATATATTTTTCAAATCTGAGCTGGTGTGATTGAGCATGATTCATCAGTGTGCATTATTCAAATGAAAAAATAAAATCACTTTACAGTCTCTAAAATGACTTTCTCAGCTGACATCACCAGTCCTTGTTGGATTTTTCAACCGCTTCAATCCAGCCATCTGGCTACATTAGAGTACTTTTCAGTTTTTGGATTGAATCAAGTCCTGATGGGTATAATCAAATCATATTAAACAAGTAAAATTGACTGAAAACAGACAGATTTTTATATGAAGTTGAAGTTGTGTTGAGCTGTGGTGCTCATGCAGGAGTTGCAGGTTCAAGTACAGAACCGAAATAAATAAGCGAGTTTAAAAAAAAAAAAAAAAAAAAATATATATATATATATATATATATATATATATATATTTAATACAATACAGTTTGGTATCAGGACGATTTTTAAAAAAATGTCCCATCAAGGCTGCATTTTTTAATTCAAAAATCCAGTAAAAAGTTATAATAAATTAAAAGTTCAAATATAATAAATAAATAGAAGTTAAAATAACTATTCTTTTGTAATATATTTTAAAATGTATTCCTGTGATGAAGAAGCTGAATTTACAGCATTATTACTCCAGTCATCAGTGTCACATGATCCTCTTATTATTATCAAAGTTGAAAACGGCTGCTAACATTTTTGTGGAAAAATACATTTTGAGGTTTCTTTGATGAATTAAAATGTCAAAATAACAGGATTTATTGACAATAATATTAAAATTGAATTTACAGTCACTTTTGATCAAATAAATAGGGCTATGATTGAAAATTCAGATGGAATCGTGGAGTTCAGTAATAATATTTTAATCAGTAATAAAATCCAGTAATATTTTTTTTTTTTATAAATTATTTTTTAGGGTTGCTTCTGAATATTTCTTAGGGCCTTAAAATTGTATTTTTTTGTTAAGCTCTAATAAATTGTTGTTAAATTATGTAAGACATGCTTTTTGATTTAAGAAATTTTTATTTAACCATTAAAACAGACAAGACAAATTAAAACATGAAAAATGGAATTTAGAAAAAAATATAAAATTTTATAGGGCCTAAAATAATTTAATTTTTAAAGAAATCTGACCCCAAACGTTTGAACGTTATTTTATATTATAGTGATTTGTCTGCAAATTAGGTGAAAAATCTGCTCATTTTGGCCATTTCAGATATTTTTAGGAAACTTTGTGCAAATATTGCTTGATTTGAATGTTGCTTTGATTTCAGTAATGTTGTGTGTGTGTGTGTGTGTGTCTAAAACGAGTTTATACTGGCTGTTCTTGAGATGTTGTAGAAGATTACAGCACAAATGCTCATGAAGTTGTTTTCTCATTTGTGTGTGTGTGTTCAGCCTAGTCAGTGTGTACATACTTGTGTTTTATAGTTTTTTCCTTCCAGTCCCCTGCTGTGGCATTACTTATATTAGCTTAAGCTCAGTAAAAATCCCAAACAGGAACCAGCACTGTTTTAATAACAAGTCATTCCTCTCTCCTCATGTCTGTTCCTGTCTGTTCCTCTCCTCTTTCTTTAGCGGTAAATCTCTGACATGTTTCACCTAATGTAGAATTGTTGCCAAACAAATGTGATTAAATGGTGCAGAGACTTTGACCCAGAATTAGTCTCACTGAGTGAGAATCCAGTGCTGGGGCCGCGGGGTAACGCAACACCTCGTAGAGCTCCGGTGCCAGCGGCTCACTTTGGGCCTGTGTACAAACACGCTGCAACTCTGCTTTAGCCGTCACTCAATACGATGTTTGCCCTTCAGGTTAGCGGTGAAAGGTCAAGGTTCAGGGTCAAGAGCTGAGTGCGTTTCTGAAGACGTGTGTCTGAATTAATCCGCCTTTTACATCACATAAATGCTTATTATTTGTCTCCCACAAAGCTTTTTCTTTTGGATTTACAATTGACGAATATTTGCGAACTTTTCTTTTATGTGCAGTTCTTCTAGAAGAAAACCGTTCTTGCTTTTCCTGTAACAGGTCCTTGACCCTTTTGGTAGTTTCTATGTAGGCTTATACATGCTTGTTTTATGTTATCGATTCTCCAGTCTGAATTGAGATCGTGTTGTAATGAATCTTTAGAAATCGTAAACATCTTTTTGTCATTTAAAGTGGTAGATTTACCTTGATTTTTGTTTTTTTAATACATCTTTCTGACACTCTTGCTGAAGTCCAGATCTTTTGTCATTCATCAGATTTAAAGCTTTGGTCTAAATGAGGTTTGGCTCTCTGAGGAAGGAAGTTCATGTGAGTGTTGTGTGTATGTAATTGGTTACGTAATTAGACTGAAGTGTATTCATGTAAAGTTTAAAAGATGAGTTGAATGGTGAGCTGCTCGCAGCCTTGGATGCAAAACACTGTCTGACCTCGAAGAAAAAGAGCCAAATAGTTAAAAGCCAGGAGTGGAGATGTCAGCCCATATGCCCAGCTGTTTAACTGTGAAGAGAAGAGACAGTCTTATATTAAGCGTCTGACACTTTATTTCAGTATGCTGGTCAAATTGATCTGTGGGTTAATAACTTCCTGATGTGTTTTTTTGATTTTTATTTTGGAGTGTTTTCAGCAACTTCCAAGCATGTCACTGCATCTCAGGAGATGCATACAAAGCATTCACTTTTTCATATTCACATTTTTGCTGATATAGAGGAATGTATTATACAAATCTACTGACTTTGACAATTTGTGCACGGTGACACGAAGCACACATGGAGCCTCAAATTCCTCCACCAGTTTTTATTTTCAAAAGGTTGAAGAAATTGAATTCCACAAATTGAAGAAATTATGCTAGAAATATGGCCGTCACTAAACATTATCAAATGTTATAAATATGCCATTTCATTAAAACACAATATTACTATCATTCAATACTTCTACTACAGCTAATAATAGTAAGTATTAGTATTAAACACAATATTAGACTTATTATAAAAACAATTAATATACTACTACTACTACAACAACAACATTATACAGTTATTGTTAGTAGTGGTAACAATTGTTATATATGGTGTTATTATTATTATTATTAGTTGTTGTTATAAAACTAATCTATTACTACTACTACTAATAAAAACATTTAGAATATAAATAATAAATACAGTTGTTGTTGTTGTTGTTAGTAGTAGTAGTAGTAGTAGTAGTAGTAGTAGTAGTAGTAGTAGCAGCAATTGTTATATATGTTGTTATTATTAATTATGAAAACATAAATATACTATTTCTACTACTGCCATCACTGCTACTATGACTAATACAATTAATATAAATAATAATGATAATAATAATAATAAACAAAATGCAATTATTGTTAGTAGTGGTAGTAATTATGTGTTGTTGTTATTATTAGTCATTATAAACATATAAATATCTTACCATTTCTACAACAACCACTACTACTAATATTAAAAATATTTAAAAAATAATAATAATAATGATAAACAAAATACAAGTAGTAGTAGTAGTATTAGTAGTAATTATGTATGTTACTATAAAAACATAAATATACTATTATTTCTACTACTACTACTAAAAACTTTATAATAATAATAATAATAAAACAAAATGCAATAATTGTTAGTAGTGGTAGTAATTGTTATACATGTTGTTGTTGTTGTTGTTGTTGTTATTAGATATTATAAAAACAACATGCTACTATTTTTACTACTACTGCTATTACTACTAATAAAAATATACATAATAATACTACTAATAATAAACAAAATACAAGTGTTAGTAGTAGTAGTAATTGTTATATGTTATAAAACATAAATATACTATTATTTCTACTACTAAAAACTTTATAATATTAATATTATTAATAATAACAATAATAAAAATAATAATAATAAACAAAATGCAATTATTGTTAGTAGTGGTAGCAATTGTTATATATTTTGTTGTTATTAGTTATTATAAAAAACAAATATGCCACTATTTCTCCTACTACTGCTACTACTACTAATAAAAATATAATAATAATAATAATAATAATAATAATAAAACTAAATACAATAACAAAATACAGTTATTGTTAGTAATGGTTGTAATTGTTTTTATTATTAGTTACAAATATAAAAAAACATAACATTGTTTTTTGAAACACATTTTTGCTACTACTGCTACTACTAATAATGATAACATAATGTAAATAACAATGATTATAATAATAATAAACAAAATACAATTATTAAAATCGGAATTGCTATATACGTTATCAAACAAAATATACTACTACTGCTAATTTACTATTACTAATATTAATAATAATAACAACAATAATAATAATAATAATAATAATAATGATTATTATTATTAAAGATAATAGTTGTACAGAGTAACTTTCTCCTTGCATCAGAACATGGGGTAAAACTGGACTTTATTTGGAGATGAAAGGCTTTTCTTACTCGTTTATAGTTTTTAATCGTGACGCCAGCTTTTTCAATTTGATTTCATGCCTTTTCTTCTTTCAACCTTGATATCTAAGCAACAGCAAAACAAGATCTTAAATGTCTCTCATAATGCAGTTCATATCACAATGGCAGTATTTATCCAAAATTTACCAAATCATGCAGCTTTAAGTTGATCATTTTTGTCTCCTGTGACCTCTGTTTTTTTTTTTATTTCCCCCTCTACTGTCAGTGTATTGTTTTCCTTTCTTTGTGTGATTGCGTGTTTCATGCTCTCTTTCTCTTAGTCAGACTCTCTGGATGGGCTTGCTGTAAATACCTGCGAGCCGGCGCAGCCGTAAGTGGCTGTAGTTGTCGCTGTAATAGGGTGTTGAGGAGATTTAGTATCAAAGCTCCTTGAAATCTTAATTCCTTCTCCATTGTTCACACCTCATTTTAATAGTGTGACACATTCTTGCTTTTCTATACAAAACCCAGTTCCACCTTTGCATGACATCACCCTGATAGTTGCATTGGAAGTCTTAACATACGTTATCAACACCTGAGCAGTCATTTCGAGAGCGTTGGGAGCTTTTACGAGACCTTTAGGATGCCAGCGCGCTGACGTAAAGTTTATGGCATGGATGTGTCTCATTCTTGCAAATTTTTTTTGACTCAGCGTCTCTTTATTTTGACGGAAAAATAAAGCGTTTGTGTTCCAAATGTTCTCACTATTCAAATCCACCTTGCGACACAATGAGTTTCCACTAAAGCTAGGCTTCTAATCCCAGTCTGAAATAAAAACAATGGACTTTGTTAGCTTGTTAGTTTAACTTGTCCAGCTAATTTCTCAAACGTGTCACGCACACAGTCGGCTCCATTAGCGAAAAAGCTGATTGCTGTTCTGTTTGGCTTCCCCTCCATTATCCCTTTCTCGGGGTGAGTTCTTGAACCGTGTAGACGAGGTGAGGGGGCTCCTGACCCCTCGGACCCTCGACCCGGTCCACGGCCACGCTACGAAGATCGTCTGCGGACTTCAGCAAAACCTCACGCAGTCAGTGGGGCTGGATGCTGTTTGCTTTTCTCATTGTGTTGCGAGCTTTCCTGTTTGTTCAGCGCTAAAACAACACCGATGATGGAACGTGTTTTGAAGAAGGCCCACTAGTGTTGAAAGCCAAAGATTTTGCCCTGGGCGTTTTGAATGAAGATTATCTTACTCATGAATGAAGCGATCAGGGGCTAACAAAAGGAGTAGTTCATCTGATAATTGAAAATCCTGTCGTCCTTTATTCACCCTCACCTTGATTTTTCTTTCTTTGGTGGAAGAAAAGCACATTTTGAAGAACGTTCATGCTGCGCTTCCTCACAATAACAATGGATGGGGTCCAGAAACTGTCAAGGTCCAAAATGAGGGGTGGGGACATAATAAAATCATCAGTTGTCCATACAAATGTTGTATTGCTAGTCAAGCTATATGATAGCTTTTTGTGTGGAACATTTAATGCTTAACCTTGTAAAGCCTGACATTGAAATAATAGTCAGAAAAATCTCTTTTTCTGACGGAAGAGTATATTAGTCCTTAAATTCTTTTTGTATGTCTAATGATTCATCAGGGTTTTATTTGATATAGTGAGAGTATGGAGCTCATACCCAGGAAAAAAACACCTTGGTTTTATTCAGAGGTCCAGACTGTTCAAAAAATGTGTACTTTTGGTGCATTTGCTCATATTTATGTAACCAAAAACTAAGATGGAATTCTGACTGTAGATTTTTTTTAACAATATAGCAGAATACTTTCATAAAATGCATATAAATGTCAGTTGTATCTCAGAATAATAATGTTATTTAAATGCTTGTGATTTTTAAATGCTTGTATGATCAAAGCTCTGTTTGTGTTTTTTGTTGGGGCAAAACATAATGCAATGACTTTTTTTCTCAGAATTATGATATGAACACAGCTGCGAGAATGTTTTTCTCCAAATTTGGAGTTTTTCTCACAATTGTGAGTTTTTATCTCGAAATTCAGACTTTCTTGCAATTCTTTTTTTTTTTTTTTTTCCTCAGAATTGCATGATATAAACACAAAAGTCAGAATTGCGAAAAACTTGCATTTCTGACTTTTTTCTTGCGAATGCAAGTTTATATCTCACAATTCTGTCTTTTTTCTTGCAATTGTGAGTTTGTCTTTCACAATTCTGACTTTTTCTCACAATTTCTCATCAGAATTGCATGATATGAACTCAAAAGTTCATAAAGTCAGAATAGCAAAAAACTCACAATTCTGACTTTGATTCTCACAAATGTGAGTTTGTCTTGTAATTCTAAATTTCTCGCAATTCTTTTTTCCTGAGAATTGCATGATATAAACTCACAATTGCAAGAAATAAAGTCAGAATTGCAAAAAATGTGCATTTCTAACTTTTCTCGCAAATGCCAGTTTATATCTTGCAATTCAGATTTTTTTTTTCTTGCAATTTCTCGCCAGAATTGTGATAAACTCATAAAAAACTTGCAATTCTGACTTTGTTTCTCACAAATGTGAGTTTGTATCTCGTAATTCTGACTTTTCTCACAATTGCGAGTTTATATCTAGTTATTCTGACTTTCTTGCAATTCATTGTCAGAATGGCATGATATAAACTCAAAATTGGGAAAATGAAGTCAGAATTGCAAAAAAACCCTCGCAATTCTGACTTTGTATCTTGCAATTCTGCTTTTTTTTTCTCCCAATTGCGAGTTTATGTCTCGTGATTCTGGCTTTATAGCTCTCAATTGCACGAAAAGTCATAATTGCGGGATATAAACTTGCAAAAAAGTTAATTGCGAAAACATGCGCTTGTGACTTTCTCGGAAATGCAAGTTTATATCTTGCAATAATGGATTTTTTTCTTGTAATTGTGAGTTTGTCTCATGCAATTCTGACAAAAAAAACATTTGACTTTATTGCAAATGTGAGTTTGTATCTAACAATTCTGACTTTTTCCTCGCAATTGCGAGTTCATATCTCACTATTCTGACTTATTTTGGCAATTTCTCATCAGAACTGCATGGTATAAACTCACAATTGTGAGACTAGCAATTCTGACTTGGTTTCTCAGAAATGTGAGTTTATATCATACAATTACAAATACAAAGTACTTTTTCTAGCAGTCAGGCGACCCAAGGCATGTTTTGGATAGCGTGCAACAGGTTTGTCAGAAAAGTTTTGATCAAGTTGATAATCTAGAGGTCTTATAAATTTAAACATCAAAACAGTAGGCTTTATAGTTGTTTACTGAAAGCAATGCTTGACAGCCATGGTCCCCATTCGCTTTCATTATGTGGGAAAAGAGCAGCATGGACTTTCAGCTAAACGTCTGCTTTTGTGTTCAGTGTGAGAAAGACACCCATATGGGGTTTATTAAGAGTACACTATTATTTCTGGTGAGCTGTTCTCATATTTGTGCGCATAGTTTGTCTGTGTCATGACTGCGTGCCTGCAAGTACACGTTTTTGCAACGGTTGAGTCAGGAAGGGAGCTTCCCTGCTGTGTGTATGTGCGTTTCATGGAGAAGAAGGATGTGTAGAGGGTGTATTAGGTTGTAAAGCTCAGTTCGAGCACACAGGAGGTCCAGGCCTGTTTCTATACGCCTCTGCCGCTGAGCCAAACATACATCCAGCCCTCTATAGACAGCTGTGTGTGTGTGTTTCTGTCAGAGTGGCTTAAGAACGAACACAATCAGTGCTCTGTTTTCATAGGGCTTGTGGTATGTGTGAGCAGAAACAAATGTGTTTAATTTAGCCCTGTCTGTTCCTTCCACCATCTCTCTGTCCGTCTCTCTCTTTTTTTTTCTCTAAAATGATGTGTCATGGCAGTGAAAAGGCCAGTTTAAATGGTAGCAGTGTGTGTTCAGCCTCTCATAGCACAAGCCCTTATTGAGGAGCTGCACGATCAGATTTACACCCGAGCAAATATTTATTCTCTCATTTTCGGCCGCAGAAAACGTTTAAAAAGTCTGGGTTTAAAGTGATACCTGTGCCTCATTTTGTAATCTTAAATCTGTGTCAGCTATATAAACTAAACGCTCCTGTAAAATGGAGCCTGTAAAGTTACAGTGCTTCATACGTCACATCTGGACAGAATTTGTCAGACTGTAAATGGAGGTTTACAGATTTTATAGCAGAAATGTACTCTATGCTGGTTTGCAAACATGCAGAGCTAATAAATACCAAGTATGTTGTTGTGTCATATGTACTTAAAGTTCGTTTTTGTGGTGGATTGGTTTACCAGGATCTGTTTGTATTTATATACCTAGCTACAAATGTTAAGTTTCAGTAACAAAGTTAACTGAGCTAATTTGCTCAGCAATAGTCTTCATTAGGACCTTTATAATAAAGACGTTTGGTAGCACTGACTTTTTTCCTCAGAATTGCATGATATAAACTCACAACTGAAAGAAATAAAGACAGAATTGGGGAATACTTGCAATTCTGACTTTTTTCTCACAAATGCGAGTTTATATTTTAGAGTTGTGACTTTTTTCCTTGCAAATGTGAGTTTGTATCCCGCAATTCTGATTTTTTTTTTTTTTTCCGCAAATGCAAGTTTATATCTTGCAATACTTACTTTTTTCTTGTAAATGCGGGTTTATATCTCGCAGTACTGACTTTTTTCTTGCAATACTGACTTTTTTTCTGCCAAATGCAAGTTTATATCTCGCAGTACTGACTTTTTTTCTTGCAATACTGACTTTTGTTCTTGCATATGTGAGTTTAAATCTCGCAGTACTGACTTTTTTCTTGCAATACTGACTTTTTTCTGCCAAATGCGAGTTTATATCTTGCAGTACTGACTTTTTTTTGCAATACTGACTTTTTTCTGGCAAATGTGAGCTTATAACTCACAGTACTGACTTTTTTTGCAATATTAACTTTTTTCCTCACAAATGCGAGTTTATATTTTACAATTCTGACTTTTTTCCTTGCAAATGCAAGTTTGTTTCTTGCAATTCTGAGTTTTATCTCACAAATGTGAGTTTATATTTTGCAATACTGACTTTTTTCCTGGCAAACGCAAGTTTATAACTCGCAGTACTGACTTTTTTTCTTGCAATTCTCACTTTTTTTCTCGCAAATGCGAGTTTGTTTCTTGCAATTCTGACTTTTATCTCACAAATGTGAGTTTATATTTTGTAATTCTGACTTTTCTCAGAAATGCAAGTTTATATCTCGCAATACTGCCTTTTTCCTGGCAAATGCGGGTTTATATTTCACAGTACTAATGTTTTTCTTGCAAATGCGGGTTTATATCTTGCAGTACTGACTTTCTTTCTTGCAAATCTGACTTTTTTTTTTTCTCCGAATTGTGAGATATATAAACTCAATTGCGAGCTATAAAGTTAAATTTTGAGGGGGGATAAAGGCTAACTGATATGTTCTCAGAATTTCACGTTTATATCTCGCAGTTCTGACTTAACGCACAATTGTGTGTTACAAGAAAAAAGTCAAAATTGCGAGATATAAACTCAACTTGGGAAACTTGGGAAAGTCAGAATTGTAACTTTATTTCTCAGAAATGTGTCTTTTCTTCTCAGAATTGAGAATTTTTTTTAAAGTCTGGGTTTAAATTGATACATGTGCCTCATTTTGTAACCTTAAGTCTGTCTCACTTTTGGTAACACAAAATTTTGGTCACACTTTAGTTTGGGTACCAGTTCTCAGTATTAACTAACTATTAACTGCAACTTTTGTCTCGATAAACTCCTAATTTGCTGCTTATTAATAGTTAGTAAGGTAGTTGTTAAGTTTAGGATTATGTATGATGATGCCAATATATTGTTCATCCATGCTACTTATTAATTGCATTTTGACACAAATTGGTGCATAACTACACAGTATTTAGCTAGAAGTGTTTGCATTCACATGCATCATAACTATGCATCATGTCAAGTGTATTCACACACCGTTTTTATAGTAAACATCCAGTCACTCATTAGAAAGCCAGCTCCATCAGTCATCCATTCAACAGCTACAATTTTTGGAGTTTATTATGAAAATGATTCAAATTTCTGTTTTAACCTGGCAGTCTGAGGAGTTTCTCAAGCTAAAACCCCTGAAGAGCTTGAGTAAAGGCAGTTAATATAAAGTCATTTATCCACCAGCGTTAAAACATCCCCCTTCTTGTGAGCTTAACATTTGTGGAAGAATCTGTAACAAGATATGCCAGGTACTGAAAAACCTCCGAACACACTGGTAATTGACTGAAACAATATGGCCGCCTGCCCTCGGCGCTGACAGAGCGCCAGCTCTTGCCAGATGCCCCGATTATTTTCTTGTGCTTCTAATTATGCGTAAGGTTTCGATTGACCTTGCGTTGTGTTCTTGAGTACAATAGCTGAATTATTCCATCGCGCTCGACTCCATCAGCTCTGTCTCTTATTCTGCGAGTGTAGTGTGAATAAAAGCCTATCCATGGTCAATGCAATGGTATTATTCCAACTATACTGTTGTCTGTTTTAAAAAATATATAATCTTATAATGTAATCACCGTCGATTCGGTTCTAGAGGAAGTCAAACATGGCGAGTGAATCACAGCTGTTATATAAACATGCAATAAGGATACTTGTATGGATGTTTAACATAACACAGGCATACACATATCCTAACTGTGCTAATTTAAAGTTTGGCTATCATAGAGCAAAATATTAGATTATTGGTTTTGTTTATCCAAGTTTCTAACCATTATTTAAATAACTGTATACACTACCAGTCAAAAGTTTTTGAACAGTAAGATTTGTAATGTTTTTTTTAAAGACGTCTTTTCTGCTCATCAAGCCTGCATTTATTTGATCCAAAGTACAGCAAAATAGTAAAATTTAGAAATATTTTTACTATTTAAAATAACCGCTTTCTATTTGAATATATTTTAAAATGTAATTTATTCCTGTGATGCAAAGCTGAATTTTCACCATCATTACTCCAGTCACATGATCCTTCAGAAATCATTCTAATATGCTGATTTGCTGTTCAAGAAACATTATTACTATCATCTATATTTAAAACAGTTGAGTAATTGTTTTTCAGGATTCTTTGAATAGAAAGATCCAAAGATCAGCATTTATCTGAAATAAAAAGCTCTTATAACATTATATACTACACCTTTCAAAAGCTTGGAGTCAGGATAATTTTATTTAATTTTAGGAAATTATAGAATTAATACTTTTATTTAGTAAGGATGCTTCAAATGAATCCAAAGTGATGATAAAGACATTTATAATGTTACAAAAGATTTTTATTTCAGATAATTGCTGCTCTTTTGAACTTTCTATTCATCAAAGAAACCTGAAGAAATTCTACTCAGCTTTTTTCAACATAATAATAATAATAATAATAATAATAATAATAAATAAATATATATATATATATATATATATATATATATATATATATATATTATATATATATTATTATTATTATTATTATTATTATTACATATTATTATTATTATTATTATTTATTTATTTATTTTTTTTTTGTGTTTTTAGAATTATTTCTGAAGGATCATGTGACACTGAAGACTGAAGTAATGATGCTGAAAATTCAGTTTTGAAATCACAAGAATAAATTACATTTAAAAAAAAAAATGTAAGAAAAAAATATTTCACAATTTTACTGTTTTTGCTGTACTTTGGGTCAAATAAATGCAGGCTTGGTGGGCAAAAGATACTTTTTTAAAATAAAAATCATTAAAAATCTTAGTGTTAGTAGTGTAATTGTGGCAAATGTGAATATTGCAATGATTTTAGTGCTCTTTAATCTGACCAGTATGACTTTGGTTTAAACTTCAGTAACAAAAACAAGAGTTAAAGTTGGTAAGTTCGGTTAATTTCCACAAATCAATTCAAGTTTTGTTTTTAATAGATGATCAAGTCCTCAGCATGACATTTTTTTTTCACATTGCTTCCTTAAAAGTCATGTTTTTGTTGATTTTCTAATGAGAATGTACTATTAGTAGGTTCTTATTTCCATGCTAAAGAGTACATGGTGATGAATGCGTTTTAAAGGAGTGCTCTCAATGATACTTGCGTTGCTTCGTAGCTAATAACCAAGAGAGGTCCTCAATAGAGTGGGAAATGGGCTCTCCATGCTGTCCAGGCCCCGTTTGATGGACTGTTGCTTACCTTAAAAGCCAAATCCATCCATCAGTCCTGGTCAGACCTTGGAATCTCTCAATTGTTCAGTTAAACCTTTGCCCCGTCTCTCTGCTCACAGAAGCTCACGCGCATCTCCGTCCGTCCTTCCTTACTAATAGTTCTTTTGTGCACGAGAGCGTGTTAAGAGGCCCGTGAGCGCGGCCTTAATAGGGCCATGTTGCCATGGCGATGTGTGCACTCTGGCAGGTTGACCTTTGACTTGGTTTTTAGTGTTTTCAGGCAGTGAATGGACGTGCAAGGAGGCCGCGCGGGTCACAATAGATGCCCGATGAGAGCAGCGGAGCCCTGTCAAACGCACTTAACTTCACTTGGCCCAAAGACTGAAGGGATACTTCAAACATGGCAGCCATTACTCTAGTGCTAGATACATATTTCAGATATGCCTGTTGAGTCAGACAGTTGAGTCTGTGGTTGTAATTCACTCTGCATGGATTTTATACATGCATTTTATTCATTCACACACTAAGGGACAATTTGGATTTAAATATGAAGGAGATTGTCAAAAATGTGAATTATGCCAAACTGGTCATGTGGATGTAGTTAGAATCTTCTGTTTCCTAATCGTTTCTCTCATTCCTGTTCCTGTTTAACTATTGTTGTCATTAAAACTGGTAAAATGGGAGTTAGATGAAGTACACCGACTGGTTGTCAAAACTTACCTGGATTGAGTTTTGTAGGTTACAAAAGTTCAGAAAACACCTATTAAATGCAATAATGCTATTTAGGTAAGCAACTCGTAGGTTTTGAAAAACAGCTCCTGTTTGACAGCTTGATGCTCTGGGGTTTGTTTTCATGAACATTTGGGTAGTCCACAGCTAATGAAAGCTGTCTGTTTTAATGATGATTAACAAATGTAATATTAAGTATATTAACAACATTTATTGTGAAGTATGAACCTCTGAATTCAAAAACGAGGTAAAACTGGTTTCATTTCGTGGGATGCTAAACACCTGCAATACTTGGTGTGCTACTTGAAGTGATTACGCGAATTAGCCTTGGGTCATAATATTGGGTCTTTTATTTTATTTTTATTTTATTTTATTTCATTTTGTTTTATTTTGTTTTTTATTTTATTATTTTATATTATTATTTAATTTAATTACTTTTTTTAATATTTTATATTATTTTATTTTTATTTTATTTGTATATTTAATTTATTTCATTTTATTTATTTATTTATTTTTTGGTTTATATCATTTATTTTATTTTATTTATTTTTATTTTTATATTGAAGTTAAGTTTTTTTTTTTTTTTTAATTTTGTTCTATTTTATTATTTTTATATTATTTTGTTTCATTTTGTTTTTTTTATTTTATATTTTTTATTATTATTTTAGATATTTACATTAATTATATTTTGTATATTTATATTTATATATTTTTATATTATTATATTTCATTTTATTATTTTATTTTTAATATAATATTTTATATTAATAGTTCTATTAATAATTAAATAAATTATTTATTGTATTTTATTTTTTTTATTTTTTATTTTATTATTATTTGGGAGGGGGATATCTATTAATAGTTAAATTAAATTTTACACTTTCAATATCTTATACGTGTAATTTATTTCTGTGATGCAAAGCTGAATTTTCAGCAATTTTAAGATTAAATTTTATTAATCAAACAGGATGTCTAATTAATTCAGTTACTAAAAGTTCAACAAATTAAAAAATGTTTTTGGCAAACAAAGTGATTCACAAAAGCTTTACTGTTAAATTTAAAAGATGAACAAAAAATTGTGATCTAATAGACTGTATTATTATTGGTATTACTTGCATTCTAATGCACAATAGTAATATATTTGTATAATAATATCTGTCAAATTACTTGATGATAGTTTTATCAAATGAAAAGGTGAAATGCTCATGAAGTGATTCTCAGAGCAGCTCTGGAGATGAAGTTTGTGTGTTCATGTCCTCATATATTGAGATGCTGAATATGTGCAATATGTGCACTAGTCCATATGGTGATCTGGTTACGTGTACAGCTCTGCTTTTGATTTATTAATTCAAATTTGGCAAAATTCCGTGACATTCCGCATCATTAGACTGTAAATTCCATTTTACTGCACTGCAGAGATCAGGGCCCTACATACTGCAGTTCAGACTTACATAGCACAGTGTAAAAACAGGCCTGCGGAGGAAGGGAGAGAACAAGGTGGAACTGGAATTTGAGTTCGGAAAATCAATCAAACTGAGTAAGAAAACGGCTTCAGACATTGTTATGGTGTGAAAAGCGCAAATAAATATCCTCATTGAAATGTTTCGTCTAGCCGCGCTGTAAACATCTCCTACAGCCAAAACAAACATACCTGCATGCTGAGCGGACTCGCTAATGTGTCAGCGTTTGCCTATGGGAATGCGCTGGGATGAGGGAAATGTGGATCTATCGACATCCCAAGTTAAGCTAGTGATGTTCGACCAGCATTAACCGTAAAGCTAGCGTGTCAGCGAGCACTTATTTAACACTTGGGTTTCCACATTTTTGAATGCCAGACTCTTTTACCCAAATCGCTATCATTGCTCAGGTTTAATCTCTGAAGTTTGGTTACATTCCAAAAGCATTGTGGTTGCTGATCTCTCCGCCCAGTTTCACTGATAGTTAATCTCTCCCTCCAATTAGCATGATGGTATCTGGTTTGCGTAAGAATGATTTGTATAATTATTTAATTACCCACAACGCACTTACACAAAGGCGCCTGGTTTGAAGCAGGCGGGTCGTTCTCACCTCTATTGTGCTCGGCCTGTGGTAAGCGCCGATTGTGTGGTCAGGTTGGACTAACAGTAGGTGTAAATGACTAGTATTAAGCTGACGGCATGTTCTGACAATAGGCTGTCATGTGGGGCAGGACTGTGTGTGTGTTATCAGTGCTGGGCTGCTCAGATTGAGAGATGTGATTAACACTTTAACACACCGGCCACAGGGAGGCCCATTTGGGTGCATCAGGGGGTCCTAAATAAATACAGGCCACACGCTGGGTGATTGGCATGATCTGCTGGTGCTGAGGACATGTGTGGTCACGAGTAGGATCATTTTCTGTGCCGAATGAAATTATGCTATAAAATGTGTCATTTTTCTGTGATATGATTGCACCATAAAACTGTGGTTACTTGACTTTTTAGTGTTTTTTTTTGTAAAGTCACCAAGCATGCTTTTTTTTATTTAAAAAATGCAGTAAAAAGAGACACTGTGAAATGTTATTACAGTTTAAAATTTGAATATATTTTAAAATGTAATTGTGATGCAAAGCTGAATTTTCAGCATCACTACTCCAGGCTTCATTAGAAATCATTGTAATATGATTAATAATAAGACATTAATAATAAGAAATCTTTCATTTCTTATCAATAATGAAGGATCCTTTGGCAATTCAAAAGAGTAGTATTTATTTGTAATAGAAATATTTTGTAATATTATAAATGACTGCATTCACTTTTAATCGGTTTATGAATTAATGCATTCTTGCTGAAAAATAATTTCTTAAAAAAACAACTTACCAATTTTTTTTTTTAACAGTACTGTATGTATTTATGGTTTGAAATCAAAATTGAAATTATTATTGTACAACAAAACACTATATAACCAGCTAAATTTGCTTTATTATTATTATTATTATTATTTTTTAATTGTTTTCTTTTGTATCTTTATAACGGTTTTAATTATTTTTATGTGAATTACCATTGTGTAAAAAAGAAAGCTTGCCTTGCCTACCACTTAATATAAATTAAACAATTTTTTTTTTCATTTGTAATTTTTTTTTTTAATTGAATAATTTACTTAAGTTATGTGCTTTACTTATGAACGTGCATTAAGAAACTAAAAGTATTACAGCGTGATGTAAGGCCTGTTAAATCAGTTTTATTTTTTTCCTGAATTAGGTGTGTTTGTTTTAAATTCAGTTTTTCCGTTCAAATTTTTCTAGACTCTATCAATGGTAATTTAAAAAAAAAAAACAAGAATTTTTTTACCGAATTCTGTGTTTTCTATTTGTTTTCTGGATTCCATTTTAATGGTTTTATTCATTTTTAACAATCAAAATAATCTCTAATTAATTGATTTTACAAAAACATTATTTATTTATTTGTTTATTTTTCTTTCTCATCAGAAACACTTTTCCGGTAAATAAATTCTGGTAAATATTTTTTTTTTCTTCCTTAAAAAATAATGTTTTAATATTTGTAGTAGTAGTAGTAAATAATATATTTCTGTCACAATTTCTTCAAGTTAAACCAAACTGTTTCTGTGAAGACCTTTAAGTTTTTGCTTGTGTATGATATGACAATAGTTTTTCTCAAAATAAATGGTGAAATGCGGATGAAGTGACACTTGGAGCAGTTCTAGGGATTACATTTGTGTTCCTGTACTCAAGTATTGAGGCTAAAAACACAGCTAGCGTCACAGCATGTGCGTAGTAAAGGAAACAATGCGTCTGAGCCATTCATTCACGCAGAGAGATGCGGAACATGCAGGATTCATATTTAGATAGTATTATTTGCTGCTTTATATTTATAAACGCCAGCCCACATCGTGATTTGAGTTTAATGACCTACTTTTGATGTATTCATCCCAAATTTGGTGCATTCCATGACATTCCGTGTTATACTATAAATTCCATTTTTATGACCGGATTCCAGTGAAGTGATGGTAGAATTTCAAACGCATCCAATCATCATCCAGGCTTTTAGAGGAAACTTTTTAGCCTAAAAACTTGTTAAAGCCACGACACAGATCTCGAGCGGGCGATTGAAAGCATGTCAGCCCCTCATTACCTCCATAGCGGAGCTGCAAGTTTGTCAGGCCGCTTCTATTTGGGTGCTGTTGGCAGGCGGCGCGCTCTCCCTCAGTAACAAATGTCCCTCACATCTGCCTCACAGCATCCCTGGCAGCGCTGCCTCGTCTCCTCCGAGCTGACAAAGCCTCCTGGCCCCCTGTTCGCGTCTCTCTCTCCATGAAAGGAGGCGAACAATTGGACTCTGGCGCTGGCACCTAGCGGGCCCTAGAGCATATGCCATATTCTCTCTGTTCACCAAACC
The DNA here is from genome assembly GCA_012976165.1 of Labeo catla. Classification (NCBI taxonomy): domain Eukaryota; kingdom Metazoa; phylum Chordata; class Actinopteri; order Cypriniformes; family Cyprinidae; genus Labeo; species Labeo catla. The sequence continues at coordinate 516,022 of VONZ01000462.1, forward strand.
AAAGGGCCCGGTGCTTGGCTTTTCTCTGGAATATTCTCCGCCACCTTTTGTCGCATCTGTGTTCTGCCTCTCATTAGGAGAGCGCTCGACTGATGTTCGCTCTGAGCGTTGGAGGCCGAGGCAGAGAGCTGGAAGACAATTAGAGAGGAGTGAGAAATGGATCAGATAGCTGGAGGATGACGGCCTATGAGAAGGCCTAGTTTTGAAGTTGAGAGACTCTATGTAGGATGAGGAAAACGCGAGTCTATGCTGTTTGGAGAGAAAGTTTTAGGCACGATATAGAGTCGCTAATAAGACTGAGGAAAGTGTTCAAGCATCCAAATGCATTGGAATGATTCGCATTTAAAATAAATGCAATGTAAGCCAAAGCAGTGTGATAAAAGACACAGATATTTTATAAATAATTACATTTGTAATAACAATAATAATAACATTTGAATTTCTATAGCATATTTTAAAGTTCAATTTTGCTTTATAGATAATATAACACATATGATCAAATAATGTAATATATAAAACATTCTTCCACCTTGTAATAGTTTGTAACACAAATATTCAGTAAATAATTATTTATAATAATTGTAACATTGTAATAAATATGTATATATATATATATATATATATATAAATAATGTTACAATTATTATAAATTATTATAAAAACAACTTTTTTTGTTATGAAAACAAAAATTTAATTATTGCAATATGACTAAATGTTTATTTTTTTGCAGCAGCAGATTTTAAAATTCAAGCTTGCTTTTCAGAGTGCATATAATATAACCAATGAAAATAAATTATTGCAACATTAAATACATTAGATTGTTTTTTTTTGTTTTTCTTTTTCTGTAAAGCAACTTAAACTTGCTTTACAGAAAAATAGTATAATATAGTATATAAATAATAAAAATTAATAAATTATTGCAACATTAGTAAATATATTAGATTTTTTGTAGAAGATTTTAAAACAGTGCAAATATTTACAGTGCATATATATATATATAGATATATAGATATATATAGATATATATATATATATATATATATATATATATATATATATATATATATATATAAGCAATGAAAATAAATTATTGCAACATTAGTAAATATATTATATTTTTTGTAGCAGATTTTAAAATTTAAAGCTTGCTTTACTGAGCATATTATAATATCAATAATAAAAATTAGTTTAATTACTATAAACAATTCTCCTACCTTGTAATATAGTTATAGTCATTTTAAAACTAAGTTTTTAATGTATAATTTATATAATTAATGAAACAATTATGAAATTTAAATTTTTTTTAATGATAATAAAAATTATTGTAAATTATTGTATTAGTAAATACATTTTTTTTTTGTAGCTGATTTTAAAATTTAAGCTTGCTTTACAGTGCAAAAAAAAACAAAAAACCTGGTTTCAGATTTTAAAGCCAGATCTGTCAATTTCTTTTAACATTTTATAGTTGCATAATAAAAGCATCGCCTGTTGCATGTGACTCCGGCGTATTACTACATAGTGTTGACGTCACTTTTCCTCAAGGTTGTGTGAACATAAGACAGTATAAACATGATCTGAAGCCGTTATCAATGCAGCGTTGATAAATGTTGGCGGTGCTCCTCCTTTCCTCTCGTCTTCTGCCCGTCTCTCTGTTTCATGCCAGTTTCTTGTTTTAAGCACAACTCAAGGGCACCTGCAACACATTAGCACAGCGCCTGAAGTCTACTGTAAAAGGTAATTGGCAAATTGAGTTTATGTGTGTGTTTCCAGTCCCATGTCATTGTAAACACTTACTACAGGATTGCAGCACAGAAACACTCCGCTTTCTCGTTACGCCCAAAGCAGTTTTCCGATTGTAACCACCCCTGTCGTTAGGAGCTGAATTATGCTGACCAGCAATAGAAGCTGTTTTTTTTTTGTCTCTCTTTTTTTGCTGCTGACCCTCTGAGCCAACTTGAGGACAGTTTTAGTGGGCCAGGGCCTGACCGCAGCGGAGGGGGCAGTCGGCACCAGTGTTTGGATAGAGCCGAAGTGCTAAATGGACAGGATGCCAGCGTGCAACGGCCAAGGGAATCGTGTTAGGCTGAGGTGTTGAAAATGGCTGCAAAGCCAGAAAATGAGAATAGAATTAATTTTAGATGAAGACACGAGTGTTGGGTGGTGAAAGTTTTCCTCATCACGGCTGGACACATTTATAGTGTTCTCTAAAATCACCCAAATCAACTCAAACCATCCTGTGAGAGAGCAGAAACGCTGATACCATCAGATGGCTTTTACTGCTAAAATTGAAAATTAAATAAAAACTCACCGTCATGTTCTTAATAAATGTCCCTGTTCTGTTCTGCTCTGCGTGATTCATCAGTCATTTTAAAAAAGTGTTGATTCTTTCATTACGCTGTTGTAATCTTTAATCCAAATGTTATAACTTTTTCCATCTCTGAGCAACTTTTTGTCCTTTTAATAACAGCCAGTGATTGCACATCCTTCTTTCACTTTTTTATTACTCAAATTAAATCCTGCCTCACATGATTTCCTGCATCAACATTACGCATTTTAAACTCACTGTTTTGGAAATCTTACATTTATAAATTGAAGAAAGTGCACATATAAAAAATTTTTTTTGTATGTAATCACTATTATGGAAATCTTCCATTTTAAAAATAAGCAAATTTTACATTTAACATGTTTATTATTACATACATCACTATTATGGAAATCTTCCATTTTAAAAGGTCCAAATTTTACATTAAATTTTTATTTTATTTATTTGTTTATTCATTCATTTTTATTTTTTTGTAACATTTACATTTTTGCATAGTTACTTTATAAATCTTAAATTTAAAATGACCAAATTTTACATTTTAAAATGTTTATTACTACATATTTAAAAAAGTCACTTATAAAAAATTTTTACTTTACATAAATAAATACATTTTAATGTTTAATGTTTGATTTAATTTTAATGTAACATCACACATTTGAAATGTCACTATTATGGAAATCTTAAATTTTAAAAGGTCCAAATTTTAAATAAAATGCGTATTTATTTATTTATAACATTACATATTCATAAAAAGTTACTTTGTAAATCTTACATTTTAAATGACCAAATTTTACATTTAAAATGTTTATCATTACATACCTGGAAAAAGTCACTTAAAAAAATTATTTTAGTGCTGTCAAACGATTAATCATGATTAATCCAAATTATTATTTTTTTTTTTATATATTTTTTTGTGTGTATTGTGTATATTTAAATACACATGCATGTATATATTTAAGAAAAATGCTATGTATATATATTAAAAATATGTATATATAATATCAATTATAATAATATAAATATATACATGTAAATGCATATAAATATTTTCTAAATATTTACTGTATGTGTGTGTGTGTATTTATATATGCACAATAAATATACACAATACACACACACATTATATAACTAAAACTAATTTGGATGTGATTAATTGTTTGACAGGACTAATTTATTTATGTAACATTACACATTTGCAATGTCACTATTATGGAAATCTCACGTTAAAAAGTCCACGTTTTGCATTAAATTTATTATTATTTTTTTTAACATTTCATATTTAACAAAAAAAAAGTTTCTTGGGAAATCATGAATTTTAAAAATGACCAAATTGTACATGAAAAAGTGTTTTATTTATATACCACACATTTTGAAAATGCCACTATTATGAATATTATATATTCGAGGGAAATTTTTTTTTTAAAGTTTGTTTGTTTATTTATTTGTGAGTATTTAAAGTTTTCTTTCAGTGTACCATGTGTTTTTAGGCTTAGGATTGTAGCATTCAATGTTGAATCAACGTAAAGCCTTGTTTAAAGCACTGGTAATGATAGGAGACGGGTCTAGGGACTTTTACTGGAACCAGGCGTCCTTACTGGAAGCCATTGTCATGTTAACAATACTTTTTATGGCTTAATATGTAGATCTGTGAGTGTTTATATCTTGGCCTGGATTCCTGTAGTGGGATAAAACATGAGCAACTAAAGACAGTAATAATGGCCGCCTTCTGTTTCTCTTTAGCAGTAGTGAGCGCCCGGTATTCCTACCCTAACATCAGCTCTCGGGATATACGTGTGTGTGTGTGGCAGGGATGGTAGGGGGAGATGACTGATGTCAACCCTAAGAATTTCCTCTCTTTTGGATGGGAATGAGGGGCCCGCTCGGCCCCCCCAAGTCACCCAGCTGTCAGGAAACAATACCCTTGGCCTGTTCAGACAAAACTCATTCCTGAAAGTGTTTTTTTTCTTTCTCTGTCCTCCCGCTCCCTCCCCTCTTCCTTTTGTGCTATAATGTCTTTTCCATTTTTAACCGTAGCCGTGTAAACTTCCTTCCTATGAACGCTGTGCTTGAAAGCAAGGTCGAAGATGTAAAGGTTCAAAAGTGGACCGGACCCCACATTAATTCAGTCGAAGCTTTGCTTTTTCCGGCTGGATTTCCAGTCATGAGCAAATCTTCATATAAAGACCAATTTATTAAATCCAGAAAAATTTGTGATTAAAATTAGAGCAGGTGGACTGGAGAGTTTGTGTTGACCAAGTCAGATGTTGATTGCACAAACAATGTGGATAATTAGCCAATAAGCATTAAGAAGAAACACAATTGGTTTGATTTGAAGAGAGACCATCATCCAATCAGTGTACAGCGAGCTGTTCTTGATAAACTCTAGTGTTTTTTCATTTGTGTTTTGCATATAATGTGATAAAATAGCATTAAGCTTTTATCGCTTTATGACAGTAGTGTTGCTATGAAAGTTAGGGCAAAATTATTTTTAAATTAAAGTAGTTAAAGAACAGTATAATTAAAGAAGAACATTTTCATTAAGTTTTAATGGTATATATAATATCTTTTTGGTTATTGACTAAATCACATACACGTCTTTCATATTTTCAATTATGAAGTGCTGCCAAAATGTGTTTTTTGGTTTTATTATTTTATTTTAAATGGTTTGGGATTTTAACATCAGCCATTTATCAGTTATGGGCTGTAGCTGGAAAATTATTTTCACCTTATTGTTGGCTCTGCTCTTCAGGCTTTATTCGTTTTGGCTGTATTCTTTTTTTTAATGTATTAAAAAAAAAAATTTGTAGTGTGTTTTTTTTAATTATTTATTATTAATTTATTGACATTATAAATAAAACTTTAGTTATTTACTTAATATCAGTACACATCTTTTGTATTCTTATTTATAAAGTGATGCCTACATTATACATGGAATAAATTTTTAGTTTTAATGCATTTAGTTTTAATGCATTATATACAATTCTATATTATAATGTACAATATTATATTTATACCTTTTTAATGTTATTTATGCCTTTTATATATATTTGTATTTCTAAAGTTAGAAATAAAACTTTGATTATTGTCTATATATATATATATATATATATATATATATATATATATATATATATATATATATATATATATATATATATATATATAGTGTACAATATTTTTTGTTTTATTTTATTTTGTATTTTATTTTGTTGAAAATGGTATGGAATTGTAATATCATATATATGTGTGAGTGTGTGTTTTTTTTTGTTTGTTTTTTTTTTGTTTTTGTTTTTTTGAAGTTTAAAATAAAAATTTGGTTGTTGACTAAATGTCAGTACACATCTTTCATATTCTTAATTATAAAGTGATGCCTAAATTCTAAATATAATTAATTTGTATATAATGTACTATTTTATTTTTATTTTTATTTTATTGAAAATGTTATGGATTTTTAATATCAGCCATTTATATTTACACCATTTATATATTTATATTTTTGAAGTCATAAATAAACTTTGGTTATTGACTAAATATCAATACACATCTTTCATATTCTCAATTATAAAGTGATGCTTAAATTATACATGTAATTAATTTAATTTAATTTAGTATAATGTATAATAATGTTATGTTATTTTATTTTATTTTAAATAGTATGGAATTTTATCAGCTTTAGTCAAAAAAAAAAAACTTTTTGTAGTGTATTTATTTATTTGTTTATTGGAAATTATAAATAAAACTAAAATTAACATTTTACACTAGTCGTGTAGTTTGAATCTGTATACTTCAAAATTTCATGTTCAATTTAACGCGTTAATGTTTTTGTAATTATATTATATATATATATATATATATATATAACCATCTGTGAATATTGCTAACAATTTCTGAGTAAGTAGTAAATCCTACACCAGTTTTTTTTCTTAATAACATGCATTAAGAAGGTGAACAGAGTCAGTTTTGATTTCCTGTTGACTTCAGTGTGCTTTGCTTAAACACTTCAAATACTAGCATGAGAATATTAGCTCAAACTGAACGTGTTTTAATAAATTTTAAATTCTTGAGCAGCCTTAAGAAATCCGTGCACATGAAAATCTGCTGTATCCGGCAGTTAAAAGCTGATATACAAACCAGATGTCTGAAGTGAGTGAACTCCACTGAGACTTCAGCTATGACCATAAGACCAAATGAAGCAAAACGAGAAGATCTGAACACAACCTCTGCATTTATTGAAAAAAAACGCATTGTGCGTTAGCATCCGTGCACCTGTTTGGCCCACGGTGGAGTACATGCTGTCCGGGCCACATGAAGAGAGCGGGACGGTGTTCACTTGTTCACTACTTGTAGTGATAAAGGAAGAGGTCAAAAGTGCAGAGCTATTCACTTGAGCATTATAGATGTGGCTGTGTTTTTACCACGGTCCAGTTTTCCCACCTCTCTCCATGGGATTTCCTCTCAGCTGTCCCCTACACACACACACACACACACACACAAACGCGCTCCCTCGATAGTCGCCCACAGCTGGGCTCTGGGAGAAACACATTCTCCGACAAACACAGATTTCACACTCTCACTCGCTCTCCGTCACACACGATACAGACACAGGTGTTTGCGAGTAGAATTGCTCTCTGCTGACTGTTCGATTTATTTATGAGCCTCTGAGAAGCAGATCTCATGCTGGAGGATTCTGTTAAGTCTCTTTTCAGTTTGACGTTTGTTTCACTTATTCATCCACGGTTAGTCATCAGCAAGACCTGTCTAGACACACACACTCCGTTTGTAAAGGTGCTATTGTAAACAGGTCTGACAAAACGTGTTGGTTAACTTTGCCACCCACTGAGGTGAAGTTTCAGCACCTGTTTTGAGCCTCAACTTTTCCAATGAACTTTAAATAAGAAATGTGAATTAAAATGCGCTGTTGGTCTCATATGCGTTTTGTTGTCGTTTCACAGTATCTGCAGATGAAATGGCCTCTTCTGGATGTTCCAGGCACGGCGGCTCTCAAAGACTCACGATCACCTACTCCAGGACACTTAGTGAGTATTTCACAAGCACACACACGGGTGCGCACACAGTGGGCACAGTCAGTATGCAGACACTTCATATATCATGGCATCGGATGGAAAAAATATAACAGTTGGCAGTTCTCAGAATATGAATATCTTTTGTGCCAGAGAATAAAAAAATAAAAAGGTAACTGCAACTTCATCTCGCAATTCTTACTTTTTAGTTTGCCGCAATTCGGGATTTATAGCTAGCAATTCTGTTTATATCTCATAATTCTGCAATTATCTCATAATTAGGGCTGTCAACGATTAATCGCGATTAATCGCATACCAAATAAAAGTTTAAGTTTGCCTAATATATGTGTGTGTACTGTGTGTAATTATTATGTATATATAAATACACACAAATTAATGTGTATATATATGAGAAATATGTTATTAATATACAAAATGATTTTATTTATATATAATATAAATTATATAAAGATTATAATAAATACATATGCTTGTAAATATTTCTTAAATATATACATGAATGTGTTTGTATTTATATATACATAATAATTATACACAGTACACACACATATATTAGGCAAACTTAAACTTTTATTTTGTATGCGATTTAATCGTTGACAGCCCTACTCATAATTGACTTTTCCTCTTTCAGAAGATAAAAAAAACGTGAGTTGTGGTCTGGAAAATACACAAAATATAGCAAATTCTTTTGCAGACCCCAGTTTGAAAACCGCTGGTTTATATCACACACAATTCTGACTTTTCTTGTCAGAATTAAACGTTTATAGCTTGAAATTCAGTTTTGTGTTTGAATTCTGACCTCTCAGAATTGTGAGTTTATATCTCACAATTCTGAATCTACAGCTTGCGATTTTTTTTTTTTTTAAATATATCATAATTCTGGATTTATATCATAACTGCTTTTGTATCTTGCAATTCTGTTTTTTATCTCATAATTCTGCCTTTATATCTTGTAATTCTGTTTAGCTTGTACTTCTGCGATTTATCTTGTAGTTTTGCGTTTTTATCTCATTCTGTTTCTCACAGTTTCTGTTTATATCTCGTACTTCTGCATTCATATCTCGTAGTTATGCGTGTACATCTCATAATTCTGCATATCTTACAGTTCAGTTTATATCTTGTACTTCTGCATTGTAATTCTGTTTCCCACAACTCTGCAATTGTAGCTTGCAATTTAGTGTTTAAAATAAAACACAATTTTGGATTTAAAAGTGATAATACTCACTTTTCTCAGAATTCTCCATAAATGGTTTTTATCTCTTAATTCTGTTTTTCACAACTCTGCATTTATAGCTTGCAGTTTAGCATTTATATCATAATTTTGCATTTATAACTTAATTTTGCATTTTAAAGTGATAATTCTTACTTTTCTCAGAATTCTACATTTATGACTCACAATTAAACATTTGTAGCTTGCAATTCTGTTTTGCATCTCAATTCTGACTTTTCTCAAATGTGAGTTCATGTCTAACAATTATGAGTTCTGAGTTTATATCTCAATTCTGAATTTACACCTTGCAGTTGTTTATTTCTCATACTTCTGCGTTTATATCTTGTAGTTATGCACCTTTATCTCATAATTCTGTTAATCTTAGAATTACAAGATATAAATGCAGAATTACAAGATGTACAGAATTGTGAGAAACAATTGAGATAAAGGCATATTACTAGATATAAACGCAGAAGTATGAGATATAAACTTAATTACGAGATATAAACATAATTCTACATTTATCTAATTTCTCACAGTTCTGTTAATATCATAATAATGCATTTGTAATTATGCAACATTTGTAGCTTGCAATTCTGTTTTGCACCTCAATTCTGACTTTTTTCAGAATTGTGAGTTCATATCTAACAATTGTGAGTTTTTGGCTCACAATTCTGAATTTACAGTTTGCAATAGTTTATATCTCGCAATCCTGTATGTATCATAATTATGCATTTTAATCTCATAATTCTGCGTTTTTCACAATTTTCTTTATATCTTGTAATTATTTTGCATTTATATCTCGTAATTATGCATCTATATTGTGCAATTCTGACTTTTTTATGCAATTCTGAAACAAGTCTGAATTTTTTTCTTCTTGTGGCAGAAACAAGCTTGCATTCTCTTATGTCATTTCAATCCTGTAAGACTTTCATTCATATTCACAACATATTTTTAATATTCTATCATTTTTGTACGTGTCGTGAAAGCCCACACAACCAAAGTTGTGTCAGAGGTCACACTGTAAAAAATGATTTATTTCAAAGATGTAAATAAAACAAAAGATTGCTGGAGCCTGTGTTACTGCTTTAAAATTTAATGTATAATTCAATGTGTTACATGCAGTTTCTTAGAAATTGCTAGTACATTTTCCAAAAAGAGTAAAAAGTAAAACTTAAATGTAATCCATATTAACAGAGGCACAATAACTTTATTGAACATAATAATTTATGCTTTCATTCATATATAAACATTGAACAATGCACATACAAACACAACAGATAAAGTAAATGCGAAGTGCACATGAGCTTTATCTATGTGCGTTGATCAGTGTTTAAAAGCGTAAATTAAATAGTTTTATCCCATCAAGTGAATGTGTGTTCTTAAAATAAACACTTGACTGCTATGGAAAACTTACCATGTCTTTACATTGTGAACATTTTGAACTGGTAAAATGTTGATGTGGAATATTTAATATTTCAAGTTTCGTTCTGAAGATGAACAAAAGTATTATGGGTTTAAAACGACTCACTGTAAAGTCAGCATGAAATCAAAAGTGCTTCCATACGTTTTTTTTTTTTCCTGATCTTATAGTGAGTGATTCATTTATGCCTGTTTTTTTCACCCTTGTACTTATTAATCAAAATATCTTTGCTCAAATTGAAACTTGCTCTTCTTGTTTTTGTTGATGCATGCGCAAGGCCACACTAAATTTGAGCAGATCACATTCAGATGTTTTCTTTCCCCTTCTATACCAAATCCCTGATGTGTGTTTAATAGTGGTTTCAGGTAATCTTTATTGACACACATAAAGGCTACCTGAGCTTGTATTGATTTGTGTAATTGATGTGGATGGCCATGCAAAGCATTTGTTAGTGCTGTTTGCTGTGCACTGAGAACAGCTTTTCTGCAGCCTAGTGTTTCCAACTCATAATGTATTTGAGAACAAAGTTTATTCATTTTCTACCTGGTCACTTATCAAGCAGTTTAGGTTGCCTGCAGGTACATTACAAGTAATGAAAGCCATTTTCCCATAGTGATTCTGGCTCAAACCTGAATGTGTGGTACATATATGCCACTCCTTAGTGTACAGTGATCGCTGTTGGATAAGATCAAGCTTCCCTGTTGGGCAGATCTGTGTGAATTCCAGTCAGGCTGGTTGGGAGGTCATGAGGTTTGCAGGATGGTTTGTGTCCTTAGCAGACCTGTGTGGTTTGATTCATCTCTGGTGAGCTGATGAGAGGTGATAAATTTAACCAGAGCATTACATCGTGGCTGTGGTGGAGCGTAAGTGTGTGTGTGTGTGTGTGTGTGTGTGTCAGAATGAAACATGCAAACACACAACATGAGGAACTTCAGATGATGAGTGAGGCAGACTGACCCATACTAAACCGGTTTAAATGCTGAGTAGGTGAAAGAGTGACTTTTCTGCACACAGATACAGTCATCAGACTTTAAACATCTTTAGTATATGATTAATCAGTATTGTTTAATGCAAAATTTATTGTAACAAATCAATAACAAGCATTATAAAATGGTTATTCTACATTGAATTTAAGAAATGTTGTTTAATGTAAAATTTATTGTAAAAATTATTGTTAACAAACATTATAAAATAGATAATCCACACTGAATTTAAGAAAAGTGTTAATGTAAAATTTATTGTAAAAATGAACAAAATTCTAAAATGTATAATCCATGTTGAATTTAAGAATAAAGTGGTGTTTAATGTAAAATTTATTGTTAAAATACAAAAACTATAAAATAGATGAACCACATTTAAGAGTTTAAGAATAGAAAAGTGTTGTTTAATGTAAAGTGTGTTGTGGAAATTATTGTTAACAAGCATAAAATAGATTATTCACATTTAAGAGTTTAAGAATTGAGGTGTTTGTGACATTTATTGTAAAAAATTGTCAACAAACATTATTAAAACCATAAAATAGATAATCCCCATTGAATTTAAGAATAAAGTGGTGTTTAATGTAACATTTATTGTAAAAATTGTTAACAAACATAAAATACATAATCCACATTTTAGACTTAAAGAATTGAAAGGTGGTGTTTAATGTAAATGTTTTGTAAAAGAAAGATTGTTAAACATTGTAAAATAGATAATCCACATTGAACTTAAGAATAAAGTGTTTAATGTAAAATTTATTGTATTATTGTTAACAAACATTATAAAATAGATAATCCACATTTAAGAGTTTAACAGTAGAAGTGGTTTATGTGAAATTTATTGTAAAAATGGTCAGCAAACATTATTAAAAACATAAAATAGATAATCCACATTGAATTTAAGAATAAAGTGTTTAATGTAAAATTTATTGTAAAAATGATCAACAAACATTGTAAAATAAATAGTCCACAATTAGGAGTTTAAGAATAGAAAAGTGTTTTTAATGTACAAGTTATTGTAAAAATGATCAAACATTATAAAATAGATAGTCCACATTAAGTGGTTTAAGAATAGTAAAAGTATTGTTTAATGTAAAATTTATTATTAAAAAAAATGAATAAATGTTAGAAAATAGATAATTCACATTTAAGAGTTGAAGAAAAGAAAAGTGCTGTTTGATGTATTTGATGTATAAAATTTATTGTAAAAATTATTAACAAACAAAATAGATTAGCATGGAATTTGAAAATAGTGTTGTTTAGTGTAAGATATATTGTAAAAATGAACAGACATTATCAAATAGTCCATATTTAGAAGTTTAAGAATAGAAAAGAGTTGTAAGAATTGTAAAAATTGCTTACAAATGTTATAAAATGGATAATCCACATTTAAGAGTTTAAGAATAGAACAGTGCTGTTTAATGTACAATTTATTGTAAAACTTATTAACAAACATTCTAAAATAGATAATTAAATGTTTGTTGTTTTTAATTTAAGTTGTTCGATTAAATTTAAGTTGTTTAATGTAAAATTTATTGTAAAAACAAACAATATAATGTGGAATTTGAAGTGATCTTAACAGAAATAGTGGTAAATTATAAAAGATATCAAATAATTTTTTTTTTTAAACTGAGGTTACTTTTTAAATCATCTAAAGTCACTTTTATTCTTTTTTTTTTTTTTTTTTTTTTGGCCTTTAACTTTTTGTGAAAACGTAAGCTTAATAGTGTTTGTTGTTTGTTTTTTTGTCCAAAGTAAATGTTTAAAAAGTGCATATTATATTTTATAATATATTTTAAATCTATTATAATTGAAGTGTGGTCCAAATACTTTTTGGGTCACCGTATATAAACTTAGTGAAGATTTTTCATATATCTAATAATACATATGATTAAGTCATATGACTAATCGGAACAATAAATTATAGAAGCGTTAGCTCATTAGCAGTTATTCCTGTTCAGCTACTTAGCAGCTATTAGTGGTTTTTAATGACTGATTTGTTGCTCTTACTCAGTCTGAATATCCTTGTGACAGAGAGACATAATAAATTGTGACATAATAAATGCAGACGGATGACTGACAATGTCATCATTGAGTGTTTGGGAGCCAGAGGGCATTCAGTTGTGTGTGTGTGTGTTTGTTTCAGTCTCCTCTATCCAGCTCAGACTCGCTTTGTAACCCCTGAACTCTCTCTAACCTCCGAAGCGCACCATGAGATTGTCCTTAAAACACACAGAGAGCCTTGTCTCACGCCTATTCTGGTCATTAGGCCTTTATTGTATTTACTTAATATGACGCTATAAAATGCATGCACTCGCATTACGGGATCAGCAGAAAATGCGACGTGTCGTCGGTAATGGCAATCAAATTAGCTAAACTTGAACAGCGAGTATTGAGGATTTGATGAGAACGCAGTCTTCCTTCCTGTGGTGTTCCTCCACCCGGACGCCCCTCTCTGGCCCTTTTTACAGCCGACAGCTGGGGCGAAGGGATTTGCTTAACCTTGGTGTTGGCTGGAGGATTGTTTGAGAGCAACATCTGATCTTGAATGTCAGGCTGCGTTGAGGGGAATTTGCGTAAGGGCGTGAAGAGGGTGACTGAAGGGTGAGCTCAGGTGTGTCTTTATTTAAGGTTTCTTATTTATAGAGGAGACCGGCGCCATAAATATGACCTACGTGGAGTGAAAACTATCACCAAACAACAAGTGTCCACAGCCTGCCTGAAAAATATCACATGTGTGATACTAAAGATTGAGATCAGTTCTAATGCGCTGATCGTAGGTTGATCATTTGACGTCTTTTTATTGTTGAAATTGTTCCCTTATTCAGCCAATAAGAATAGCTTATTAAATAATTAAATAGCTTATTAAATTGTATATATTTCAGCCAGTGAAAATCCACATTAGAATATAACATTGTAGCAGCTGTTGAAGACCTAATTATAGAAGCGGTTTATATCTCGGTTGCAACAACTTCCTATGAATTGCAACAGTTCCTCAATTGCTAACTTTATTATCTCATAGTCGTGACAGCGACTTTTGAATTGCAACAATTTCTCGTAATCGCTACTTTATATCTCACAGTTTTGACAATTTCCTTTAAAGTTGTCATAACTGCTACCTCGGTCTCTCAATTGTGACTCTTCCTCTAAATTGCAGCTTTTATTTCTTGTAATTGCTACTTTATATCTTACAACTGTGACGCATTCCTTTGAAATGCAACAGTTTCTCATAATTGCTACTTCATCTCATAGTAATGATGACGACTTTTGAATTGCAACAGTTTCTTGTAATTGCTACCTTATATTTCTCAGTTGCGACATTTTCTCTAAATTGCACATTTATTTTTGTGTAATTGTTACTTTATATCTCGCAGTAGCAACAAATTCCGTTGAACTGCAACAATTTTCTCGTAATTGCTCTATATATCTCAGTTGCGACGAAGTCCTTTGAATTGCAATAGTTTCTCATAATTGTTGCTACTGTGAGATATAAAGTACCTAGTATAGGAAATTGTTGCAGTTCAAAGGAATTTGTCGCAACTGCTAATTTAAATATATATAAAGTAGCTAATTTATTTGAATTGCAACAGTTTCTCCTAATTTTCGCAACTGTGATATATAAAGTAGCAATTACGAGAAACTGTTGCAATTCACAAGAAATCATCTCAACTGTGATATAAAGTAGCTGTGATAAGAAATGGTTGCAGTTTGAAAGAATTAGTTGCAACTGCGAGATATAAAGTAGCAAATTCCTTTGAATTGCAACAATTTCTCACAGTTGCTACATCATGGATCTAAATTGCAACTTTATTTCTCATAATTGCTACTTTATATCTCCGTTCTGGCAAATTCCTTTGAATTGCAAGTTTTTCATGATTGTCGGAAGTGTGAGATACAAAGTAGCAGTTATGAGAAACTGTTGCACTTTACAAAGTCATCTCAACTGAGATATAAAGTAGCTATTATAAGAAATTGTTGAAATGCAAAGGAATTTGTCGTAACTGTGAGATATAAAGTAGCAAATTCTTTTGAATTGCAACATTTTCTCACCATTGCTACCTCATATTTCTAAATTGCAACTTTTCCTTGAAATTGCAACTTTATTTCTCATAATTGCTACTTTATTTCTCAGTTATGACGACTTCTTTTGAATTGCAACAATTTTACATTGCTACTTTATCACAGTTGCAGCAAATTCCTTTCAATTGCAGCAATTTCTCACAATTTCTTCCTCTTTATTTCTCATTTGTGACTTTTCCTCTAAATTGCAACTTTATTTCTCGTAATTGCTACTTTATAGCATTTATGCCGACTTTAAGTTGCAAATATTTCTTGTAATTCCTTCTTTATATCTCAGTTTCTTTAAACTGCAACAAGTTCTCATAAATGCTAACTCATATCTCTCAATTGCATCTTCCTCTAAATTGTAACTTTATTTCTCATAGTTCTCATAGTTGTGACAATGACTTTTAAATTGCAACAATTTCTCGTAATTGCTTCTTATCTCACAGTTGCAACAAATTTCTTTGAATTGCAACAATTTCTGACAGTTGCTACCTCATCTCTTGATTGCGACTTTTCCTCTAAATTGCAATTTTATTTCTAGTAATTGCTGTTTTATCATCTCGTGGTTGTGGTGACAACTCGTAATTGCTACTTTGTATCTCACAGTTGCGACAAATTCCTCTTGAAATGTAACAATTCGTCATAACTGCTAGTTTATATCTTGCAGTTGTGAAGTTTCTTTGCATTGCAACAATTTTTCATGATTGCTACCTCATATCACACTTGCGACTTATCAGAATTGCAGTTTTTTCCTCACAGTTGCTGCTGCTTATCTTATTTGTAACTTTATTTCTCATAATTGCTACTTTATCACGGTTATGACCTTATTTTTTCACAATTGCTACTTCATATCTCAGATCACAAATCTCTCAGAATTGCGATTCTTTCTTGCAATTATAGCTTACAAACACAATTTTAGGAAACTGCAATTATGAGAGATGTTCAGTTACATGAAAGTCACAATAACAGGAAACAAAAAAAACATTTACTAATAGCAGCTTTTGTGTTTCTTTTTTCGTAATTGTGACTTTATATGTAATTTTATTCTTTTTATGCTTAATTTTATTCTTTTGATCTGAGGAAGAAACGTGTTGTGCCATGTTTTATGGTGCACAGACATCATTTCCTGATGCTGTTCACCCTTCGTTTCCTCAACATTTTATGTTCTCTCTTTACAATCCCAGTCAATTACAGTGTAAAATTTCACATTTGACCTCCAAATACTGACCGTTGTACAAAACAACAGAGTTGGATTAAACAAAAAAAAAACAAAAAACAAAAAAATCACTGTTAGTATTCATCCTTTATTTCGTTCCCAATCCCACATTCTCTCACAAACACACTCGCACGCTGAGTTTTGTCAGATTGAGCCCATAAGGTCGCTATGCTAATGTGTTATTCTGTTCACTCCACAACGTTCAATAATTCAGGAGACAGGTTTGCTTGGTATTCTGCTGCACCACCTTTAGTGTGTGTGTGTCTGTCTGTGTGAATACAACGAAGCCCTCACTGTTTTACTGTGTGTCAGCATGTGATAAGCTAGGCCAGTTGATTAAGTTAGCCTAGTGACAAGGCCTCAGATGGGAACGCTTTGTGGCTTGAGAATTGGGATCCATATTGTGCACAACCAACCACCGATTGCGTGGGAGTTTCTCAGTACAACACAGTGGAGAATTGTGGCTCTTAAAAGTAAGGAACAGTCGCACATTTCCATGATCCTCTGTCTCTCTCACTCATTTTCTCTCAAACTTTTGAGATTTATGTTGCATAAGTCACTGAAAAACCTAGACTCCCATGAACCAAAAAAACACTGAGATGTCATTAGCATGTAAAAAAATATATACGTGTGATCTTTAGTGTGTTAAAATGGACCTGTTTTTGCGCACTGAAGCCTGTAGGTAGTGCTTTATGATTTTTGCAATGCTCTTCAGAATTAGAATTGGCCTTATTCGCCAAGTGTGCACAAAAACACAAGAAATTTGTTGTTGTTTTTAAGAAGCTCTTGGTACATGCATGCACACAAACATACATATTTGACATGAGAAAAGAACATTTAAATAAGACTTAACAATAAATGATTAATAATAATAATAATAATGTGTCTGAATCTGGAGCAGAAGATTTATGTGCATTATTTATGTGCAGATTTGTGCATTGTTTACTCTCTATACAGCTGTATAAAATGCATATGTATTTACATAATATTGCAGTGTGCCAAATTAATTAGCTTTAACTTGAAGTAATTATAACAAATATAGTATAGTATTATTGTATAGTAGAATGTACCTTTCAATATCATAATCATAACAATAATAGTTGTTGTTATTACTATTATTAAAATTTCATGTTTTAATCATCACAATTTTCTTTCATGTTATAATTTTAACAATCTTAACCTTTGTTGTGTAACGTTTGCTGTTTAATTTGTAATAATTTAATAATAATTGTTAATGTCTTATGTCTATTTTTGATTATTACAAAAACTGAAATACAACAGAATTTCTAAAAAGCAAAATATTTAAGGCCCAAATATAGTTGTTTTTATGACTTCAGTTGATTAGACATCATTTCCGATCATCAAAATTTATTTACACCGTTAAATTTAAATCCAAAAAAATCAAATGGAAAACACAGAATTTGGTCAAAATAAGACTTAAATTAATAAATAAAACACATTTCAAAGGGCCTGAATAATATATTCTAAAATAAAATAAAATGTATACGTTTCATGATTTTAATTAAATAGACATGCTTTTTGTTTTTTTGTTTAAAACTCAATTTGTTTTTGTTTTTTAATTAATATTCATCACATGACCTAGTGGTCCATCATATTGAGCTGTGATGCTCATGCAGGCAGTGAAAATAACAACTCTAAAATCTATTTTATATATATGTGTCTATGTGTGTGTGTGTATATATATATATATATATATATATATATATATATATATATATATATGTATGTATATGTATATGTATGTATGTGTACATACATACATACATATATATATATATATATATATATATATATATATATATATATATAAATTTTTTTTATTTGCATTTACATTTTGTATTTTGTGTGTGTGTAGCTGCTGTAGTACTAAAAAGTCTACCTAAGCTTTTTTGTGTTTGCCTGCTTGTGTGAGTGTGTGTGTTTGTCCCTCTAAATGCTGATGTCATGTTCTGCCCACTCTTACATCCGCTTCCTGCCTCAGTGACAAACAAGGCTCAGCTATCCCAGCATGCCATGCATTCTCCTTTTTTCCTCCTTTTCTTTTTCTGTCCTTTTTTTTCTTCTTTTTTGAAAAGGCTCCTCAAAGACTCAGAACCTCCCACTGGAAAGGAGAGAGCAGCACACACACACACACACACACACACACACACACAGAGGGCTCAGGAGGTTGTTTGGTTTGTTGGTTACTCTTGTACCCAGGGGCTGTTTGCCTAGTAATTTATCTCAGATGTGAAGGATTGAGAATCATGTTTGGCTGAGCAAAATCCTCCTACCCTCTTGAACACGGCCTTGACGGCCAACAGCGGGCCGCTCTCTTCTGCCCGGCCCAGCAGAGCCGTGCCCTCTTGGCCAGACCTCCACAGACCTCAGCCAGCTCCAGACCCACACTAACGGCGTTTAGCTCTCCCTTCTGCAGCTCTGATTTTTCATGTACTCTCACACTCGTGCCCTGTAGATAGCGAATACCAAAGTGCCCTCAACTTGGCAGTGACTGTTGGGAAATAGTTGACAGCTTGTTAGAGAATTTTAAAAGCTGTTGGGTCTTTCAGCACCACAGATTGACCGTTTCCGATGTAGTCTGCCCCCTGTTGACAGGATTTTGATCAAGACTTCAGAAAACAAAATATTAGACCATCATTCTGTCATTAATTACTCACCCTCATGTCATTTTAAACCTGTAGGACTTTTGTTCATCTTCAGAACACAAATTAAGATATTTTTGATGAAATCTGAGAGCTTTCTGATCCTGCATAGTCAGCAACACAACTGACACGTTCACGGCTCAGAAAGGTAGTAGGGATATCGATAAAATAGTCCATGTGACATCAGTGCTTCAACCATAATGTTATGAACTAAGTTCGTACAAGGTGCTTAAACTTGAAAGAACTTAAATTTGACTTTTTGAAATTAAGGCCTGAAAAACCCTTTAAAACGTATTAATATTCATGAAGAGGTACTTGAAAAGTGCTGTAATTATTGAAAGACAATGTATCTCACGCAAAATTCACGTAAATTTAAAAAAACATACCTTTTTTTTATTATTTCAGTTAATGTAAGAAAACAATCGAGCTAAGCAAGTAGTAGTACTGACAGTGTTGTGTAAACGTGACTGAAGATGGGTAAACAGAAGAGATGAACCAAATCAATTGAGTCATTTACACTGGATCCGCTCCAACTGATTCAATCTTGTGACTTTGATCATTCATTTCAAGTCATTCACTAGCAAAAACCAGACTGAATTAAAAGAGCCATATCATGAATCATTTGTTTCAGATCAGGACTTCAAATTGTGTTTCGCGAATCATTTGATTTAGATTGGAACTTTGCGTATCGTGAATCATTTTTCAAATCGGGATTTCAGTTCGCGCATAGCGAATCATCTGATTTACATTGGAACAAGTTTGTGAATCTTTCCGCAAATTGAATTATTAAAATCAAATTATTTGCGATACGCAAAATTCTAAGTGAATCTAAGTGATTCACGATTCACACTCGTCCTGATCTGAAATTATGGATCACAAATCATTTGATTTACATCAGAATGGGTTTCTGAATCAATTCATGAATTGAATGATTCAAATGAAATGATTCGCGATACGCAAAGTTCCAATCGAAATGATGTGTCATTCACACTCCAAGTCCTGATCTGAAATGATGGATCGCAAATCATTTGATTTACATCAGAATGGATTTGTGAAGTCCACACTCCAAGTCCTGTTCGCGTGGATTGCAAATCATTTGATTCAGATCGGGGCTCAGGTGCAGATTCGCGAATCATTTGTTTCATAGGATTTCTGAATGATTTTGCAAATCTTTTTTTCTGATTTTTTTTTTTCTTAAATAGTAGAAAACATCAAACCATTAAGACAGTACTGTAATTTAAAAAAATAAGAAAAAGGTATACACGAATACAAATCCCTTAAGAAAATTAACCGTGATTTTACTATAAAAAAGTGTAGTATACATAATGTAATAGTTCAGCAGTAATTCTTTGCATATGCTACATTTTATTTTTGCCATTTTTATTAGTATATATTTGTTTATTCCTCTTTTTTTGGAATTTGAGATTAAAGACATAAGTGATCTCTGATTTGAAGTCCTTGAATATCAAAAAAGTCGTGACTGAAAATTCCTGGAATTTCATTTTACAGCATCTGTATGAACCCTGTATAACCCTGTATGGTTTTTAAAATTTTTATATATGTATATAAATAATATAAAATAATAGAATCAACTTCAATATTGGTATTTCTTAGTGTTACTTTTTTTTTTTTTTTTTGGAAAAACAAACCGAATAAAATAACTGACTTGTTTTTCTCTGCATGTTACACTGGGATATCAGTTTTGTAACACTGGGGGGAAAAAAAGCACATTGTACTTTAAAAATAAATAACCAAAGTAGTTTGTCTGCATAACACCAAACCATTGTACCATTTTGACAGTATTCAATGTTATCTTGGCCACCGCATTGTCATGGAAATAAGGGTTGTGATGAGTAGGAGTGATGAGTGAGATGGTCTATATTTTCTATCCTCACCTTATAAAGCAGTTGTGCTCACTCCCAAACTCCAGAATCGCATCGCTGTGGTTTCAGCAATGTTTTCAGGATGATGAAATATTGATGCAGTCATTCCCCAGTCCTACAGATGTGCTGCCCGAACCACATCATCTCTCGCTCGCTTTTGCTAACAAACTGAACTTAGTTTGTATAACTTTAGGCGTTCGTGAAGATTCTGGTTTTGATTACAGTAAATGAATGTCATAATGACATTGCATGCGTGTACATCGTGCCCTACTGATGTGTAATGTGCCGTGTTGCGAGGAACATGTAAACAGGGCTTTGGCGTGGCATTGGGCGTGAGGCTTCTAGCATTCCTTGGTGCACGGCCAGATTGCTTCTTGCTTGTCACACATACCTGCAGATATATATCCTCATTTATATCCTCTCATATATAACCATTGACCTCCGTTTACCCCAAAACCATTGTTGTTTGATACACTTATCTGGTTCACTTAATCTGCTAAATAAATTCACAGCACAACTAATTAAGCTAAAACAATGGCAAGTGTCTTTCAAGTATTTCTCAATTAAGTCATGCTTAAGTATCTGCTTCAGATTCTCAATTATTCAAGACAACAGTCGGTAGTAAAATAAAGAGCAAAGAAACTAATGACAAGCTATAAAGCAAATAGCCTAAAAACAAAAGAACAAAGATCCTAATTGAGGAAATGGTGTTTTATGGGTGTCTAGTTTGAGTCATAATTTTATAACACATACATTCGTATGTAAAAAACCAAAACTAATTAAATAGAGAGCAAGAGTTGGGTTAAAATCCCATTAATTTTCTTTGTAGGGAAATTGATTTTCAACAGATTATTAAAGATAGACATACTGTGAACTAAAAGGTTGTTAATCAATGGTATATGCAGCTTTTATTAGACTATCAGCCCACATTATTATTTTTTATAATTGTTTTTGACAGCAGAATTCTTGGTTTAAAAAAAAAAAAAACTACATTTCAAAAAAAAAATTCTTTAAATGTCTCATATGCTCATCAAAGTTCAAAAATACAGAAAAAAAATCAGTATTATGAAATATTATTGCAATTTAAAATAAATTTTCTGTTCTAATATACTTTAAAATATAATTTATTCCTGTGATGCAAAGCTGCATTTTCAGCATCACTAAATTTATTTTAAACAGAAGTCTTTTCTAACAATATAAGTCTTTATAGTCACTTTTTATCGATTTAACACATCTTTGCTGAATAAAAGTATTAATTTCTTTCAGAAAAAAATTACTGACCCCAAACTTTGAATGTTAGTCTATATTGTTACAAAAGATTTCTATTTAAATAAATGCTGTTCTATTTATTTTGCTGTTCATTTTATTTGTCAAAAAAAAAATATCTTTTTTTTATTTATTTATTTATTTATTTATTTATGTGTATGTATATAAAGCAGCACAACTGTTTTCAACATTGATAATAAATCAGCATATTAGAATTATTTCTGAAGGTACATGTGACACTGAAGACTGGAGTAGTGATGCGTAAAATTCATACATTTTATTTTAAACTATATTAAATTAAAGAAAAACACTATTTTAAATTTCACAATATTACTTTTTTCTGTATTTTTTTATCAAATAAACAGCCTTCATGAGCAGAAAACACTTCTTTAAAAAACATGTATAAATGTTTTTTTTGTTGTTGTTGTTTTTTTTCAATAAAAGCTTAAAGTGTTTTGATTGACCTTGTAGCTTATAACTCTTAAAAGAAGACTTTTTTATCTCTATGGGGAAAAAAGAATGGGAAAAGAACTTACAGATGCAAGACAGTTGAAAAAGTGCTTGTGCTCTGTTGCACTCCATAGAATTACTGACTTGGTCTTGAATTATTGAATTATTTGCTATAGTTATTCCCATTTCAAGCTTTTCAATTCACCAACTCTACGTGTAAGCAATAGTAATCCTCATACTTGCAAACTAAACTGATAAAAATGGTCTGTTTTGATTTTCTGTCCATATAAAGAGTCTGGATCTGACCCTCTCTCGTTCTCTTTTTCAGTCTAATAAGGTCCCGGTGGTCCAGCATGCTCACATGCACCCCCTGACCCCCCTCATCACCTACAGCAATGAACACTTTTCTCCAGGAACTCCTCCAGCCCACCTATCACCGGAGATCCTGGACCCAAAGACGGGTACTGCACATTCTACTTAAACGGGTTTAACTAGACATTTTGTCTTTGGTCATGTGACTGACTGTTATCTCTGGTTCAGGTATTCCTCGGACCCCCCACCCATCAGAGCTGTCTCCCTACTACCCTCTGTCCCCAGGGGCCGTGGGGCAGATCCCTCACCCATTAGGGTGGCTCGTCCCACAGTGAGTATCCTAAAGTCTGAAATAAACTCTACCCACACACACTGATTCATACTAATTCGCTCTGATTCACCCTCTCTATCTCTCTCTGTGCATCTCAGGCAGGGTCAACCCATGTATCCCATCACCGCCGGAGGTTTCCGTCACCCTTACCCAGCTCTTGCTATGAATGCATCCATGTCCAGGTGAGTTTTGCAGATTCATTCTCCCATACACTCCCGGAAAAAAAGGTACAAAAGCTGCCGCTGGGGCTGTACTTTTTGATAGGTGCAAATATGTACCATTTAGGTACAAATATGTACACTTTAGATACTATTATGTACCTTTAAGGTACTTCTATGCACCCTTTAGGGGTAAATAAGGTATAAAAGTGTACCTTTCGAAAGAGTTTAATGTATTTCCATGTAAATTGAATAGGATACATTTAGCATATATTTCTCTCCATTTTTAAATTTAAAGGTTAAATTTCCCTGGGAATAAAGTTGTTGTGGGGAAAGGGAAGTAGCGGTAGTTTCCTATTTTACCTCTGTATGTCAGCTGCACCATAACTCTGCTATTTCCAAACCAAGAAACATGCTTGGAAGGGTCTGTTTGGAGTTTATTTCACAATCGTACATGCTGAAATGCATTTGAATCGACACAAGAACTGCTCCTAATTTAGTGGTAGCACTGGATTAAATAAGAATGATCTGTACTGAGCTGCTCTTTGTGTGAGGGATTCTTGAATTATTCATAAAGAGTTCATAGTGATCAATAGTCCGTCCTCTTTCAGACCTTTACAACCATTGTCAGTACAAGCAAGTGCAAGCCCAGCCCTGCTCGTTTCTCCACTGGCATTTGTGTGATACAGACAAACTACAGTGTTTGATTAAATCCTTTCCATTTGGTCCTGAATTGAAAATAAATATTTGCTTTACAGTAAAGACAGCCATATGATTTAACATTACTCAGATTTCACAAGCAAAAAATCCATTGTATATTGCCAAAAGTGTAAAAATATGATAAAGCACATCTCACACTGAAATCACTTTCAAACCCAGCAGCGTTGAAAGCTCCTGCTGAAATTGATTCCCTAACAAAAATGTGTGAAACAACAGTGAAATTCATACTTTCAGTCTAACTTCTTCTTTTGAGGTGAGTCTACTTTTCTAAGTAGCCTGCAGAACATCATTCGTTAATCATGTGGAAACTGCACGTGCAGTTAATGAAGTTTCTTCCTGTATCCATGTGCTTATGCCAACCAAATTAAGAGGGGAGTTTAATAAAAGTCAAAATGGAAAGAGAGAAACATTGGTCACTTTTTCTAGTTCTGGCTGATGACAGGCCTTCATTGTGCATTGGCCTCAGTAGAAGCTTTAAGCGCTGGGATCAGAACCGTGTCCCATTCAACTGGTTGTAGGAAGTGGTTTCCATGCAGTTTGGTCTGGAGTGTCGTGCTTTTTGCGTTACCACAGTAACCCCACACTTCACCTGTAACAGGAGCGGATAAAGGAGCTTTTCAGCTCGTACTTTATTTGGACCGAATATGACATATGAATAGAAATAGGAGTGTGCTTTAGCCTAGGCACAGCATAGTTCATCCAAAAATGAAAATTCTGTCAATTATTCACCCTCAAGTAGTTCCAAACCTGTGAGTCTGCTGAAAACAGAAGATATTTTGTA
Organism: Labeo catla; assembly: GCA_012976165.1. Lineage (NCBI taxonomy): Eukaryota > Metazoa > Chordata > Actinopteri > Cypriniformes > Cyprinidae > Labeo > Labeo catla. The sequence goes on from VONZ01000462.1 coordinate 540,842, forward strand.
GAATGTTGGCAACCAAATAGTTGACAGTAGCCATTGACTTCCATAGTATGGACTATAGAAGTCAGTGGGTAACCAGCAATGGTTCGGTTACCAACATACGTGACCCTGAGCCATAAACCAATCTAAATATTGAGAAAATCACCTTTAAAGTTGTCCAAATTATGTTCTTAGCAATGCAAATTACTAATCAAAAATTAAGTTTTGATATATTTACAGTAGGAAATTTACAAAATATTATGTCCAGGGTCACATATGTCAAAATATTTTATGTGCCACAGAAGACAAACTTTGATAAGTTGAGTGTAAGTAAATGATTATTCTTTTTTTTTTTTTTTTTAAAGTGAATCAAAAATGAAAATTACCCAATCATTTATTCACCCTGAAGATATTCTAGGTGTGTATGACTTTCTTCTTTCAGTCAAATACAGTCGGCGTTATATTAAAAAATGTCCTGGCTCTTCCAAGATTTATAATGGCAGTGAATGGGTGTTGAGATTTTAAACTTTGATGAACTGCATCCATCCATCATAAAAGTGCTAAACACAGCCCTGGGGGGTTAATAAAGCCTTCTGAAGTGAATCGATGCGTTTGTGTAAGAAAAATATCCGTATTTACAACTTTATAAACCATAATCTCTAGCTTTCACTAACTTTCGTACACACATTCACAGGAGATTGCAGTTTATAAAGTTTTATGTATATTTGTATTACAAAAATGCATCGATATTCCTCAGAAGGCCTTTATTAACCCCCTGGAGCTGTGTGTAGCACTTTTGTGATAGATGAACAAACTTTATTGTAGTTTAAAATCTCAACACCCATTCACTGCCATTATAAATCTTGAAAGAGCCAGGACATTTTTAAATATAACTCAGACTGTATTCATGTGAAAGACGAAAGTCATATACACCCAAGATGGCTTGAGAATAAATCATAGGGTAATTTTCATTTTTGGGTAAACTGTCCCTTTAAGGTCTAGCTTTAAGTTTGTAATTATTATCATGGGACGTTTGAGTAGTTCTGAGATATTTAAGGGTTAAAGGTCAAGGTGTGCAAGCTGAACACGAGTGTGAATGTAGCCACAGTGATGGTTTAGTCGTTCGCACACGTTGAGCCTTGGTGCTCATATGGGATATACAGATTCAAGTCTAGCCAAGCGCAAAAAAACAAAAAAACAAAAACATTTCTTTGGTTTCAGAAGGCAGTAATGCTTATTCACCACTTGCTTTCTTTGCAGTTTGGTGTCCAGTCGCTTTTCTCCTCATATCGTTCCTCATCATCCTCACGGTCTTCATCAGACAGGAATCCCTCACCCAGCCATCGTCTCTCCGGCTATTAAACAAGAGCCCAATGGAGAACTCAGCCCAGCAGCTAACACGTAAGCACACACACAAAACACACTTCCCTTTTCTTATCCACCTATGGGATGTAAGCCTGTGGGAAAGACTTCTGGTTCATTAGCCACTGTAGGGAAATAACGAAAAGAATAACAACGTGCAGTAAACGGTAGAACTGTTTGCACTACAAACCAGTGTGTTAATAAATAAGATAATACATTAAAATAATGGTTAGACACATCCATTTGCAATATCAAGCAGCAAAACAAGCTGTTTTGCACAGTTAAAAATAGCTGGATGCAAATGAGACCAGATGCAAGACCCATAAAAATAATACAAATGGCCATGCCCACTCTTACGGGAAGAAAAAGGTGGATAGATTTTTCTAAACTGACGGGTATCCTGTTTTATTACAAGATCTCTCACCTCCAAATGACTCTGTGATATTTTGGAGAAAATAAGTTTATCACTGTTTTGTCTATCAGCTTGCTACCATTATACACACACTCCTCCATATCCGTTTTTCTCACTGTCACTCCTTCACACACATCCGATACAAAGGCTGACCCACCTGTCGTGTGCGTTTGCAGAAAGTCTCCAGGCCCGAATAAGAAGGAGGAGGACAAGAAACCTCACATAAAGAAGCCCCTAAACGCCTTCATGCTTTATATGAAAGAGATGAGGGCTAAAGTGGTGGCCGAGTGCACGCTGAAAGAAAGCGCCGCCATCAACCAGATCCTCGGCCGCAGGGTGAGTAAACAGTCTTCAGTGAACCAGACACAAGTGGTCAGAAACAAACGCTGGGGTAAATGAGGGTTCGAAATGTTTTAGGATCTAAAATTAGGATGTAGTTTGTTGTGTAAATGCGAATGTGTCCAGCAACATCAGCATGTCACCTCCTCACCTACAATTCAACCATGGCGCTGTTGGTTCCTTTAGCGATTCCTAAGACTAAATACAGATTTCTGTATAATTTATTACACAATACAGCTCAAGTGTGGGGTCAGCAAGATTTTTTAAAAAAATTTTCAAGTGAATTCATATTTTTATTTAGCAAAGATGCATAAAATTGACCAAAAGTGACATTAAAGATTGTTTTAAACAGCAAATCAGCATATTAAAATGATTTCTGAAGGATCATGTGACACTGAAGACTGGAGTAATTCAATTTTGCCTCACAGGAATAAATTACATTTTAAAACATATTATAATAGAAAACATGTATTTTAAATTGTAATAATATTTCACTATTTTACTGTTTTTACTGTATTTTTTGATCAAATAAATGCAAGTTTTCAACAGCTATTTTTGCATTTATGTTGCATGTACACACAGCGCAGGGGTGTGCAGTCACACTGTTGCGTGTGTTGTGTAAATGGCGTTTCTGTATGTACAGTATATATGTGAGTGTGTGTGTTTGGCCTTTGGCTGACTGTGGTGTTTGTGTTTGCAGTGGCATTCTCTATCACGAGAGGAACAGGCCAAATACTACGAGCTGGCCAGGAAAGAGAGGCAGCTGCACTCTCAACTCTACCCTGGCTGGTCTGCACGAGATAACTATGTGAGTCCGACATTTCATCAGCCTTACACTTATGTTTGTATGCTGTCAAATGGCACTTTCCATCAGTGGGGTACAGTTGGGTTTCGCTTGCTGTTTTCCTAAAGCAGTAGAGGAACACATCCTGTAGTTTTTTTTTCTTACATTGTCATGAATAGTTATTCTATATATATATATATATATATATATATATATATAGGTATGTATGTATTAGGTATGTAGAATAAGGTCATGCAGAATATGTGCTTTATAAATACTAATAAACAGCCAATATGCTAGTAATATGCATGCTAATAATAGCTAGTTAACAGTGTGAATTGGTCCCTATACTGAAGTGTTACCAAATTTTCATTTCTCCTGGCCACTAGGTTGTGCTGTGCCAAAACTGTGCAGGTTCTCTAAGGTCATAATTATTATAACACACACCAATTTTGGTTTGAATACATTCAAGCAATACAAAGATATAGCCTCATGTCCATTTTGGTGTGCTCTTAGTCAATATCACTTGCGCTTTATTTAAGAATGCTTTGACTAATTAACTTTAAGTCCATAATTATTTGTGGACATGGTCTAAAGATGATCTGATTTGGTCTAGGAGGAGTTCTAAAAGGTAGGGTTTTTTTTTTTATTTTAAACGGCTGGAAATTATGCCATAAAGTATTTTTCAAATTTAAAAATGTGTTCAGTTTGTTGATTTAAAAAAAAAAAAAAAAAATCGTTTAAAAATGGCTGTTAAATTGAGAATCTAATGTGAAATTTTGAGAATAATTGGAATTGCCGTTTATTTTTACAATTTGCAACATGTATTAGGACACTGCAACAAAAGATATGACCTCACATTCCGTGGCACCTTTTTAAAAAACTAATTTAACATTTTGCAAATAATTATAAATACAAAATGGCAAAAAAAAAGTACAATTTGCTATACTTTTCAGCAACTTTTCCAAAAGAATTTTGTTTTTAAAAATTCAGCAAGGTCACACCTTGAAATATCAATCTTCTCTTCAGGACCAAGGTTCACCAAACTTGAGCTTTGGAACGTGGCAAATTGCAAAATGCATAAGCTTGCTTTTCCAGTCTTTACCATTAATGTGTATTAATGCAAGTCAAAGGAGTAAAAAGTGTAGGGTGATCGTCTCTTAAAATATTCAGATAAATTGTGATAATGAGAATTTGTGCTTTACTGTCCTGAAAATATCTCAGGGAATCTTACAGTAATAAAGTGGCTCTACAAATAAGATAAAAAAAAATTAATGAATTAAAAAAAAGATCAAACTTTTTTTTTTTTTTTTTTTTAAATTTTGGGAAATGTAATTTATTACTAACAACAACTAACATTCTGTCCCAAACTACCGAGTCTCTACTGAATGATAGCGCCCTTAGTGTGTTTATAACCAGTGCTGGTTATATATATACATTTAATTATTTTATATTTTCAATTTAATTTTGTTTTTAAACGTTAAATATTAGGGCTGTCAAATGATTAATCTCGATTAATTGCATACAAAATAAAAGTTTGAGTTTGCCTAATTTATGTGTGTGTACTGTGTGTAATTGTTACGTGTATATATAAAAACACAAAAATTAATGTATATATTTAAGAGAAATATGTTATGTACAAAATATTTTTATTTATATATAACAAATTACATAAAAATTATTATAAGTACATATACTTGTAAATATTTCTTAAATATATACATGAATGTTTATATTCCTATATACATAATAAATATACATAGTACACACACATATTAGGCAAACTCAAACTTTTATTTTGTTAATCGCGATTAATCGTTTGACAGCCCTATTAGATAAATATATTTTTTAGTATTTTTTTTTTTTTGTAATTGCATTGTCATTTTTATTCGTTTTTTTACGTCTATATAGTTTATATTGATTTTTTTTTTATTTCAGCTTTTAGTTATTTAGTGCTAAATTAATTTAGAAATGTTGACTATTTCAGTTATTGTTTATTTTATTTCAAGTAACACCTTTATTATGGTTTTAATTTACAATAATAAGACAGTTTACAACCAAGTTGCCCTGTTTTTCTTGGCTGACAAACTTTCTATTTGTTTTTGTTATATTATAAATTGTCTAGTTTATATGGATGGTCATTTAATGTTTCGTACTAGACCAAAAAAACACAAATTGTATTAAGACTGGCATTTAGCAGAGTCAACCTACAGAAAATGAACAGAAAACAATTATTAATTTTAACCTCCTGAGGCTAACAAATCTAAAAGTTAGCCACTGCTATTCACTCATTTGTTCAGATGTCATTTGTTAACATTTGTTAAGTTATTAACTACCATGAAGGAACAATGCAACGTTTATTGCACTATTTATTATTCTTTGTTAATACTAGTTAATAAAATTAGTGTTGTTCACAGTGCATTAACTAATGTTAACAAGCACAACTTGTGATTTTAATATTCCATTTGTAAATACTGAAATTAACTAAGATTAATAAATCTGTAGAAATATTGTTCATTCTTAGTTCATGTTAACTAATGTAGTTAACTAATGAACCTTATTGTAATGTGTTACCACAAATTTTAAGCCTAATTTTGAACCCTATTGATGGAAAGTGAAATGAAATGTTTTTATATTATATAATTGCACTACTTTGATGCTTTTGTCCACTCTGTATTATTTCTTACTTCATTCTGTATTTATCGCTCTAACTCTGTTTCCATCTCTCTCGCCCTCTGTTTCTCTCTCTCTGTATTTTTTCTCTCCAGGGCAAGCGGAAGAAGAGGAAGAGAGATAATAAGACAGACTCAACACCAGAGGGTGAGCACGCACACGCACACACACACACACTCACATAAACACACTCGCACAGACTTTCTCTCTCGCCTTGTCCATTTCTAACGGCGATCTTTCCTCCTTGCTAACATGCAGCTTATGAGGTCCAGTGCTAGCACAGGCAGGTACAGTATGTCTGCAGGCTTAGGGGTTGTTCACACAGGATGCAGTCCTTTTTTCATCTATTGTTTAATCATTGGTCTACATACACATGAAGCAAATGGACATCTTTGGCAGTTGCACCACGTCTTGCTGTTTTTTCATCATCTTGTGCCACTAGCAACGTAAGGCCATGCCAGTTCAGTGAATCATTGTTAGTTTTTACAAATATTAGACCTGATCTGATAATTGTGGGAGTGAGATATAAGCATACTAAGTGTTTATTATGAGGGGTGTATGTTAGTGTGCCCTCTGTCGTGCTCCGTTTAGCAGTTTTTAAAGCAAGAACGTGTCCTGTGTGAACGTCCTCTTAGACAGCCAGTGTCAGAACTGTAGAAGTCAGCCCACTCTTCATTGTGATCTCATCCACGACTGCGTCCACCATTTGAGTACCGTGACGTCAATAATTCCATTTTGTGTTCAGTATTGTATGGGTGAATTTCATGGAAACTGTTGAGAAGAACATGTCTAGGTCATATTTTCAAATCAAATCATATTTTGCATAAAGATAATGAAGCAACATGACAATTAAGTACATTTCCCACCAAATTCTTTTTAATGTAATGCAAAAAGTGGTAATGCTGCTGCAAATCTGAAGAGACCAGTCTTGAGATTTTTGGCTAAACCATTTAAAAGTTATGACTTTTGCCTTAATAATTTCTAATTTGCTGCTTGTTAATAGCTAGTGAAATAGTTGTAGGGTCATGCTTTATAAATACTAATAAACAGCTAATATGCTAGTAATATGCATGCTAATAATAGCTAGTTAACAGTGTGAGTTGGTCCCTATACTAAAGTGTTACCAAAATTTCATATCTCCTGACCACTAGGTGGTGCTGTGCTGAAACTTTGTGGGTTCCCTCAGGTCATAATAATTATAACACACACCAATTTTGGTTTGAAAACACTGAAGTGTTACAAAGATATAGCCTCATGTCCATTTTGGTGCTCGTAGTCAATTTCATTTGTGCGTTATTCAAGAATGTTTTGACTAGTTAACTTTTTAAGTCTATAAATTTGTCTATAAATCTATTTGTCAGCATGGTCTGAAGATGATCTGATTTGTGACCCTGAACCACAAGCACAGTCTTAAGTTGCATGGGTATAATTATAGCAATAGCCAAAAATACATTGGATGGGTCAAATTTATCGATTTTCCTCGAAAAGCATTAGGATATTAAGTAAAGATCATGTTCCATGAAGATATCTTGTGAATTTCCCACCGTGAATATATCAAAATGTAATTTTTGATTAGTAATATGCATTGCTATGAACTTCATTTGGACACCTTTAAAGGCAATTTTCTCAGTATTTAGATTTTTTTGCATCCTCAGATTCCAGATTTTCACATAGTTGTTTCTCGGCCAAATATTGTCCTGTCCTAACAAACCACACATCAGCGGAAACTTATTTATTCAGCTTTCAGATGATGTATAAATCTCAATTTCGAGAAATGTACACTTATGACTGGTTTTGTGGTCCAGGGTCACATTTGGTCTAGGAGGAGTTCTAAAAAGAAGTTTTTTTTAAATGATGTCATAGAGTAAAATGTTTTTCAAATTTAAAAATGTGTTCAGTTTGTTGATTTAAAAAAAAATCATTTAAAAATGGCTGTTACATTGAGAATCTAATGTGAATTTTTGAGAATAATTAGAATTGCCCTTTTCTTTTCACAATTTGCCAAATGTATTAGGACAAAAAATCACATTCACATTCTGTGGCACCTTTTTAAAAAACTAATTTAACATTTTGCAAGTAATTATAAATACAAAATGCCAAAAGAAGGTACAATCTACTCTGCTTTCCAGCAACTTTTCCAAAAGAATTTAGTTTTTTAAATTCAGCAAGGTCACGCCTTGACGTGTCAATCATCTTTTCAGGACCAAAGTTCACCAAACTTGAACTTTGGAACATAGCAAATTGCGAAAACGCCTTTGCATAAGCTTGCTTTTCCAGTCTTTACCATTAATGTGTGTTAATGCAAGTCAATGGAGTGAAAAGTGTAGTATGATCGTCTCTTAAAATATTCCGATGCATTGCGGCAATAATAATTTAGTGGGAAAATGTGCTTAATTGTCCTGAAAAAATGTCAATCTAAAAATGATCAAGTGGCTATAAAAATAAGATTTAAAAAAAGTTTCTTGATTCGTGATGAATTTTGAAAAATTGCAGTTGAGGTTTCTGTGAGTGTATCATGACCTCCCTGTTTCTGGGTAAATTTGGTCTCATCTCTGCTGTGGTTTTACAGATATGTTAAGCGATTAGATCACTCCTGAATTCAGATTTCCTGATATTTTACTCACCCCTGTGTCATCCAAGATGTTCATGTTTTTCTTTAAATTGAAAAGAAATGAAGGTTTTTGAGGAAACAAAATTCAAGATTTTGCTCCATATAATGAACCTCAATGGGGATCAACGGTTTGAAAGTCCAAATTACAGTTTCAGCGCAGCTTCAAAAAGGCTCTACACGATCAACGATCCGTCATTTTATTTAAAAAAAAAAAATAAAATGTTTATACTTTTTTTAATCACAAATGCTTGTCTTACACTAGCTGGACTTCACGCATTATATGTAATCATGTTGGAAAGGTCACGCGTGACGTAGGCGAAAGTACCGACCCAGTGTTTACTAGTGTTAATTTCGTTAACGAAATCTATGACAAAAAATGTTCGTCAACAAAGTTTTTTTCCCTCACTAAAACGAGACTATAGTAAGATTATTAAACATGACTAAGGCTATACCAACATGCAATATTGCTGACGATTGAAGACGAGACTAAAATGTACTTAAAAGAACAAAAACTTTACCAAAACCTGCAGTTGCCAGATATCAAGAGCTCAAATCCCCCAATTGGAGCTTTTCTGTTAAATAGATACGTTGGCTACTGTCTGGATTTTTGCTTCATGCAATCTGACAACCATTCATACGCACTCTCTCTGCGGAGGCGCCATGATCTGAAAATACTGACATGTAGTACTGTACTGTAGGAATTTCTTTGTTGTTATATTTGAGAGTAAGCTTTTGTTACACCAGTTTTCAAAACGTAGACGGGGTATTGACTAAAACAGGGTTTCCGCAGGTCTTAAATCGCTTTTCATAAATTAAGGCCTTGAAAATGTCTTAAATCAGAGCAGCAAGTCATAAATTCATATGATCATGGCGTTAATTTTCGTGAAGGATTGTTTCCTTGTGTTTCATTTTAAAGTGAAGCGAAAGTGTAATTTCTGTGCTACATGGTTTAGGTCACTCAATATTCATTAAACAATACACGGTAGATGGCGGTATGTGCTGCTTCATCTGTCAGTCACCCGAAGAAGAACTTGTCCTTTTTATTATTATTATTTTTTTATAGTAATAATCATTTAGTTCAGTTAGAGAACAGACAATACAATTAAAACTGCATGCGGCTGCTCAATGCAGTGTGCCGAACAACAGTCGCATCACAGATCAGACTTTTGGATTTTGAAAAGCCTGTTGACTTCTGCCATTTATCTGAGGTGATAGTGGAAGTTTCATATTTATTTGGCTCCACAGTGTTTGATGTTTTTATTTATTTAAACTGTGTAATTTTGTTATTTATTTTTATTTTTTTACATATATTACATCAAGGTGAATGCCGTGATTCCCAGCTTTCTTATTCATTTTGCTAATAAACGTTCCACGTTTCTTATTTATTTGGTTGCAGTGTTTACTGATTTTGTAAGTTATTATTTTATATTAGGCATATAACATGGTGTATTTTTATTGGTTTTGTTAATAAAAGTTTGTTACTTTGTTAATGCCACTAATTTAAAAGTGAAAGTAAAATGCGCAGGATGCTTTTACAAGCTACTTAAAAACAAACAACTGCTTGACGCCCAGTTGCCCTAATTTGTGAAAGTGAAAGTAAAACGTGCTCTGCGCTTTTACTGAAGAAAAGCGTGGAAAAGAGGGATAACTCAAACTAACTAACAACAAACAATTGCTAGACGCTGAATTGCTGCTAATTTGAAATTGAAAGTGAAAATCAAACTATACTTGGAGAACATATTGCTGTGTTGTTTTCCCTTCGAATTTTCTTTTTTTTTTTCCTTAGATTTTCTGTAGTTGGTCTTAAAGTCTTAAACTTACCATCATTAAACTTTCAGAAACCCTGTAAAACTTGAGTAAAACTACAACAGGACAAGTTGACTAAATATGATAAAAACTAAAAGTTACAATGACACCAGACTGAGACGAAGTTGAAAAATAGCTGACAAAATTAACACTAGTGTTTACAAAGTGAAGAAAGTCAAATCTCCTTTACAAAAACAAGATAAAACAATGATTTTGGATGATTTTGAAGTTAGAAGAGAAAATAAGATTTTTCGCCCTACCCTAACTTTTTTGAACTGGAGTACACAGATGAAAAAAAAAAAAAATCACGTGTGAGCTTTCCAGCGTGATTACTTAATGTGAAGTTGAGACTGTGCAAGACGAGCATTTGTGGTTAAAAAGTATATAAATTTAATTTTTTTTTTAAAAATTACAGATTGTTTTGTTAGACCCTTATTTCTCGGCTGGGATCGTGTAGAGCCCTTTGAAGCTGCGTTGAAACTGCAGTTTGGACCATCAACCCACTGATCCCCATTGGTGTCCACTATATGGAGAAAAATCCTGGAATGTTTTCTTCAAAAACCTTCATTTATTTTTGACTTTAGAAAGAAAGACATGAGCATCTTAGATGACATGGGGGAGAATTTTTATTCTGGAAGTGAACTAATCCTGTACCTGAACGGTTAGAAATACTCACCATTCATACTATGTGCTTTCCGTCCTCTTCCAGATTTCTCTGCACGGAATAAGAAGCCGTGTGTGCAGTACCTCCCTCAGGAGAAGATGATTGACAGCCCGGCCTCCTCCCACGGCAGCATGCTGGATTCTCCAGCCACGCCCTCCGCGGCCCTGGCCTCGCCCGCCGCTCCCGCCCCCACTCACTCTGAGCAGGCTCAACCGCTGTCACTCACCACCAAACCTGACCGCCACCATAACTTCCCTCTGCTCTCCAAACCCTCCTCATCCTCATGTACTTCATCATCATCAACATCCTCCTCCTCCCAGCCCAGCATCTCTCTGCCAACCAGCTCCTCAGGCAGTCAGTCAACTCCACCTCTTCTGTCTCGGCCACTCCCCTTGACTTCCCTGCATGCCTCGCTCCTGTCTCCGCCCTCCCCGTTCCATCCGGCCGCTCTTCACTCCCATCATGCTTTGTTCCAGTCCCAGCCGCTCTCTTTAGTAACCAAATCAGCTGACTGACTCTTCGAAAGCAATTCTCTCTTAATGTCTTTTAAATAATGCTGTATATTGCTTTTTACCTTTTGGAGAAATAGATGTCAGGTTAACTTTTTTGATAAGTGAAAAGGAAATAAATATTATTGGTCAATATTTGATCATCTGCTTTTCTGTGTCTGTATAAAACAATGTATTTTTTGTAATGTCTACTTTGGAACTGGTTTCTTATTTGATGCATTTATTCAGTAAACTTGTATAAAGAATACATGTATTAAAAACTACTTTTAAAAGACAAGAAGGAACAAAAAAAACTTTAAGCTTGCCTGTAATTAATGGTAGTTTTGGAGTTTAATTCATAGTACTGGCAATTTATTAGACCTCTTTGCAATGACCCCCTCTACCCCAGTTTTGAAGTGTGTGAACTTGATAAATAAAACTTGTAAATTGTTTCTAAAAATGGGTGGTATTGTCTTCTTGAGGTCGAGTTTAATAATTCATTGGTTATGTGTGGTTATGTGGGTTTTTTTTTCTTTTTCCTATCAATAAATATAAAATAAAATAAAATTACTTAAAAATAATAAATCCGTAATGGTGATATGTAATTATTGATATACATTTATTTCCCATAATAAAATAAAAATACAACAACAACAAAACTTTAAGCTTTCCTGTAATTAATGGTAGTTTTGCAGTTTAATTCATAGTACTGGCAGTTTATTAGACCTCTTTGCAATGACCCATCTACCCCAGTTTTTTTTTTTTTTTTTTTTTAATTTATTAATTTAGTTTATTAATTCATTGGTTATGTGTGGTTGTTTTTTTTCTTTGTCCTATCAATAAATATTAAAGAAAATATTAACAAAATAAACAAAAATAAATTACTTAAAAATAATAAATCACTAATTGTGATATGTAATTATTGATATACATTTATTTCCCATAAATAAAATAAAAATACACCAGCATTTAAAAGTTTGGGATTGATATGATTTTTTTTAAATGTTTTTGAAAGAAATCTCTTATGCTTACCATGGTTATTTGACTAAAAATGACTGCTTTCTATATGAATATACTTTGAAATACAATTTATTCCTGTAATGCAAAACTAAATTCAGTATCATTGCTCCAGTCTTCGGTGGTACATGATTCTTTAGAAATCATTCTATATGCTGATTTGTATATATAATTAAAATGTTAAATACTAGTAGCATCAGTTCAGTGTTTAAATGATTACATTGTATGGTTTTAAATGTGGGACACACTAAAAGGACTTTTTAGTTTATTAGATAAATAATAGTTCATCTTATATTTCACGACAAAAATATGTAACTAGTCCAGAGGGAACAAGTTGTGTTGAACAAATGGTACCGTATTCGTGGGAAACGCCACAGTGTTACCTCAAAATGCAGGGATTTTGTAATACTCTTCTAAAAACAACATCTAGAGCACAAAATGATAGCATAATAATCTTCTCGAGAAACCCTGCTGATATAAGAGGAATTAGAGTTAAATCTTTAATAGGTGGAATTTAGGCAAACCGCACTGGAAAATAAACAGATGAGCCAGAGCAACAAAAATTTCTGCCAAAAATAAACACGGGTTTAAAAAAAATAATAGACATCTGTTCCTTCCTGGAATGCAAAATCCCAAAACAACGACAAAAAGCAGGTCAAACCCTGCCTTCTCTTTTCCTCTCACTTTCTCGCGTTGCGTCTTTATTTGTGGTTTGGCGAGCCGCTGCTGGCGCTGTAATTAAGTGCGCGGTAATAGGATGGAGCTCCAGGGAGCTCATTAGGCTTTTCAATTAGTGAAAAATACACAAGGTAGAGGCCTCTGCTTTTTAGGGACTTTAGAAACGGGCAGGGATGCCAAGAACGGTCCCTTTCACTTTCCCCTCAGCTGGGAAACAGGGCGGAGGTGACACCCTTGACAGACCTCGTATTCCTGAGGGGAGCCGCTGCAGCGCCTCCGGTCTGCATCACGTGAGCGCTGTGACGGGCTTCAAAACCGTCGTGTCTGTGCGGTGAGATCATGATTACACTTAAATCGTCAAGTCTGAGGAATCCCGCTCATAAAATTTACATTTCAACAAACGTGAGGCCTCAAAGTCAGTCGGGGCGAAATTAGGCTCGCTGCTGCTCAATTATTCACAACAACCGCGATAAAATGCTCACCCGCCTCCCACGCAACCAAAGCTGTACGCAGGGTTTATAAATACCGACCGAGGTCCCAAAAATGAGCTTGCTTAGAGGGGGTTTGGGGGCAACATTGACAATTACGAATTAGGCTACATTACAGTCATGTGAATTCATATATTTTCAGTTCACAATGGAGAAATTAGGCTAACATTTATTTGCATCCATGATTATTTCTGTCTGCCGTTTAACGCTTTTTTTTCGTAAAACATTAAATATGAAATATTATAACCATCAACTGAAACGTCGTTCCGGAATTCTCTCTCAGCAGCCTCCGACCAGGGTTGCCAGGTTTGCTTAATAAAATTAACCCAGTAGTAGCCCAAATATCAAATCTAGAAATATATTCCCATACCCCTACATATTTTACAGTCACTGTAAATTCTCGGAATTCTAAGTTTACATCTTGAACTTCTGACTTGTTTCTCGGAATTCTAAATTTAATAAACATTTTGCAATTCTGACATGTTTTTTGGAATTCTGAGCATAGGTCTCGCAAATCAAGACTTTTTCTCTAGTCTGTGTCTCACAATTCTGACTTTTTCCTCTGCATTCTTAGTGCATGTCTTGCAAGTATTACTTGTTTCGCGGAATTCTGAGTTTGTCTCATAATTCTCACATTTTTCTCGGAATTCTGAGTTTACATCTCGAAATTCCGACTTGTTTTTCAGAATTCTAAGTTTACATCTTGAACTTCTGACATGTTTCTTGGAATTCTGAGTATAGGTCTCGCAACTCAAGACTTTTTCTCGGAATTCTAAGTCTATGTCTCACAATTCTGACTTTTTCCTTGGAATTCTGAGTATAGGTTTTGCAATTCTGACTTGTTTCTCAGAATTTTGAGTTTACATCTCTCAACTCAAGACTTTTTCTCTAGTCTGTGTCTCACAATTCTGACTTTTTCCTCTGCATTCTTAGTGCATGTCTTGCAAGTATGACTTGTTTCGCGGAATTCTGAGTTTGTGTCTCATAATTCTCACATTTTTCTCTGAATTCTGAGTTTACATCTCGAAATTCCGACTTGTTTCTCAGAATTCTAAGTTTACATCTCAAACTTATGACTTTTTTCTCTGAATTCTGAGTTTACATTTTGCAATTCTGACTTGTTTCTCAGAATTCTGAGTTTACATCTCTAACTTCTGACTTTTTTCTTGGAATTCTGAGTTTACATCTTGAAATTCTGTCTTGTTTCTCAGAATTCTGAGTTTACATCTCACAACTCAAGACTTTTTCCGGAATTCTAAGTCTATATCTCACATTTCTGACTTTTTCCTTAGCATTCTTAGTGTATGTCTTGCAAGTATGACTTGTTTCGTGGAATTCTGAGTTTGTGTCTTGAAATTCTGTCTTGTTTCTCTGAATTCTGAGTTTACATCTCACAACTCAAGACTTTTTCCGGAATTCTAAGTCTATATCTCACATTTCTGACTTTTTCCTTAGCATTCTTAGTGTATGTCTTGCAAGTTTGACTTGTTTCTCGGAATTCTGAGTTTGTGTCTCATAATTCTCACTTTTTTTCTCTGAATTCTGAGTTTACATCTCGAAATTCCAACTTGTTTCTCTGAATTCTGAGTTTACATCTCACAACTCAAGACTTTTTCCGGAATTCTAAGTCTATGTCTCACATGTCTGACTTTTTCCTTAGCATTCTTAGTGTATGTCTTGCAAGTATGACTTGTTTCGTGGAATTCTGAGTTTGTGTCTCATAATTCTCACATTTTTCTCTGAATTCTGAGTTTACATCTTGAACTTCTGACTTGTTTCTCAGAATTCTAAGTTTACATTTTGCAATTCTGACATGTTTCTTGGAATTCTGAATATAGGTCTCGCAATTCTAACTTGTTTCTCGGAATTCTGAGTTTACATCTCAAACTCCTTACTTGTTTCTCGGAATTCTGAATTTATGTCTCGCAATTCTGACTTTCTCGGAATTCATTTCAATTCAGTCAATTCATTCCCCCCCCACCACAAAATAAAAAATAAAAAAACTAATTATGATTTTTTTGTCTCACAGTTTGGACCTTTTTTCTCTGAATTTTGAGTATACATCTCACAATTGTCTTTTTTCTCAGAATTGTGATTACATGTCCCACAACTGAGATATGTAATACCTATCTCACAAATCTGAGTGTACATCTCACCATTTTTTTAATAAAAAAATAATTCAGAATTTTTTTCTCAAAGAATTTATATCTCGCAATTCTGTTTTTTCCTCCACGGAATAAAAAACAAGAAAAGATCATTGCAAATTCTGAAGTGTTTAAGCCTCCATAGCCTGGAAAAAAACAAAAACAAACGAGGCCTCAATGGCGGGTACGGCCGTGCTCCCATGAACATATCTGTGTGTGTTCACTGGAATAATATTGCTCTGCATTAATGTGCCATAACAAGATTCACAGCCGCTCCATCCAGAGAGGTAAACGACGTGCCTCACACTGCCAGCAACAGCCAATCAAGTCAAGTATGAGGAAATGCAACGCATCATTATCACTAATTGCTTAATGATGTCTTACAGTGTGTGCTGGTTCCCATATGATTCAACCATGAGGGGTTTTAACAGCATACGGTTGCACTGCCCCCTCTGTCAGACGCGTCTGTGTGACACGGCGCATGTGCGTGCGCGTGTGCGCGAGCATGCAGACAGACAGGTTGACACACGTTGAGCGCTCATTTCCCTCTCTGCCCTCAGGTGAGGTACAGACCTGTCAGTCACACGCACACACATGCACACAAAAGCTTATATTTTATTTTGCTCGGCAGTCATTAGAGAAGCGAGAAATGTGCCTTGCATCATCCCGGGCCCTGCAATGCTCTCTGGGGCCCCGTGTCTCTGTGTGTACCCTTAGCTCTAGACCCATCAACCAAATTAAAGGTAATGAGTTGTCAGACAACAGAGAAAGCCTGGCTCCTTAAGGCTAGGACTCTGATGCGCTGGCCTATTCTCCATACGCCCACCGACACACACACACACAGTGAGCGCTCACACGCGCTACGCGACCCACAGCGAGCCGGGCTGAGTGACTTTAATATGACTGGCCTGTTAGAGAGATTGGCTGGAGAAAGATATCTGTGATTATTCTCCCAAGCTTGTTTTCTCCAAGTCAGTTCTTGGAAAAGTGCTTGTTAACTCCAGAGGAGTTGCAGGCACAGCACAATTTTGTGTTTACCTGATGAGTTCAGACATTATTTAATTGTGTTGCACTTCGTTGCATTAGCATTTTATTATAAAATATCTTCTACTGTATCTTGAATACACCTTGCTAGTTTTTTAAGTAGTAATGGTATTTGTGGTTTTATAATTTAACTATAACCTTGCATAGTTTATGGTGCTAATAATTGGTATGTATTTATATAATAAAAATAAGTTCATTATAAAAATAAATATTTCATTATTTCTTTAATTCTAAAATCATATTTAATTTGAATTATATGCTTATGATAAGTATATAAATCTGTTTAATTTTAAAATATTATTCTAAAATGTTTTAAACAATTAAACCCAAAAAATGTTTAAAAAACTATTCTAATTTAAATAGATGTATACAATAATAATATTATAATATATTAATTATATTCAACTTAAATAATATAGAATATATAATATTATAGTACATATCAATTATTTAATTGTTAAATAAAATATTTTATTCTAGTTTAGAAATGCAAACCCAAACATTTAATTAAAAACAAATAAAAAGAGATCACTCAATCTTAGATTTTGTCTTTTTTTTTTGTCAAAACTGCAAGTTTGTATCTCACAATTCTGATTTATTTTCTCAGAATTCTATTTCTTCATTATATTTTATTATTTTTAATTCTATCCTATAGTTTCGATATGTAATACGTATCTAACAATTCTGAATTTACATCTTACAATTTTGTCTTTTTTTTCTCAAAGAGTTTATGTCTTATGTCTGCAATTCAATTTTTTTCCACCGAAGAAAAAAAAAATCCTGTAATGGAAAATACAATATAATTTTAAAAATATATAAATTATAATATAAACCCAAATATTATTAAAAATAGTATTAAAAATATACAATAAAATAATATGTTTGTTTAAATCTAAATTATATTCAATTTAAATAATATATAAATATATATAAATATAGGTATGTATTTAATTTTTAAGTAAAATATTTTATTCTAGTTTAGAAATGTAAACCCAAATATTTAATTTTAAAAAATCATTAAAAACTGATTGGTCACCTCAATCATCTCATCTCCAATTTTGACTCTTAGAATTTTTATTATTTTTATTTTTATTTTTATTTTTATTTTTTAATTTCCAAATTAAGATTTTTTTTCACAATTTTGAACTTATATCACAAAAAAGCTTCCATACATTGCAGCTAAATAAAATAATATATCATTTTATTATAAAATAAAATATAAAAATTATATATAATAATATAATAATATATCATATATATGATTTATAATAATATATAATTTAAATAGATATAGGTATACAATAATAATATATTTATTTGAATCTAAAATTATATTCAGTTTAAATAATATATAATTACAATTAAATATAGAAATCTATTTAATTATCATATAAAATATTTTATTCTAGTTTAGAAATATAAACCCAAAATAAAATAAAAATATATAATTGAAATAGATTTATACAGTGTATTTATTTATTAATTATTTAATACTAGAAAATATGTTGCTTAGTTAATACTAAGTAACTTTACCATTTGAACATTTTGGGTTGGTAATATTTTTTTATGTTTTTAAAACAAAACTCAATAAATTAGCTCACTAAGGCTGGAATTAATCAAAAATACAGTAAAACAGTAATACTGTGAAATAGTATTACAATTTATAATAACTACACACATAATTTTATATATTATTTTAATATATTTTTTAATTTATTCTTATGATGCAAGAATAATTTTTAACAATTTTCATTGTAAACCACGGTACATTTTTTCAGGATTATGTGATGAATAGAAAGGTCAGAAGTACTGACCCCAAATTTTGGGGACACAATATTGTTTTTGACTAAAGCTGTACTATAAGTGCTGTTAAATGAGATATCGGTATTCTCTGAATGCCATAAAATAATAAAAAAAATATGTTTGTTTTTCAAAATAAAATATATACATTACCAATTTCTATTGCCAAATGTGTTAAAAAAAAAAAATTATAAATTTTTGTTGTTTAATAAAAATGGTGCATTGTCTAATATTTAGCCGCTCACACATCTGTGATCTCTTTGATTTGAAGGATTGTGTCTTTAATAATCAGATGGCGGCCGGTGGGAGACAGCAGGAGACCTTCCCCTTTAAACGTGTGTACTGAACAAAGAAGTGTGTGCTGAACTCTCTCTCTCATAAGAGACATCTGTCTGCTCCTCACAAGGTCAGAATTAATACATGTTAATTCAGCTCATTAGAGCGCACTGGCCCCTGGCCAAGCGTCTGCCGGTGGGCCCGGCTTTGATCTTGAATTCGTGCCAGGTTCGGCCTTTGATGTGTCTGAATCACTTGACATTGTGTTTACATTCCTCTACTCCGACAATCAATATTAAGACAAAAGAATACATAAATCAGCTTGAGTAGCTCTGGAGTGCAATGCCAGATTAATAGACCGCCGGCCTGATTGTCAGCCTAGGAAAGAGGAGGAACAACGTCGTTTTTGCTGATTAACTGAACGGTCGATTCAGATGCACTTGTTTGGTATGGAAGAATCCAAACAAGTGCAATTGCGATGTGCGATTGATGAAATCGGTTGTATTGTGTCATGACAGGAACTGGAGACCTAAACATGAATAAGAGTTCAGGTTCAGTGAGGGGGTGTTTGTAGCCTTTCATGTCTTCATCAATAATTTTCTATAAAGTGAGGCTGAAAACATGATTCTGTTTCATGACTGAAAGCTTTAGTCTGATGATTCATAGAAACGGTGCACAGGAAGAGCAATGTCAAGTTCACAGACAGTTTACACCTTTATACCTAGCGCAGAGCCATTGTGTGGATTCAGAAGAGACTTCCAAACACTAATTTTGTTCCTTCATATGAACAAAGTTTCAAATGTTAATCATTTTAGATGAATAAATCAAAACTACATCGAAAAATACATTTAAAAGTATTGATAACATAAGGCACGTTTCCTCCGAGGACGCAAGGGAGTCAGTGTCTCCTCAAAATATTTGATGACAAAAATAAAACAACGGCAACATTTCAAAATATGACATTTGAAAGTGTATAAATCGCTCGTTTTTCTGAAGAAACATTGTCCTACAGTGACACCAGCCGGTAAAGTTACAGCGCCTCCCCTGAGCCCGTTGACTTTTAACAGACCCGCCTCCATCGCGATATGATTGGATAAGACTGGTTATGCTCGTCTGTGATTGGTTTATGCGGTAAATCCCGCCTCTTGTGTTCGTGCGTGTTCCGCGTTCGCCAATCAGTCTGAATGAAAAATATAATAGCGCTAATGGCAAGATAAATAATAAATAATAATATTATTAATAATAAAGTAAGTAAACAACTCACATACTTAGATATTAACACTTTGTTACGTCAAAACAAGACTGAAAATGGCATGAAAACATGATAATTTTTAGAGAGTAATCAGCTTGGTGAAATTTAAAGTAAATCTAATTGTCTGTGACTGATATTTACCGAGTTTTGATGACTGATGATCCTAAAAAATAACAAATAGTTAAAAGTTAACTATTAAAAAGAAGCTGAACATAAGTTCACAAATAAAATATATTGTTTAAATTGTTACTGCATTGAGTTATTGTTTTGGAATAAATGTAAAATACTTTAAAAACACCAATTCATACCGATTCATACTTAGCTTTAATAAATAGAATATTGATTATACATTGTTAATGTAAAATGTAAAATATAAAATAAAAATTTCTGATAGTGTAAGTAATGTTTATTTACTTATTTACCAACAACCCATTTAATTTTATAAATCTGAATGAGCGCTATGTTAGTATCATTGAAATATTGTTCTAGTTTTTATTAATATTTTGAATTAATTTTTTGCATTTTAATTTTAAATGTTAAAATGTTAAAGATTTTGTTGTTTTGTCATTTTAATTTTTTAATATACCTTTATCATTGTAAAAAAAAATCTTCAATTTCAACTTCAGTTTATTTGCTGCCTTAAAATTTTAAGTAATCAACTTCATTTAAATTAAAGTGATTAAAAAATTGACTTATGATCATATTTTATATGCACATATTTAATAATCATATTTTTTTACACATTATTATTTTATGATTATATGATCACATTTAAAGATCTTTTTGTACCTTGTTTATTTATTTTCCGTTTTAGCACATCAAGTTAAACTAAATGAACATGAACAATTTTGCCTTGGCAATAGATGAAATAAAATAAGATTTTTTTAATACATATATATTTTTTTTTATTTGATTTTGGTTCATTTTATATTATTTCAAGTAATTTTTTATGGTTTTAATTTTAGTTTTAGTTAACTATAAGAACCCTAATCTGAACTCTAATCTCTAAACTCTAACTGTAATCTTTCTCTTCAAGTTTATACTTTTACCATAATAGTGGGTACAAAAAAAGGATAATATTTTAATCATTTGGATTTAATACAGTGACAACATGAATAAGCATTAAAATATATGCTTACAAATATTGTAATAATAATTACATTTGATTAATAATTATTAAATTGAAATATCTTTATAATATTAAACATAATATTTTTTCTCATACAGTAGAAATGTATAGAGAGATGCCTGGCACTCTAAAAAAAGCTGGGTTAAATATGAACAAACCCAGTGACTGGGTTGATTTGAATGTTTATAACCCAAGTTTCTGGGTAGTTATATTTAACTCAATTATTGTGTAAAAATGACTATATTGCCAGCTCAAAATTGTTGTAAATTAAAAATCAGACACATAATTACTAGAGGCGTAAGCAATAATTAAAAAGGTGAACATATATTAATAAGAAATGTAAAAAATATTTATTATTTAATTTTAATTTATTCAACTTGCGTTCATATATTGAACATATTAATAAACTTTAATTTCCAACCTATTTCTCTTTCTAATTTTTTCTCATTTTGGGTTCATTTTAAGCAAGAAATATAGCCATTTTTTGACTATATTTTGGTGTTTTAAAGCATTTTACATTTATTCCAAAATAATAACTCAAGGCAGTAGCAATTTAAGTAACAATGATATATTTTATTTGTGAACTTATGTTAACAACAGATGAGTTAAAACTACCCAGAAAGCTAATCCAACCGCTGGTTTGAAACAACCCAATCGGTGGGTTGTATTTAACCAAGAATTTTCTAGAGTGAAAAGGTTCCCCATAAGTGGAAAATCCTGTTTGGGGTTCCTTGGCTTTAAAATCCTTTCCATAAGTTGTTCCACCTGTAGGCAACTCCACATATTCAAAAGGGAAGGTCCCCTGCTGTCTCCCACTGGCCACAGCTGATTATTAAAGACTCAATCTTCCAAATGAAAGCGATCACAGCGAGAACAGCATGCATGACGGGCCTTTTCCATAAGTTGTCCCACCTGTAGGTAGCGTGAACGTCCTGATGACGGACAGTTACAGTAGATACATTCCTGCTAACATATTCATTGATTGTTTGATCAACACTCTCATTACATTTGGCAGCGTCTCAGCTGGCAGCTCCTGGTGAAGACAGGTATCACCTGGCCGCGTGCCCGAGACCGCCTCTTAATGTTTTATTTACGACCATTTGACCTTAAAGAAGGAAACGCAGATGAAGAATAAGAGGGATCGTTTTCAGTACTAAATGTCAGGACTATAATTAGGCCTGGTGGAGTATTTGAGGCTGCAGGGGTTTTGTCTCCAGCTGAGGAGTAAAACATTGATTAACATTAAACACGATTTGCATGTTGTGCAAGATCTTAACAAATTATTCATGGCAGTCGTTAAGGTCACACAAGATAAAGATTAGGCCGATCGTTTCGCCGCAGAACATATTTACATTGGAAAGATAATCTCCTGCACATGGTCTGACAAAAAAACAAAGGCGTTTTTATTTGGTGGGAGGCAGATTTGGCCAGAAAAAGAAGTCATTTACTCACCCTCATGTTGTAACAAACCCGTATGACTTTAAAAGAAAATGTCAGGCAGAATGTGCACGCTGCGCTTTCCCACATAACAAAAGCAAAACATGAAAAATCGGGAAAATCTTTGCGCTCCACAGACGGCAGAGAGACATATGGGTTTGCAGCAGCATGAGGGTGAGAGAAGTTTCGTTTTGACTGAACTACTCCTTTAAGAACCCAGACAGAAGACTTGGAGAAACATAAAGCATTCAGTTTTGTTATTAAAATTAAAGAGGACATCTGCTGTGAAAGAGACACTAGAAAGCATTATAAATCGGCTGGACCGCTCTGCTTTCTAAGATTCGGTCTTCTGTTGGGTTTGTGTTCTTAGGAACACGTTCCAGCCATATTTGTGATTTTGGCGTGAGTCTGGCCCTCGGTCTGCTCATTCTAGATTCAGAGTCTGTTCTGTTCTCTGTTCCTGGAGGAGGAGCTCCGGTGCGTCTCTAGAGAGTCCCGTCAATGCATGCTCGGAGTTCTGAGCTGAACTTCAATCAGCTTTAAACACATTTCACCCTCACTAACATTGTGTTCACTTTAGTGATGGATGAGATGATTAATTAAAATTAATTGACAGATCACATTCATAGTTCTCAATGCATTTGAAGTTTAGTGCAGCCTACTTGAAAGGGGCTTGGGCTTAAGAGACGGAGAAAGAGGAAAGGGTTGTGCTGCATCAGAAAACAGCTGAATTGGTGATGTAATTTAGACAGAATCACACATGTAGTCCTGTGAACTAAAGGCTTTGACAAATTCATGGTCTTACACTGCCCTCTACAGTCCAGACTCTACTTGCACCCCATTTCTCAACAATATTTATTATGTGTATATTTACGTTGTTAAATGAATAATTATTAAGTTATTATTTTGATAGAAGTATTACTATAATTATTTTAAATTATTATAAACTGTGTTTTCACCATTTTGACTTATTTTATTAATTTGGCATACAGTTATAAATGAATGTTAAATATAAAACTGATATTGATTCTAATATCTAAATGCTGTATAAAAATAATGCAGAAATAGTAATTCATCTAATATGTAAAATGGTTTGGTGCCATTTTAGTCCCATCTGACCATATTTAGGATGTAGGTGACGTGCAGCAGGCACTAATGTCCATATTACCTGATTGTGATAATACGGTTCTAGAAACTATATGCTGTGTGTATAGTGGTAACAAAACAATAACCAAACAAAACAGAAAAGCAAACAAAACAAAAGAAAAAATAAAAAGAAAAACAATCAAAGCAAAGCAAAACAAAACCAAAATTAAACCAAAAAGAAAACAAACAAAAAACTATACGCACAAAAAATAAGCAAAACAAAACCAAAAGAAAACAAACAAAAAACTAAACACACAAAAAACAAAAATAAAAACAGAAACAAGCTAAAGTAATCCAAAAGAAAACAAAACTAAACAAAAACAAACAAAAAACTAAATACACAAAAAACAAACAAAACTAAATTAAAAAACAAGCAAAACAAAAGCAAAATAAAAAAGAAAACAAACAAAAAACTAAACACAAAAAACAAACATAACAAATAAAAAAAGCAAAAGAAAACACAAAAAGAAAACAAACAAAAAACTAACACACAAAAACAAGCAAAACAAAATAAACAAAAACAAGCAAAACAAAACAAAAAGAAAACAAAAAAGGAAACATAAGAAAACAAACAAAAAACTAAACACACACACACACATAAAAAAAACAAACAAAACAAAAACAAGCAAAACAAAACCAAAAGAAAACAAACAAAAAAAACAAACAAACACTACACACAAAAACAAACAAAACAAAATTAAAAACAAGCAAAATAAAAGCTAAATAAAACAAAAAAAAAGAGAACTAACTAAAAACTAAACACACAAAAACAAACAAAATAAAGACCAAAAACAAGCTAAGCAAAACCAAAAGAAAACAAAAAAGGAAACAAACCAAAACTACACACACAAAAACAAAATAAAAAACAAAACTAGTGCAAAATACAACAAAAAAGAAAACAGAAGAAAAAACTAAACACAAAAAACTAAATACACACACAAACAAACAAAACTAAATTAAAAAAAACACAAGCTAAATAAAACCAAAAAAAAACAAAAAAGAAAACAAACCAAAAATGATACACGCACAAAAAAAAAAAAACAAAAACAAGTGAAACAAAAGCAAAATAAATCAAACAAAAAAAGAGAAATGGACAAAAACAAACAAAACAAAATAAAAAAACAAAAACAAGCAAAACAAAACCAAAAGAAAACCAAACACACAAAAAACATACAAACAAACAAAACAAAAAGCAAAAAAAGCAAAAAACAAAACAAAACTAAGCAAAACACAGTAAAGAAAACCAGGGAGAAAAATGAAACAAATAAAAAAAATCAATGGCTTGGGTTTTTAGCCACTCTATAAACTCTATAAACTGAAGTTACAGACACACATCATTTCACATAATTTTTGTACTCATGCAAGCATTCAGTGACATGTCACACCTTACGGATGCAGTTGTTGACATCCTGAAAGAGAGCACTCCCATTAGGACCACTGTTGTGGTGAGGTTGAAGGTATGGCGAGTGCGGCCTCTGGTGGAAGATGGAATTTGGAAGGACATTCATTTCATGAGATGGAATTAAACTAAACTGGCCACATCCAAAATAATGTTTAACAAACTGAAATAAAAAAGCAAGAAGAGGAATTTAGAAATCCAAACATTTGTTGATCCCATTGACTTCCACAGTATGGAAAAAAAAATTACTATGGAAGTCAATGGGGACCAGAAACTGTTTGGTTACCAACATTCTTCAAACTGTTTTCATATGTGACTCTGGACCACAAAACCAGTCTTAAGTCGCTGGGGTATATTTGTAGCAATAGCCAAAAATACATTGTATAGGTCAAAACATTTTTCTTTTATCCCAAAAATCATTAGGATATTAAGTAAAGATCATGTTCCATGAAGATATTTTGTAAATTTTCTACCGTAAATATATCAAAACCTAATTTCTGATTAGTAATATGCATTGCTAAGAACTTCACTTGAACAGCTTTAAAGGCAATTTTCTCAATATTTAGATTTTTTGCACCCTCAGATTCCAGATTTTCAAATAGTTGTGCTATCCTAACAAACCATCCATCAATGGAAAGCTTAGTTATTTAGCTTTCAGATGACGTATAAATCTCAATTTATAAAAGATAGACCCTTATGACTGGCTTTGTGGCCCCGGGACACATTTGTTTTCAGCAGAAGAACAAAACTCATACAGATTTGGAACAACTTCATGGTAAGTAAATGATGTTTGGGTGAACTTTAAGCATATTTATTCACTATATAAAATAATTATTTTCTCATTTAAGTTGGCATGTTCAGTAATTGGCCTTCCAAATTTTTGATAGCCCATTTTATGAAAACTTAAGTCTGAATGTTTGTCATTATGGTTTTATTGTGTATCTTATCAGAAAAATGATTATTGTAATTTAGGTTTGGGGGGATAAGTTAAACATTACTGTAATTCAAGATGTTTTTGATGATTCTAGGTTGAAACAAACATAAACACATTTCTAGAGAAACACATATTTGTGTAATTGGATATTTTGTAGTTGCATATCTTGTGACAACTAGCCCCAGTCATCCCGTATAGAATAAATTAGAGTTTCAAAGGATTCATTTTTTTTCCACCGTGGGACGATAATTTATGAAATATAATGGAATTTAAATATACCGCAGTTTTCTATAAGTGACATTTTTTAATATTATTTCTAACGTTATTACTGGATTTGGAAATGACGCGCACACATTAATGCTGAAAATGAAATGTAAACAAGCACCTACAGACCTTTAGCGGGTATTTTAATTCCAATTCAGTTTAATACAATTCTGTATCAGGTGTCATGAATTAAATCGCGCTCAATCTCAGCTAGATGCGTAACCACAGTCCAGTCCACATTTTATTTCATACCGTGGGGGTTTGTGTGTAAACACGGAAGTCGCTGTAACGTTACCGGAATCGCGTTGGCTTTCCTGACAGCGTCAGCGCTTTGTCAAACTCCTGCCGCTCTGGTCACTGTAATCACTGTCTGAAGCCACGATGAAGCGCTTAACAACGCTGGTCATTGTTGTCCTCTGCTTGTATCAAGGTAGGTTAATGTATTCCACTAGTTACAGTATTCATTTAGTCAGATGGTATTAGTGGGATTGGTAACGTTAGATAAATATAGATTGATAAATCGTGTCGTGTTTACTTCTAACGTAAATCCCCCAAATCTTCGTGCGCACTGTATGTGAATACAAAGAAAATCTCTACTATTATTCTACATGTTGTTGGTTAAGTATTCAACTAAAGTGCGACATTTTGTCACTTTTGCATTGCGTGACAGTTTTGAGGGGCCGAGGTGATAAAGAGTGTCTGGATCTACCACATTCCTGCTTTTGATATTTACATAAATAGGAGTGACTTCCTGCTTAAGGTCGCCATTGTTTACATGTTGCCATATGCTTGCGTGTTCCTTATTTACTGCATTCTCTTAGTAAATAGGTAAAATATACAGACAGAATTAAAATATTAAGGGTCTTAATGAGGTGTTTGGCCACCAGAACAGCTTAAATGCGCCTTGCCATTGAATCGTCACATCTAAAGGAGCTCTACTGGAGAAATGGGACACGAATTGGTGTGTTATGCCCAGGTTTGTATTGTCATGTTTCTATTTTGTGATATTTTTTTTTTTTTTTTCCAGTTTGCTCCAATCCAGTGTCTGGTGGCACCCCAGAAGAAAATCCTGACGAAGATAAGATCCCAACAGTTTCACCGAACTCAAACGCAAATGGGCCAGAAAGTAATGACATAGTAACTCCAAAGAATGATGATCTGGAGAACAAGGATAAAACCACAAAAGAAGAAATAAAGACCACACCTGGCAGCAATATAGTGGCTGTTAAAGAAAAAGACCCTTCTAAAAATCCTGAAGAAACCAGTAATAATGACACAAAGGGTGGAAAGAGTCAAACCCTAAATGAAACCAATAAAGTAGATGATAAAAACACCCCTTCGGAAGCTGAGCCAGATAAAGAAGAAAAACATAAAGACAAGCTAACCACACCTGCTCAAGGAGATGACAAAAAGAACAACGGTCAAACTAATAAAGGTGATGCACCAAATAAAGGTGATGCACCAAAAGATGCACCAAAAGGAGATGGTGAGGTTAAAGACAAGACAACCGTAGCTCCACAAAATGAAAAAGATGATGAACAAGAGGATAAAACGACTCAAGAGGAGAATAAAGACAATGGAGATGAGCCAAGTGGTGAAAAAGGTGAAAAGAAGAACCCTGACCAAAATGAAGAGAATAGCAACCCTGAAACTCCTGAAGAGGGTGGAGATGAAACAGGTGTCAAGAGTGAAGAGAAGTCACCTGGACCTGACATCCCCACAGAAGAAAACGAACAAAATGGCGAAGATGAACAAAATGGTGAAATATTAAACGACCCTGAGGATGAAGAAGGTGACGGTGAGGATAATGGTGATGAGCCTTTAAATAACCTGGATGCATCTAATGGCAAAGCAGAGAGGAAAAACTATATCGATACATCTTATGACTCAGAGGAGAAAGCCGAGAACAGCCACTTCTTTGCCTATCTTGTCTGTGCTGTTATTCTGGTAGCTGTGCTGTATATCGCCAGTCACAACAAGCGCAAGGTTAGTGTTGTGTTTTTAATTGTATTTAGTTTGCTGTATTTAAAAAAAAAAGGCAAATGGCAATTAAATAACCTTTCTTTCTTTCACCACCCGCAGATTATTGCCTTCGTTGTTGAGGGCCGGAAATCAAGAGGCGCACGGAGACCCAAGACCTCAGATTACCACAAACTCGAGCAGCATGTAAGTAGCGTTACATACAGACAGCGAGTTCACACTCCTATTAATTTATTTTAAAATATATGAACTGACATAAAAAACAGAGACACTTTTCCTATGTACACTTGTTTGAAATTAAAATTCGTAGCATAAAAGCATGGAATGAAATCATAATAATGGAAAAATATCCAGGAACCGCAACATAGTACGTGAATGAAATCATAAGAACAGCACTGATTTTGCTTATTTAGCTATTTCATTTACATCGTCGGGCCAAAGCGTTCTCATTGCTTAACCAGTCCATTCCGGAATATAACTAGCCATTCCTTATTGTACTTAGTACCATTCATCCCGATGATGGAAAAGCTGCTTACGTTAATCAAATAAAACCGTGTAATAAAGAAAACATCTGTTAGCACTTTATTGCATTACATTATGTAACAGTTTTTACCACAGTGGAAATTGTTTTTAGATCAATCAGTCTTTTTATATTGTGTGTTGTATTCTGTTTTCCAGTGAGCAAGTCCTGTCAGATGATGTAGCGGTGGATGAATCGAAATATTTGAACTGTGATTTTAAAACTTGAATTATCCATACAGAGATGTGTATCACCACTCATAAACATTGCACAGCAACTGTCGCTAACTCATTTAAAATAATATTAATAATAACAAATTCCCATCCGTCCGCAGCATGTCAGGAATGTTGAAAACAATGTCTGTTGTAGCTCTAAAATCTTCATTCGGGTTTGTAGTGTTACAAACGCATTCGGTACATAGTGTAGATGTTGATTCTGTGGCCTCTCGTTTTATTTAATTCCCGGGCGTTTTTGGTAGAGTTACGTGATTGTCTTTGTTTTTTCTTTTCTCAATTTATTGCTGGGCGAAATGTGT
Source organism: Labeo catla (assembly GCA_012976165.1). Classification (NCBI taxonomy): domain Eukaryota; kingdom Metazoa; phylum Chordata; class Actinopteri; order Cypriniformes; family Cyprinidae; genus Labeo; species Labeo catla. The sequence continues at coordinate 570,000 of VONZ01000462.1, forward strand.
AATACAGAAGGAAACGATATGTATATTTTTGAAAAGGTATACGTTGGCTGCTTTTTCATGAACAATGAATGATGTTTTGTGGGAGATTGGGAGTGATTGAGTTTTGAAATGCACCGAGGGCTGCTGTACCACTTATCGAAGCTGATCGCACGCATTTACGGGACACATGAGTTCTTTCTACAGGTGTGAATTAGAAAAGGAGTGGCATGCTTTTGTTCCTGTGTTAAAGATGTTTTAAACACTATGAATGCATCTTTTCTGCTTTGTGAATGCTAAATCAGCTTTGAAGGGCACAACAATAAGGATTTTATTAGCTGGTCCAGTCAGACCAGTTGTTCAAGATTCATACTTGCCCTTTCACTGGCCAAACAACAAAAATGATTTGATCTGTCAGAAAGAAATGGTATTTGTATTTTTTTGTTACATTTAAATTTTCTTTACCAAAAATTACTATGGCCCTGCTGTGTTTCTGTCCATTGATTAAACCTTTTTTTAAATTGCACATAGAGTGTTCTCCATCTACACTGTGAGAAGTTTGTTTAAATTTTCTTTGAATTTGTTAGTGAGTGGTTTGGTTGTGGTTTTCTAAATGGACTGCACCTGCAAAAAAAACAAAAACATTACAGCCCTGATTCTGTAAAATTGCACTTTTCATTCTTGTAAAAGCTTTGACTCAAGTGACTTTAATGTTGAAAGAAGCCGTCCAGTTCTAGAATCAATCAACTGTTTAACTGTTGAAGAAGCCAGCATTGTTGTTTGCAGGAGTTTAATGCATTCAAAGACGACTGCTTTTGGTGTACAGTAGTATTATAATTATCCAAGCTTGATTTGTGAAGCAAGATTCCTGTGCCAAATCTAGATAATGCCCAGAATTGAAAACAAAAATCCTAAAAATCCTAAAAATGGGAAATATTGTGGATGTTTTATTTGGTGTGATGTCAAACACTTATCACACTCCTGTTGTGCCTACTGTGATTCCCGCTGTATTCTCTGTTAAGCCTGTGATTGATGATTTGACATGTAACCAGTGACTTTGCACAACCATTTATTTTGAAATTCAGGACCTATTTTGAACTCTTATGTGGGTAAAAACATATGAAGGGGGTTTTACTTACCTATTTTCTGTGGTCAGACGTTTACCACTATTGCAAGTTTTTCACAAGTGATGTTCTTTCTACGCTGAAAAGAAATGGAATAAAGGTTTGATTTTTCCTCTGACTGGTCTCTTCTTGTCACCGAAATCAGGGTTATTATTGTAAACTAAAACCATAAAAAATACTTGAAATGAACATTTACTGAAATGTAAAATATATATATATACAGTACTGTGCAAAAGTGTTAGGCCACTAGTATTTTCACCAGCTAAAAAATGGTTTAAAGTCAGTTATTTCTATCGGTTTACGTTTCCAAACATTCTGTTTATTAATTGTAATAATCTAGTGAGATTTTTGTTTGCACAAGGAGTCTGAAAACAGCAGTGCCCCACACAGAGATCTGATCTCACCATCATCCAGTCTTCCTGGAATGACATGAAGACACAGAACAAACTGAGACAGAGTAAATCCAGAAGAACTGTGGCAACATCTCCAAGATGTTTCAAGTAACCTACCTGCAAAGCTACCTGAAAAACTCTGCACAAGTGCACACAGGGCAAAAGCTGCTTTAAACGCAACGGATGGTCACATCAAATGCTTATTTTAGTTAAGTTCTTTGATAAAGAAAATCTATTTATGAGATTGTTTTTGACAGCATCCTCATTTTATGTGCCTAACTGTCTAAAAATTTTAACAGTACTGTAGCTTTGTAGATGTAGGTCTCTTAAAGCATCTTGGAGATGTTGCCACAGTTCTTCTGGATTTAGTCTGTCTCCGTTTTTTCTGTTTCTTAAGACAGACTGGATTGAATGATGGAGAGATCAGACCTCTGTTTGCACAAGGAGTCTGACAACAGCCTGTGCTCCATACAAAAATCTCACTGGAGTATTATAATTAATGGCAAAATGAATGTTTAGAAATGTAATCTGATATTTCCTACTGACACACTACAGCAAAAGACTGACTTCAACTGACTTTGAACCATTTTTAGCTGATGAAAATACTATTGGCCTGAGACTTTTGCACAGTACTGTATATATATATATATATATATATATGTATGAAGAGTTCAGATGCAAAAGCTTCTAAATCTATCTGACGTTTTTCTTTAAAATTAGCATTTCGTTCTGGCTACTTTGTATAGGTTTGTAAGTACTGGTACTTCTGAAGTAAAAGTATTTGATGGACGTATACTATGTGTCAGGAGCATTCACTCAGTATCATTAGCTTTTAGCTGGTTTTGCATCTGAACTATATATATATATGCACTTATATAGATACTTATATCCTCTTATATATATATATATATATATATATATATATGTGTGTGTGTGTGTGTGTGTGAGGATATAAGTATCTTGTAAATTCAGAAGGGTTCAGAAGTTTTCACCCCTGGCTCTTAATGCATCTTGTTTCCTTCTGGATCCTCAGTGAACCTTCTGTAATAGTTGCATATAAGTTCCTCAGTGTGAAAAGATGGATCTCAAAATCATACAGTTGTTGTTGGAAAGGGTTCAAATACACAAAAATGCTGGAAAACCAAAGAATTTATATATACATATATATATATATATAGTTTAACAGAATCAACTACATTCTGATAAAAACGGATGTGTTCAATATAAATTTATGAACTGAATCTTATGCAATACAGACGTAACACATTACTTGGGTCATTCCACAAAATCTGTGCCTTTTCCACTTGGAAAATTGAAAAATAAAATATGTTTAATCAATATTTTTTAAAGATCCATGAAATGAAGACACCTTAAAATGACAAGAAATTGTATTGTGCCATCTTAGGCTATGTCATTTATTAGTTTATGACTATTTTTCTACCTCATGTTTTGGTATTTTTGTCAACCCTGTGACTGACACAAGCATTACTACTGTAGTTTAATTAGAACTCTTATGCCACTGAATGACATATTAGCTCAATAATATACAGAGGATGACCTCTGTTTGAAAATGTTAGAATTTTACACAGACAATCTTTAAAAACAGGGACAAACCTAATCAATGTCATCCCTGTTACCCACGTCAAAACCTGTTGACAGTAACAGGTTTAACAATTTCAAACTAATTTGCTAATGCTAGCTAATAGTCAAGTTCACAAAAGCACGTACTGAAAGGAATTTACTTGTAGATGTTGGTTATATTAAATATAAGAAATAATTGTTTGAATTTACATTTTAAAAAAATGGTAACACACTGTAAAAAAATCTGTAAAAATACAGTACAATATACCCTAATAATTAAAGGAAGTTTTCCGTTTTTGGTTTTTACAGGTGTTTTTCCGTATTTTTGAATTACGCTTTGCATTGTGGGAACAAGAACGTTGGTGGCTTACATTCTTCGGAGAGTTTCTCGGTCAAAGTTTCATTTTAATGTCGGCTTTGGAATTTGGGAAACATGTTTTTCATATACTCTTCGTGGTAAACGAGTTAAATGTCACATAAATTGTTTCCGTAAGGTTAACTTAGTTGCTGTCTGGCTTGTTTGGCAAATGAACGTTGGAGCCGTCGCACTCAACATTTCTCTGCATATCATCAGACATCTTCCTCGTGGAGTTTTCTGCCAAATGATGTAAGTTTTGACCTTTTATTGTCTGTTTTACACACACACGGAAGATAAAATGCAAAACAGAAACTAATTCGGTAACGTTACTAGCAAGCTGTCTGTGAAGTGACTGTAAACAGGCGTCCGACGCGCGGTACCGCGCCAGAATGCCGCTTCAGGTCAGCGGTCCGGTAACGTTAGCTCATCGAGTTATCTGTCGCACTCTAATGGACAAATGGACACGACATTATGTCGAAATGACCGTTGTGTTTCTTTCGTTTTCTTTTTTAATGGCAGGACGTGATTGCTGCTGTACTGTGAATCTCAAGCATACCTGCATTCTTATCATGGGTTTGTTTTCTGTTTTATTATTAACAGTTTTATTTAACATTAGTGATAAGTATCAGAAAGAAAATAGTTATTGAGTAATTTATTCTGTTGACTTTCACAACAATGTGAAGTTGTTTGCCGTGCTAAGGTTACCAAAATGATTAGATTGATTACTTTTGCATGTTATCATCCTTGTGTGTATAAGGTGTGTTCAAACTGCTTGTCATTATGTATATGGTAACTTTGTAATGTCTTTTGTGTTTAAGGTGATGGGCAGTTCAAGAAGTTAATGACCACTGTTGCGGTTGTGAGCTACAAATACCCAGAAGAGGGGAGGAGTAGGGGTGGGCGGATCGATCCTAATATCGATAGTATCGATACCACCGTTGGTATTGATATCGGATCGATAGTAGCCTTCCGAGATCGATACTTTTATTTAAATTTCATCTAATTTACTCTAAAGTACATTGCTCCTGTTTCATAAAAGAGCGGACATGTCTCTAAATACCCCGCTCCTTTTATATCTCGTATGCACCGTTGCTCCTCTCTGCTCTGCTGTTATTAGTTGTCCTTTCATCACGTGACTCAGCAGCGACAAAGCGCAAGCACTTCCGGCTTTTCTGTTGTGTTCTTTATTTATTTAAAATGTATTTGCATTTACATTTATTTGTTTAAAGACATTGAAGAAGAACTAAAAGAGAAATGGTTTTGTTATTATATTATTGTTTCTGAACAAAAACCCCAGACTGAAGGAAAGTAAAAAAAATTCATTGTTCTCTAGTGATAAGTTTGTGTTTGCAAATCCAGATCATTACAATAATAAAAATGTTTTTATTTGGCTTAAAAGTGTTTAAAATTTGTCCTGGGTTTTAACATATACATTTAATTATAGCTGCTTTGAGAGCATTCAACTCATAAATCATGACACACTGTTCTCCCCTACAGAAAAGTACATTTAGGTTCAAGTGCATGCTTTTTAAAGTAAAAGTATCAGTATCGGTATCAATATCGGCGATACTGGCCCTGTATTTACTTGGTATCGGATCGATACCAAATTTTGCAGTATCGCCCAGCCCTAGGGAGGAGCGTCTCGCTGCAGCCTGCGGTGAACATCCAACCCCGCCCATATCCAAGTGCGACGTCACAAACCACGCCCGTGTCCAAATACGTCACATTCTTTCATTCATTGTGAAACAAGAAGGAGCATCGATAAGAAGATAATTCGTATTGTTTGCTAACGGCTAAAAAGAAGTTGTTTGCTGTGTGGGTAAGTAAAAAATGTATCTTTGGTCTTGACCATAACTAAAAACATTGACAACTTTTAAGAATGTGTGCGTCGTTGTGTTCATGCACATAAACAACAGTTCGGCACACTTAGTATGTGTTTTAAACTTCACACAGACACATTATTACTTAGCTAACAACAAATTTACATATATTTATATATATTAACGTTATATGTGTGCGTGCGTGGGTTAGATGAGTGTTGTTATGTGTTTGTGCACTGTGTGTGTCTCTCTGTCTGTCTGTACATGTGTGTGTACGTCTGTGTATTTGTATACATACATAGGTGTGTGTACACACACACACACAAATACATATATACATACTTGTGCGAATAGATATATATATACCTGGCCCCCCACACAAAACACTCACATACATATGACATCTTTAATGATAAACACTGATCACAGTACCCATGCACAGTAAATCAGACGAGTAACCGCATCATTTCACTACGTCTTGCTGGATAACTCTGTGTATGTCACAAATTATCTTTGTATTCTTCTCTATTAATGGAAATATCACATAACGTTTGTCAATGTTTTTGTGCATTCTACACATTTTCAGTCCAAGCCTGATGCAGGGCAGTTCTGCCGGGTTGAGGGGTCCCTGCTGCAGTTTTACCATTAAAGAAAATGACTCATTACAATTCCCTTGGAGGACCACATAAGCCATGCAATGGTGCATGGAGGTATGGTGAGAGCATTTCTCTAGATATTGATATAGATAAATAAACATATAAATCATACATATGTTTGTATGTAGAAGGATGAGGTAGCCTAAATGATGAGGTAGATACTTTTTAGTGGACACATATACATTCCAAAACAAATGTATTCTCTATTTTTATCAGGAGCGCCAAGAGGACATAAAGTGGAAGTTACCAAAGGTCCATCATGGTGCTGGAAACAGAGTCGCTGTGAGTTATTCTGTGGGGTGGTGAAAGGTCCTGCCTTTCTACAGATGGACAGTAAAAATCAACAGAATGCCATTAAAGACTACTGAGGGGGAGAATCGGATGAAACAAGAGATGTCTTTTTATTTATCTTTGAGTATCTAGACAAAATTCTGTTGTCAATCCACTGGAGTCACATACTTTATACCTTTCTGGACCTTGAAAATGGTAGTTGCATAGACAATCAATAGAGGGACAGAAAGTCCCCAGATTTAACTAAAAATACTCTTAATTTGTGTTCTAAAAATGAATGAAAGTCTTATGGGTTTGGAATGGTATGAGGCTGAGTAATTGACTGAATTAACATTTTTGTGTGAACTATCCCTCTAAACAACATTGTTTTCTCTTATAAGAAAAAAAGTTTTGAGTCTCGACTGTTTTACAGTTTGAAGTTTAAATTTTTGTGACCACTTTTTTAGTACAACAGCTGTATTGTACAGATGCTCATGTTTTTTTTTTTTTAATTCTGTCCGTTACTGTTTAAAGCTAAACTGTCTTTTACAATACAGGCATTTTGCCTGAGTTGACACATTGTTAAATGAAATGAGTATTTGATATTGTTTAGTCCTAACCCACTTAAGGCAAACAAAAGCCATTGAATGCACTTTTAGGAATGTTTACATGAAGTAAAAATAAACCATGTTCAATTTGTGTATTGTGCTGGATTTATTTGCTTTATGTATATATAAATACATAAATACACCATTAAAACAGAAAAAGTCCTGTTTTTTTTACCGGTGGCAGACTGTTAATTAACAGACTGTAAATTTACGGTACAAAGTCCAGGTAATGAGCTGCCAGTACTTTTTCCGTTTTTTTACTGAATTTTTTTTTACAGTGCAGGATCGACATTGCATGATGGCCACCCCTCACTCAAGCCTCATAAATCATCAAAAATAAAGCATTATAGAAGAGTGAGAGAAACATGTTTGTGTTTTAAGTGTTGGAATCCTGTTTGAGAGATGATGTAACCTCCTAGAAGTGACGTCACTGGAATGTACATTATTTTTACGAGGTATTTTGATGAGGTATTTGATAAAGAGCTCAAAATTTCTCAATTGGCAGATGGCACTGCGTTATTTTTGAAAGATAAAATTCAAGTGAAAATAGCCCTGGATTGTATTTCCAATTTTACTAAATTTTCTGGTTTAAAGCTTAATCTTCATAAATGTGAAATTTTATTCATACACAACTCTATAGACTTATCAGTTGAAAATATACCTGTAAAAGATATGTTTCAAAAAATAGAACTGCCTGTGAACAATTGAATTTTATGTCAAAAGTTAGGAAAAATGCACATATTTTGAATAACGGCTACAAAGGGATCTTACCATTTTTGGGAAAGTATTAATATCCAAAGCTGAGAGCCTCTCTAGATTTGTTTACCCTGCTCTGTTAGTGATGAAATTTCCAAAGATATCAATAAATTCTTCTTAGATTTTATATGTAAAAATAAACCTTACCATTAAAAAAAGGACATTATATCAGGCAAAAGAGTAGAAGGTGGATTAGAGATGATCAATTTTTTGACATTAACAATACTTTTAAACTTTTAGAAATTGTCTAAAAAATGACAATTCTATGTGGTTTTTTATCCCACAATGTATCTTTCAAAAACTTGGAGGGTTGTCCTTTCCTTTGAGATGTAACTTTCTTCCAGGAAAGTTATCTGTTAAATTATCTAAATTTCACCAGCAAGTATTATTGGCTTGGAAAAAACATTTCTCCACAAAAAATGCGTTTATGGAACAATTGTCTCATCACTTCTAGGAATAAATTGTTACTTTTGCATAGGTGGTTTGAAAGGAATATTTATTTTGTTATGGATATGTTCTATGAGAGTGGAAACATTTTGTGTTATGAAGACTTTATGCATGTTTACAATTTTCCCATCCCCTTTAAAGAATTTAAACAAGTGGTTAAAGCTATTCCAAATGGGTTGATACAATTAATAAATAATCATCTCTCTTATGGAAGCAATGAAAGAATATTTCCAGAATTAAAAGTTGGTGTTATTGCAATACTTTCTTCCTCTTGTAATAATAAAAATATTAGACATATTTTGCAATCAAAACATAAAATCTCACCTAGAGGAAAATTCTTTTGGAATGCAAAAATTTCTGATATTAATTGGAAAACGACCTGGTCAAATCCTTATCAGTTTTGTATTTTGAATAAAGTTAAAGAGGTGCATTTCAAAATACTTCACAAAATTTACCCATGCAAATTAGCTCTTTCTAAATTCATGGACATTGAAAATATTTGTAGTTTCTGTAACGCACGTGAGGAAGATTTGTGTCATTTGTTTTATAATTGTCTCTTAGATTTTGGTCTGATGTTAGTGCCTTTCTATTTCTGCAAAGAAATGTCAACTATATGCTTTCTTTAAAAGATGTTATCACACAAAAGTAAAATGATTGAGTATGTTCATATGTAAATGTAAATATTATATTCATAAACAGAAATTTGCGAAATGCATACCAAAGTGCAATTTATTTTTATCAGAAATGGAGATTTTGAAAAAGTCTCTAATGCAAATTAATAACAAAAAAAAAAATATTATATTGTTAGATTTTATGGAGAAATTCTTTTCTGATATAGCTCCCCCGCTGCAACCTTTGAATATGTCCTAAGGAAAAAGGAAGAAAATGTGAACTATTGTTTAGTTGTTTCTATGTTTTTGTTTTATTTATTTTTTATTTGTTTATTATTATTATTATTATTATTTTTAAATCTATTTGTTTCTCTCCCTCTAGAGCTCTGTTATAGTGTATAAGATTGCTTTGATATTTTGTATATCTGGATATTTTTGTAATGTTCAATCTTTTTTCTTGAATAATAATAATAATAATAATAATAAAAAGGGATTTTGATGAGGGTAACGACGCTGACACGAAATCAGGGGAGAAAAATAAAATGATTTATATTTTATAGAAAAATGCATACTTATGCCAAAAACATTCCTTAACAATGAGACAATATTTAGAACAATATGCAAATGTGATATTTATATCATTTTGCCTTTATTTGGCAAATTAAAAGTTCTGCTGAAAAACAAAAATCATAGTGAGGGACAGGCCAAAAACCTTACCAGCATAAATGCTATTTAAATTATTTACGTCTGAGACGGCTATTAAAATGTAATAGCCTACAACATTAATCTAACATCATCATCATCATAGAAATTATTTTCATTAACCGCTTCCCGGTTTAATGGCCGTAAGTAAACCGTAATAAAGTTTATCAGTCACATATTAACAGACACACCTTGAATCTGATCGATCATGCGACCAGTTAGCGTGAAAACACAACAGCCTCTTTATCAACAGAGGGAGACAAAACTGATCTGAGAGCGGCTCTATACCTGCTGTTTGTTTGCGTCATACAGGAAGAGGAAGTGAGTGAGTGGTGGAGATTAAAGCGAGAAGGATGGATACACAACCATATAACGCAATTTAACTCGCGTTTATTTGCGTGAAATACCGTTAAAGGCGATGGATGAGTTGTCCCAGCTAATGTGATCGTGATCTGAAAGACAGAGATTGTCATTATTACCACGGTAAGACTTTTGAAAGCTTTATAATCTAACATTAGCCAGCTAGCTGGACTTATTCATGATCATCACATATAGCACAAAAATGTTAAGGGGGCCTCAGCTATGGTTATTTGTGATATGATACAAATAATGTAATGTATTATAATAATGTAAACCAAGGTAATTCATAATAATGAGATTTTGAATGTGATATATCACCTGTTTGGAGCTGTAACGCTTTATTTAGTCTTTATGCAATAAATTCTTTCAGCACAGTGAATAGTATTAGTTGTTAGTAGTTTATATTGTACTCACTAATAAGTAAGAATGTATGAATTTTGCTACTGTACTTTTAAGACTTATATATATATATATATATAAACAAATGTGTTATTCATTAAATTGATGTAGTTGCATAGTTCCTTTATTTAAAAATGCAAAAAAAATTAGATTTTTCTGTAACGTGTGCTCATATGTCTCACGGGGTTGTAGGCTTAGATTGAAGACGTCAGCCACATGATGTTGGACCACGCCGATGTGAGTTTGACCCCAGATGAACGGGTTCGGGCCTTGACCAAGAAGGGCAGCTCGGTGGACATGAATGAGGCTGTGCCCCTCCGCCGATACTTCCGCTCGGGCATGGAGATGATCCGCATGGCCCACGTGTACGCCGAGGAGGGCAACACAGAGCACGCCTTTGTCCTCTACAACAAATACATCACGTAAGAAGACCTGAATGCTGCTCTAGCTGCTTCTGTTGCATTTTAAAGGGACACTTCAACCGAAAATGAAAGTTCTTTTATCATTTACTCTTTGTTTCCAACCTGTGTGAATTTCTGTCTTACCTCTGTGGAACACATAAGATGAAGTTCTTGAATCTATTCCTTTGTGGTTTTTGCAAATAAAAGAAATTAAAACCGGTTGGGAATGACATGGGAGTGAGTAAATGACAGAATGTTTTTGGGTGGAGTATTTATATGACTTAAATGGGAGCTTCCGTTATGTATGAGTAATATTGGTAAGATCCAGTTTACTTACGACAGGTTTAACTCTGGTTCTTTTTAACTCACCAGGCTTTTCATTGAAAAGCTCCCTAAGCATCCAGAATATAAGCTGTCTAATATTCCTGAGAAGAGGGAGACTTTAAGGGTAATGTAGTTGAGTGAGCTCTAGATAATCTCAAATTACCATCATACTATGTTAGTTGTCTTAGTTTTGATGTTGTTCCTCACACAGAAGCTAAAGGAGACCGCTTTTCCTCAAGCAGAGCAGCTAAAGAAGCACTTACTGAGGAGGTATGAGAGAGAACATGCTGAGTTTGTCAGCAAAAAGGTGAGACATTTGAAGTAAAGCGAAATTTAATTTATTTTTTTCCTGAATCTCACATTTTTGTCAATTTAACACAATTCCCAAACTGTTTTTAGACATTCAGACATTCAGACATTCAGACATTTGTTTTTTTCCTAAATTCCAGTAAATGTAATTGCATAATTCTAGGATATACAATATATTTTTATTACCATAGAAATCCCTAGAGCCCCCAATCCCTAGTCACCATTAAAAAAAAGATTACATAAATATATATCAAATAAAAAAATTACGTCAATTTTTTTTCATGATTTTTAAAATTATATAAACAATTGGAAAACATTTTTTTTTTACACAAAACATAATATATGACTGTGATTAATATCCAATGCAACTATTGAGAGTCACAATACAAAGAATTTATTTGTTGCTTTTTTACTACTATTTTATTTTTTAAAATAGGATTAGTCTTATATTAGTCTTAGTAATTAGTCTTAGTAATTTTCCATATACCCTACCAATCAAAAGTTTTTGAACAAGAAGTTTTTAAAAAAGTTTCTTTTGCTCACTAAACCTGCATTTATTTGATCCAAAATACAGTAAAACAGTAATGTTGTGAAATATTATTACAATTTAAAATAACTGTTTTCTATTTAAATATATTTTAATATATATACACTTTTATATTTTTTAAAATGTAATTTATTCCTGTGATTTTAAAGCTGAAGTTTTGTCATTTATCATCACTCCTGTCTTCAGTGTCACATGATCCTTCAGAAATCATTCAAATATTCTGATTTGCTGCTTCAAAACATTAAACATTATTATTATTATTATTAGAAAACAGCTAAGTAGAATTTTGGAATCTATGATGAATAGAAAGTTCAGAAGAACAGCATTTATCTGAAATAGAAATCTTTTGAAACATTATAAATGTCTTTATCATCACTTCAATGTCTTTATCATCACTTTTGATCAGTTTTAAGCATCCTTGCTAAATAAAAGTATTAATTTCTATAATTTATTTTCCAAAAATTATATTATGATGACTCCAAGCTTTTGAATGGTATAGTGTATAATGTTACAAAAGCTTTTTATTTCAGATAAATAAATCTTTGGATCTTTCTATTTATCAATTTATCTATTTATCAAATAAATCTGAACATTATAATGATTTCTGAAGGATCATGTGACACTAAAGACTGGAGTAAAGATGCTGAATCTTTAGTTTGATCACAGAAATAAATTACATTTTAAAAATATTAAAATAGAAACAGTTATTTTTTTAAATATTTAAAATATTTCACAAAATATTTCACAACAGGCTTGGTGAGCAGAAGAGACCTCTTTAAAACAAAAAAACAAAACAAACAACTTTTGACTGGTAGTGTACATTATTGACTTCTGTCTGGTGTGATTAATTTCAAAGTTAAATATGTTTATATCCACCTTAGCCAACCTTATGAGTATGTTTTTTTTTGTTGTCTACCAGCGTGCAGAAGATCAAGCCCTTCAGCGGGAGTTGTCTCGGCAGCGTGAGCTGGAGATGGAGAGGCAGCGTGTGGCAGACATGCAGAGGAGGCAGCTGGAGCAGGAGCAGTTCAGCATGTTTGAGGAGATGATCCGGCAGCAGGACCGTCAGCGTGAGCGTCAGCACGTCCACGGGTTCAACACAGCAGTGCGCCCCCAAGACGAAGCACTGCTCATTCCTGGGATTCAGGGTCCCCCTCTGCCCTACCTAGAGTCCCCCACTCCCCCTCAGAGTCCACAGCACCCCTCGGAAAATCACAGCGCTCCATCAGCTGCACCACCGACCTTTGACCGCTCACTTAAGCCGGGTCACCTCAGCAACAATAGTACGGCTAGATCTTAAACCTTAATAGACATAGAGCAGCCTCTTCGGGTTGTCACAGTGTTTCTCTTTGTGTTTCAGCTACACTGGTTGATGGTTTACGGCAGATTGCTGTTCCTGCTGAGCTTTGTGGCAAATTTCTGCGACTGGCCAATAACAACACCATAAGAGCCGTGGAAACCTGTGGGATACTCTGTGGGAGTCTGGTATGACTTTCTGACTTGATTATTATTTCTTTATTATGATTTCAGACCATATTTGCATGTTGTGAGTCACCAAAACTGTAGCTGTTACCAATAACAAAGTTCAAATCTCAGCTCAGATCAAACGTGATTCACTAAAGGCTTGTCAGACCAAGGTGAATGAATAGTTCACCCAAAATTAAATTTACCTCATGATTTACTCCCCTTTAAGCCTTCCTAGGTGCATCTGGGTTTCTTCTTTCAGACGAATACAATTGGACTTACATTACAAAATGTCCTGGCCCTTCTAAGCTTTATAATGGCAGTGAATGGGTGTTGAGATTTTGAAGTCCACTACAGTGCATCCATCCATCATAAAAAGTGCTCCACACAGCTCCGGGGTTTAATAAAGGCCTTCTGAAGCTAAGTGATGTGTTTGTGTAAGAAAAATATCCATATTTAAAACTTTATAAACCCTAATCTCTAGCTTCAGCAGAGGAGAGAGCAAAATAAAACATTGGTCATTACTTTATAAAGTTTTATATATGGATATTTTTCTTACACAAACAAATCGATTTGCTTTAGTTCACCTTTATTAACCCCCTGGAGCACTTTTTATGATGGATGGATGCACTTTTTTGGACTTAAAAATCTCAACACCCATTCACTGCCATTATAAAGCGTGCATGAGCCAGGACATTTTTAAATATTTTTTAATATAATTCTGATTTTTTTTTTTTTTTTTTTTTTTTTTTTTTTTAAGCTGAAACCGTGATTCTGGGTGATTCATAATATGCAGGTCGATCACTTTCAGAGTAAAAAAAAAGCATATCAGGCAACACAAAACTAACAAAAATGGCTCCTGATGATGATTGAGGTCTTACAAAGTAAAACTGAACAGTATTTACAACATTACTACCTGTAATACATAGCCTCAGACAACTAAGACAATCTGATTCTTTTCCACAAGTTCACTTCTGGTTAAAAATAACCATTTCACCAATTTGTTTACATAATCACACCATGATGTTACATGTATATGTACATGTATATGTGTGTATGTGTGTATATATATATATATATATATATATATATATATATATATATATATATATATATATATATATATATATATATACTGTATATATATATATACGGTATATATATATATTTATATTTATATTTATATATATATATATATATATATAATATATTATATGCCTCTGAGTTTGATCTTCCAAAATGCAGTTTAAATGCAGCTTCAAAGGGCTCTAAACGATCAGTTAAAAAAAAACAAAAAAAAAACAATTTCTTTACGACTGAAGAAAGAAGAAAGACATAAACATTTTGGATGACAAGGGAGTTAGTATATTATCTGTAAATTTTTGTTCTGGAAGTGAACGTCTCTTTTAATAAACCATATAAATCTCAATAATGAGCCTAATAAGTGCTCAAAAACAAAACAAAGCTTGCCACAGTGCACCATCAGGTATAATAATTTTGAATGTGTCAGGGAAAAACAGCAACAACACTGCATTAATATTTGAATAATTTACTGATATACTAGTGCTTTTTGTTTTCTTTATTTTAAGAGATAAAGTCGGTGACATTGACTCGTCATCTCTGCAGTAGTGATGCGCCTCTTGCAAATTACATAATCTGAGAATATTTGTTTTCTATTTGAATTGGTTCATTTAAATGTAGACATTTCAATTGATATATTTTTTTTTTATGTCTGTAAGGCAAGTATACACTGAGTTTCAAAGTTTTCGCACACAAGTTCACAGGCAGAAAGTGAACCCCTTTTTTTGCTATTATTATTTTACAAAAGCGCAACATTTCTTTGTTCTTGTGAATGCACACAAAAAAAACAAAGTATTTACACATTTGAAAGATGTATTACTTTTATCTGTATGACCAGTGACCAGTGCACCAGTGCACATACAGGTCAGCATTAGATTGTAAAGTTGCTACTGCATACATTTTTCAGATGATATTTGAGGTCGATGAATGTTAGGTGAGCATTTGGATGTCCTGCCCAATGTAAGACATTAGTACATAAAACAGTCGTTAACGATTGGTCTGTCATGGACTGCGTGACTTCACCATATCCTGTGGCCTGTCAACTATTTGGGGGCAGCCCTAGCAATTACATTATTAAAGTACCCAATAATGATGTGAAATGTTGATCTTTTACATGTCTAAAGCATATAAAGTGAATAAACGAGTTTTAATCCACTCACCTTTTTACATAAACAATGGGAAACCATAAAAACTTTCGTTTCGCCCTTTCATTCAAGTGCTCAGTCCAAGTCGGAACTGTTTTCTCAGTTCAGTGACTGTTGGAGGAACTGGAGCGCTGAATGAGTGGTCAAAAACCAGCATCGTAGGATCATATACGCTGGTATTTTGACTCGTTTCAAGTCGGAGTGACTGTTGGGAACGTCAGAAAGTGAGTTTTGATTGAGTAACTTGTAGATCTGTGCTGCTTGGTTCAGTCTAATTTAGTGAACCAGTTAATCCTAAAAAATAGCTTTTGCTGTTTTTTGTTTTATTTATTTATTTATTTTTTTTGAAACAACATTCACTATATTATGGAAGCCCATTTCTGCCACTAATTAAAAAATAAAAAAGGTAATTGTGACTTTTTTTTTTTTTCTCACAATTTCAAGATTACATAAACTTGCAGTTCTGACTTTTTCCTCAGAACTGTGAGATATAAAGGCACAATTGCAAGTTATAATGTCAGAATTGCTAGTATAAAGTCAGAATTGCAAGATTCTGTGACTGACAGTTCTCATACATGTTAAACTGTTATGTATCTCTAAGCTATTTTCAATAGTTACACTGTAGATTCTATATAGTATGGAAGCCCTTTCTGCCACTGAATAAAAATTTTTAAAAAGTTACTGCGACTTATCTAACAATTCTGACTTTTTTTCCTCAGAATTATGAGATACAAACTCTCAATTGCGAGTTATAAAGTACAGTTCTGATGAGAAAAAAGACTGATGTTCACAGAATTG